>CAOLHI010001304.1:0-401797 GCA_948474755.1 Ctenosaura bakeri | reverse complement strand
GCTATAATTATGCATTAGCTACTAAGGCAAGGAGTCTGAAAGGAGACGTAACATAGGCCCTTTTCGCAGCGCCGGTGCTCGCCCGACGGAGGAGGGCGGCTCACGCAGGAAGCCTTCTCCGGGAGGCCGTCGCTTCCCCCCTCCTTCCTTCCGCAGGCGAGGGAACGAGCGGGGAAGTAGCAGCCTCCCGGAGGCGGCGGCGGCTCGCACATCCGTCCATTCCCCCCCGTGCGTGCGCGAGAAAGGAGCCTGTCCCCTCCATCCCCCCCGCGTGTGAGAAAGGAGCCTGTCCCCTCCATCCCCCCCCGCGCGCGTGAGAAAGGAGCCTGTCCCCTCCATCCCCCCCGCGCGTGCGAGAAAGGAGCCTGTCCCCTCCACCCCCCCGCGCGCGCGAGAAAGGAGCCTGTCCCCTCCACCCCCCCGCGCGCGTGAGAAAGGAGCCTGTCCCCTCCATCCCCCCCGCGCGCGTGAGAAAGGAGCCTGTCCCCTCCATCCCCCCCACGCGCACGCGAGAAAGGCGCTTGTCGCGTCCTCCCCCCGCGTGCGTGCGCGTAGCAGGACGTGTCGCGTCCGTCACGCTAGCGCCCCGCCCCGTCCCTTCCTTCCGCAGGGGCGGAGGGAAGGAAGCGCAACCCGGCCGGCTCCCGACACTCCGCACAAGAGGTAAGTGCGCGCGGGCGCCTGGAGCGTTGCGTGAGCACGGGTGATTTTCGCTTCGAAGCGAAAATCAAAAAACCCGCGCTCGTGCCGCTTCAGCCCCGTGAGCCCGGCGGAAGTGGGAGTGTGTCGTGCGGAGCGACGCTCCCACTCCCGCGAGGCTCACGGGGCTGTCGCGTGAGAAAAGGCCCGTGCGAAAAGGGCCATAGACTGGTAGGCAAATGGACACAATTCTCTCTTCACATTTGTGAGGAGTAGGAGTGCACGACCCTGCCAAAAGGAGAAAAACTGCAAATTTCTATAGGTTGTGGTGGGAAGTACACCAGCTACCCAGTTTTGTCTTTGAGGCAGTGGGGTTCATTCCCAAGGCAGAAATGGGCAGCTGGGGGAGGGCTTGCTGCTGCCTCCACTGCTACCTTACACCATTTTTAATAGGAATTTACAAGACTTGCCTTGTGTTTGCAGTCCCTCTCAGTCTTGTGAAGCTTGCAGAGTCTGTGAACCTGAGATGAAATTTGTTAAGTCCTTATTAAAAATAAGGTAGAGCAGCACTGGAGGTGGCAGCAAATAATCTGCAAATAATCCAATCTGTGAATATTAAACCCATGGATGTAGAGAGACAACTGAATTTACTTTTACTCTGGAAAAGGAACTCATTTAGTTAATTATTGTTTGCCTCAGTAGCTACGTTATCATTATTGTTTCTGGGCTTGTCAATATAGCTCGCTGTGTTATGTGTTACTAATGCACCAATGTTAACATTCAATACTATTTTGGCTTTAGAAAGCCACCTTGTCCAATGGAAAACAGTAAAATCTGCATCCATATTGTATTAATCTGACTACAATGAAAACTGACCTTTCTTTCCCTTAATCCTGGTTTTAAACATAAACCTTAACTGTGTGCGATATGTGCAGGTTCTCCAAATGTATGACAGCACTCTAGGAAGCCTCCTGGATGTCTTGATGATGTTATTTCCAAGACTAGATAGCATTATAGTTACAAGTTGCTCCCAGAACTTTAGTGCTTTGGGAAGAAGCTTTACATGACATACATGGGTTGGAATTTAGTTTAGAATTAGAGAAGACCCACAAGGCAGTTTTTGGTGGTTGTGGATGTATGCACACTCCTGCAATAAATATAACAGGAAACACCGATGGCTAAGCTGGTGGGGGGGGGTCTGGGAACTATAGTCCAAAAAAGTAACATTTTGAAGATCTAGCCCTTGGTAGCAGATTGCAAGCTAAAGGCAGATTCACATGAGAGGATATCATCTTTCTGATGTACAAATAAAGCTATTTGGGGAAACGCTCCTTCACAGAAAACATTATAGCAATCTGAGGTCTGTGCAGAAACAAGTTGGATGTCAATGCCCATGTCAAGAGGACTGAGTATGGTAATTGATTGGATCATAGCATAGGTGTGGTGCAGTTAGTTGTTACCACAGGGTATTTTGTCATCCGAATCCATCTTAATTATGTGTCTGGGGGGAAATAACATGTAGTCTGGAAGCTTCTTGTGTTTTAATCGCATCAGTTTGGGCACTATAAAGACTAGCCCCCATTTAAGCTGACCAGCACAGCCCCAATGCTGTAGGCACCTTATGGAAAACCAAGCAAACCACTTTGCTTTCAGTGTCATTCCTGTACATTTTCTACTTTTACTGCCAATTATTTTATGTTACACATGTGTGTTATTCTAGTTTAGAAATAGTAAAGTGGGGGTTGTCAGTATACAATAGATCAGATCTAGGATTCTACCTTGAAAACTGTTCATCTGCATGCACACATAGATTCCAGCCTTAAACCAGTTTCTGCAACTCACTTTACAAACTTACACATGAAGAAATCCAGTGTTTCTGCTTGCTACTGTAAGTGAATATTCCATTTTTAAAGCATGCCAAAGGATCACTGAACATAAAAGACATCTTTTGTTCAAAGGGTACCACGAGTCAATAAATGTAACTGATGTCTTTTATATCAAATTGCAAGCTGTGAAAGGTCTATTACTTTTGAAAATTAGTTTTGACAAACCTACAACCGTCTCTATTGTGCGAGAAAGGTTCAATAGTGCAAATGTGTATTATTCTGTCTCTGAATTACTTCATAATCAAGATAAGGACATTGTATATAGCTTTCTATTCCAGTCAACTCTGCAAGAGAAGCAACAGTTTGTCACATTTAGTCTCAACAAGAATGCCAGAATGCAGGTTCTTACAGCTTATAATGTATTTGTATTATAACTGTTGTAACATGTACAAAGAGTGGAACTATATGTACATTTAAATGTAGATATCAGATATCCAAGCACATTCTCCAGAAAGCTTTGGAAAACATAGCACAAATGCCATATCCTTTGATTTAACAGGCAAGCAAATAAAAGCTACCAGTCACTTCTGTGTTATCAAAGAACTTTACCACTGGCTCTGAAAATATCACATATTCTTCCAACCAGTGGATTTGAAACATGGAGGGCTACTAGATTATGATTGTGTACACAATTCCTTGTTCTACCTGTCATGTGATGGGTATCCTGCAAAATTTGTGCGGTGGAATTACACGATAGTTGAAATGGGCTAATATCAATTCACCCTTTTTATGGCAGTGAATCTCCAAACAGCCTTGAGAATCTCAAGCTGATACTAGTCAGTTTGAACCACCTTACATGACTCTTGTAAGGCTGAGTTATTCTTTTTCTCTCTTCCCCCCTCCCCTTCTCCTTCTCCCTCTCACACACCCACACACTCACACAGAGTGACTCATAAAAGTACGTCTCCTGAGTCAGTTTCAACTGTTCTACTACTAGGTCATGCAGCTTTGTTGGGCTTCAGTACAGTACATAGAGAAGTACAAAGTGCTTCTCTCCATCAGAAATTTTCAAGACCTTTTAACTGGTTTTCTGAACTGATTACAGAATTTGAATTCAGTTTGGTGGCTCGTGGGCCTCATTCACATATCATGAACTCAAAGACTGCCCAGGTATTGTTAGCAAAGGTTGATGAGTCTCTTTTTAACATTAGAGTAGACACACCAGGAATAGTCAATATGTTGTCACATTGGCCATTTCCGCATGACAACATTCTTCCATGTCATCCCGAGGCAACCCTGGCAGCACCTCTGCTGGGATTGCTATGGGTCTCCAGCGTTCCTCTCTGCATGCCACTGGCTGGCTGCAAAAGGAAGCATGGGGGACCTGCCCCTTCCCTTTGCATTGCAACTGTCCTCTTCCCTTTTCTGCACTAGTGCAGGAAGCACATGATTGTGCTTCTGTCCCTTTTGCATGTCAGAGAAAGAGGGAAGCATTGCACATTTGAGGTTGCCTAATGGATTTAATCCATTAAGTGAGTAGTCCACAAGTGCAATACTTGAGGACTGGTGGCAGCGGGTGATGATGTCATGCGGAAGCACAAGTGGCTGACCACTGCCATCCTCTCCCTCTAGCTGGACAGCCCCATTGTGTGGAAATGGCTAAAGTTTTATGGATTTAGCAGCTGTGATATCCCAGTAGATTTGCTGCCAAAAAAGGAAAAGAACTTAGATATAACCCCCTGTTCAATCATGATAACGTCTTGATGATGTCTTGATGATGTAGCCTCCCATCCCCATCTCTTAGCATGTAGAGAAGGTTCTTCTCTTCAGGCCATAGCTCTCCATTAAAGTGGAGGACCTTTCCTTGTCATATGTTTACTTCAGCTAGATAATGTTGAGAAATGTGGCAGATGGCACTGACAGCTACTCCCATACCCATCCACGCACACACAAGGTCTAACAGAGAAAGAAACAAACTTAGTGTTCTTTATAAAACATCTAAAATAGTTTTACTTAACAATATTTAAGTAAATAAGTTCATAACAAATGGGGACAGAGATGGAGAAGGGGTCAGAGATGGAGAAGAAGAAAATGCCTGCTTAGATTCGTTTATTGAAAAGTGTTTTGAATTTCTTATATATAAACAATAATTCTTAAGTACAGTCATCCCTCCACATTCGCTAGGATTAGGGGCACAGGACCCCCTTGAAAATGAAAAAAACTGTGAATAACTCTAGGCTGTCCAAAACCATATTTAACACACAAAGGTACGATCACCATATTCAACCCATCATGGATTCCTTTTTGAGGCATCAGGGTTCCTTCACAAGGTAGAAGTGGTGGCTAGTGTGCTTATTGCCACCTCCACTGCTGCCCCCCACCATTTTAAATGAGGACTTAAAAGCCTCGTTTGCAGTTTCTCAGTCTCACGAGGCTTGTAGTCCCTATTAAAAATGGCACAGGGAGTCAGCAGAGGTGACAGCAAATAATCCATGAATAATCAAATCTGCAAAAGTGAACCCTCAAATGTGGAGGTCTGACTGTACAATGTTTCACAATCAACTCAGACCTTTCCTTAGTCAGTGAATTCTGTATGATTGTGAATTCTGTAAAGATGTGTCTCAGTGACAATGTTCACATTTGTCATTTTTAATTTAGTATTTTCAAGTTTTCCTTGTGGTGATATTTTTATCATGTGCTGATTTGATTGTAAAAAGTACCAAAATATTATTTAAGTAATTAACAAAGACTATTTATATCTGCCCATTCTCTCAAGCTCAAAAATTAATCACTCAAGAAGCAAGCCTAAGTCAAAATTTGAAACATCACAAAAACAAATTAAAGAAGTAACATAAGAGTGGCAGATGGCATTCAACAAAACTCAAAAATGGCAAGATCAGAAATTAATTGATGAAACAAACCAGGAAGCTTAGTCAGTAGACAGGCCAGGGTATGCAGAGTGCAGAGGTGACCTTGGTTTTCCAAACAACCTCTGACCACATAGGGAATACTTGTTTTTATCTGAAAAAGCAGCTACATGAATGCATGTACATGCTGGTAGCAAATGAGAGCTTGCATGTTGATTAGCTGTGGATGGGAAAACACGCTGGAATATTCATTCCATTGTAAGTAAGGCAGAGCCGTCAGACATCTACAGCTCAATGGGTATTTCAATTTCTACTGGCATGTACATTCAGTCTGTTACCTCTGCACTTCACTCTGCTTTCATAAGCACCCTAAACTTTCATTAGCACCATTTGTTTCTCCTGAAAGTAAATCAGATTGAATTATACATAAGAAAGTTCAGAAAGAACTGTCTGCTCTGGCAGAAAAACAATGTTACTGACGGAGAATTGGATCTGGTTCCTTACTGCAGCATCTCTAACCGAGTACTCTTCGTTTATCAATACATACTGAACACTAATGAGCATAAATGCAGAAAGTGGTGCAGACTTCAACTTTGTGGGTTAAAGAAAGTGTAGTTAAGGGAAATTGATCAGACGAAAAAGATTTTAAAACCCAAATTCTTCCTTCAAAAGCCTCGAGAAAGGTCAGCGATGGAGATAAGGGATTTCATCTTTTTGGCCTGAAAATAAACTGACATTTTTAGCTGCCTTGTTAGAACAGAACTGAATTCACAATGTTCTTGGAGTGAGATAATGTGCCACCTATATTTCAAGACTATTTACTTAAAACTAAAGCTCAGGCAAAATGTTCATATCACAAAAGATATGAAGTCACCACTGCTCTGTGTCCTTTTTTCTTTTTCTTTTCTTTCTTTATGATAATACAGCAAGATGTCATAGTGCTTTTTGTTTCCCTGGCCTCACTTCAGATCATGGTCTGTCGGAACCCTGGAGAAGAGGGGGAAAATGTGGCTCTGTTATGATGTAATTCTAACCATTGTTTAATGTTAATTTTCTCCTCCTGATCTTGCTCCTCCTCCTCATATGGCAGGAGAAATATTTAAACATTCCAGCAGTGTTTTTGAACAAGCTACAATTTCCTACTGCATCCCAGTATGGCACATGGTGATTTGTTCAGACCACAGTATCTGAAACTGTGGTTTGAGCTTTCACATGTCTGCATGAATTCTGTTACAAGAACAAAGAACAGTTTCCTGTATAAGGATTTCAACAGGAAAATGTAGCTCATTCAAAAACAGGACCAGAAGCTGTATATACTTCCTCTTATATGCAAAGTATGAAGGAACAGGAGTTCCCTAATCACAGTATAATTGTCTTCACATATAGATGGGACATGAGAAAAATGTCTCTGACCATGGTTACACGGAGTTGAACAACTTCCTGAGTGAAATTTGTTCACAATAATGTGTCCTCATACAGTGTGTCCCTCATGTAATATTTGTGTGTATAGAAGGAAGATATGTTTTGGGATTTTAACTAAGGCCATTTCTGCACTAGTCTGTTATAGTGTTATTATTCCACTTTCAACATCCTATGGAATTCTAGGGTTTGCAGTTTAAGGAAGGGCCTCAAAGGCCCCTCCTTAAACTCCAAACCCCAAGATTCCATAGAATGTTGAAAGTGGAATAATAGCACTATAACAGTCTAGTGTGGAAATGGCCTTAGTCATGGAGCTACATTAACACTGAGAAGGATTTGACAATCAGACAAGTGGCTAGAGCTTAAAGTCCAGGCAACAAAATTAATGTTTTTTTTTAAAACTAAACAGTAAAAACTGACACAAGATTTTTACTGCAATGAAAGTCTGATTACATAAACATCATTCAACTTGGGTAGAAATCTTTTAGTTAACTGCAAAAGGAGGACCCTATATAATGGAGGATATAAGGAAAAGACATGTACAAATATTAATTGAATGAGAGACAGAGAACTCAGAGTACTGGAGTACTGCATGGCTATTTTACTGAAAAAGAAGGGGAAAGTATGGAGGCAGAACAGAAGAAGAGGTGACAGGAACATAGATTATTGTGCACGTGCCTTCAGGTCATCTATCAGTTTATGGTGACCCTATGAATTTTGTGGGGTTTTCTCAGGCAAAGAATGGTCAGAGGTGGTTTTGCCAGTTCCTTCCTCTGAAATCTAGACTACAACACCTGGTATTCATTGGTGGTCTCCCAATCCAAGTACTAAGCAGGCCTAACTCTGCTTAGCTTTGAAGATCAGGAGGGATCTGGTGCCTTTAGAATATTCAGACCTACATCCTAAAACAGAGGAAAACGGTGTGTGTGTGTGTCTGGATAACAAATTTGTTTTCGGCAGCAGATCATCAGGTTGCTTCTGTGGTAGGATCTTGGAGGTAGAGTGGAGATCTTTCAAGTCTTTTACTAGCCTATCCTTTCTGATAGCCTAAAGAGTGAGCAGAGCATCTGCCAAACCTCAGTACGCTGTGTATGCTTCATTAAATCAAATTAATTTCCCCCTTTTTTTTAAAATAGAAAAGCAGATGAGAATAGAGCACTGTGAACAAGAGCACTGAGGAAGTAGAGCTGATCAGGGAAGAGCTGGAACATGCTGGATGTTTGTTAAAGCTGATCTTCTCAAAACCACACACAGATTGGACACTAGATTCTGGATATAGATTTCTCTTCACAGAGTTGGTTTTCTAAGGAAAAGGATTTGGTCATATTGGAAGTTCCATGTTTTGGAGGTCTCACAACACCGTGTATACTTTAGAGTTTCACCTACTGATTAATATCACCAGAGGCCCACCAACAGGAACAGCAGCATTAATTAATATGCAGTTAAAAGCAGTTAAAATCATTAAAAAGTAAAACAACAACAACTACAAATATAAACAGCATCATATCCTCTAATATTTTGTAAATAAAAACCAGAATACGTATGGCTAAGCAATATCAGTGTGTGGTCAAGACAGCAAAGATTATTAATGATGAGGAACACATGAACTAGGAGAGGTTGCAGCAGTTTACTTTTTCCTGAACCTTCAGGGAAGCGCAAGATTCCACCTTACCTCTCATCTCTTCCCATTGAGCCAAGTGCAAACTATTTTTATAATTTGACTGTTTGCGTCAAATGAAGTAAGCAAAGGAAAAAAAAAATGGGGAGAGTGTGAGGAGAGAGAAAATGGGATATTTAAAAAAACAGCTAAGGAGGTTGGAAGACAGAGGATTAACTGATCCTGACAAATCAGAGCAACTGGGGGGTATGCAGCTGTGTCTTTCACACTTTGCTTTGTCCATGGAAATCCACTCCTGCTCTGTGGAGATTTTTGGAGATTTGCCTTGGCTCTTTCCGCATGAGGCAGTTAAAACGGGCCAAGGCGTCCTGGCACGGCGGTCGTCCACACCTTGGGTCGGACTAGGTGCGGACTATTTAACTTAGGCCCTTTCCACACGAGATGAGGGAATCACTCCGTGCCATTACCTACCGCTTCTTCTGGGGTCCGAAGCAACGTGGACTGTCCCTGAAGCCCTTCCGCAGGTGTCCTCCTTCGTCCAGGGCGAATCAGAGCAGTGTGACGTCTGTAGATCCACACTGCTCTGGCTTCCAAAATGGCGGCTTCCGGCTTCCAAAATGGTGACTTTCGGTTGGTCGTGGGTCCCGACCAACCACTGAAGCTTGCCACACCTAAAGCCTGCCCTCCGCAGAATCCAGGCTCGCATTGGTGCGAGCCTGCAAATCTGCACAAGGGAGCAGGAACGCAATGGCGCATTCTAGGAAAATAAAGACCTGTTTTTTCCAGTCTTTCAAAAACACGCTGGAGGATCACTTGGGGTTGTTTTGGAGAGGACTGAGGTGTGGATCTCTGGTAAGTAGTCCACTCCTAGTCCACTCCAAGGTGCAGACGACCTCCATGAGAGGACGTACTGCCCCGTTCTAATTGCCTGGTGTGGAAAAGGCCTTAGTTTTGCAAATTAGTCTAATCCAACCCGCCCCTAAGTGGTCTTCCAGCATGCTGAGTAAAGACCAGAAATATCCAGTCTTTACATTTTCAGGAACGTGCCATTGCATTCCTACATACCTGTGCAGATGCACAGGCTTGCACCAATGCGAGCGTGCGATCAGCGGAGGGCGAGCTGTGGGCGTGGCTAGCGTCAGTGGTTGGTCCAATCCCATGAAGACACAAAAAGCCACCATTTTGATCCGGAAGCCACAGGAAGCTGCCATTTTCAGCTGGAGAAGTGCGGATCTACAGACCTCGCACTGCTCCAGTTCGCCCTGCTCTAATGGAGGAGCTCTGCGGAAATGCTCAAGGGAAAGTCTGTGTTACTTTGGACCCAAGAAGAACTGGTAAGTAATGGCACAGAGTGATTCACTCATCTCGTGCGGAAAGAGCCCTTGTCTTGAAGGAGAAATGTAAGGAGAAGGGGTGTCTCTTTCATTCCACAAGTATGTTCAGGTTGTAGCCTTTTAACTTTCTCCTAGATAACCTAAAGAAAACCACTGCATAAAGTGAATGGACTGTAGTTGAGGATTAGGGGTTGTAGGCCCAGACTGTATTGTGGTCTTGAACTGGTATGAAACAAAGAACATGGCTGCAAAACCCTATCAGGCCCTGCAGTGTATTTAGATGTCTGCTGCTCCTGTCATAATTACGTTTCTATTAATAACACAATAATAACAGATGATTCCCCCTACGTTTCCCTCTGTGTATGGCTCCTCTTTAACAAACATATTTGGTTCCTCTGATAAACAGTTATGGTTGCAAAAATTAGTTTTCTGTTTCATCTCTAGAGCTATTCATACTAGAACAGACCTGTTATGCTTTTGTTTTGTTGTGTTTTTTCACTCCCTTCCAGAACTATTATGTCTCGTTGAATCACGTTTTACTTCCTTCTCCTTTGTTGGAAGAATTGTAGACTAAATATCTTTTGAAATTAAACTCCTGAGTGTGCAATAGTAAAGGATGCCACACCTGCAGCTCATATGAGGGTCAGCGGTTTTGTGAGCAGATGGAAGATGGAATCATATGTACTTACTGTAGCAAAAGGCTTGATGAAGGACAAAAGTAAAATCAGGTGTTTCTGTCCATAATTAATATTAATAGTTCAATGAAGGAAAGGCTTTCCCTCCCTCCCTCCCTCCCTCCCTTCCTTCCTTCCTTCCTTCCTTCCTTCCTTCCTTCCTTGGCCCTCCATGGCCAGGAATGTCATGATTGTAAATAAGCATGGTCTTGATGTAGTCCTATAATTTATCTTTTCAGAGAATATTTATGAGCATCCTTTCAAAGTCTGAAGTGCTGATTAAAGAATACTGAATCTAGAAAATAAATAACAATGGTTGAGATTCACTTCTAGTCATAGCTCAGTCCTCTTTATTTCAGATCTCAAAGAGGTGCCTTCTCCTTGCTCAGTGGTACTATCATGAGTATTACTGTGTTTAGGGTGTTTTTTTTTTCATTAAATCCAAATTCATAGCCACAACTGCATTCATGTGCATCTGTATTTCTGCTTCTACATGGATATCTAATTTATTTGGCCAAAGGGCGTATTTTCAGAAAAATTTCCTGTGGTTTGTGATACACAAGCAGATGAAGAATGTGGCAGCACACTGGGATTTTTTTTCTAGACATTTACAAGGCTCCTTTTCTTTCCAGGAAGGACTCCCTGACATTGTTTCATCTCCTTCATGAAGGCAAATTAACTTGTGAGAGGGAAGTGTAGGACAGGAGGCAAAAAATGATCTTCCTTGTTTAGTTTTCTTTGGAGAGGTTCCAGTGTTGTGACAGATTATGTCTTTGTTCAGGGTTTCTCTCAAGACATGCTGTTTGTCTTTTGCCAGCTCTAGACTGGGCATTTAAGCGGGATGTTCTGATCTCACCACAGACACAATGCTACTCTGAAGGAGAGTGACCTTTTTTTTAAACCAGAATATGAGCATACAGTACTATTTAATGGGCTCATCTTGAGGTTAGGTTTGTCTATCTGTTGCTTGATTAGAATAATGTTATAAGGTAAAATTGGTATCTCATGATATAGAATATGGCATATTGTACTATACTGGTGGAGATCCCAGCTGTACTTCTTGCAAGCTGACTTTGGGAGTTAACCAATATTCCTTGCCTAACAAATTTCATTAGGTGGAGTTACTCTGAACAAAGGCTACTTGTTTGACCCAAAATTCTCTTGGACACAGTTTACTATTAGACACTCCAACTGTCTAGAGTCAGCATGCCCTGGACTTGTGGCATGTGTGACAGCATTTTCCAGGGTTTCCCTCAGAAAGCATGCTCACCTGATGCTGTCTTTGAGTACGCTAAAAAGCAATGTCAAATTTTTAATAATTATTGCCCATATCTTTCAGGGTTCCTTTGAAAGACAGCCAATTCAATGATTTATTACGGTCATAGACCAACATGAGGAAAGACAGTGTATTTTGTCTTGCTCTGTTGAGAATCTGTATTAACCCAATCATTCAATAGAAATATGTCTTCTAAGGACACATTATTGATTAAGGTACATGTTCTTGTTGTAAGACATCAAGTTTGAGATGGTCTGCTAGAGAAGTAAGCACTCTATTGATTTAGCTTCATTACAGGTCCTTAGGTACCTGTATGAAAAATCCAGTATGTCTGGCAATGAGCAAAACCCAGTTCTTAACATGCTTTTGTGCCAGCTGTGTGACTTACAGACTTTTGAAGCATTGCTTGTGAGGAGAAGGAAGACTGAGGCCATTTCCACACTAGAGTGTTATAGCGCTATGATTCCACTTTCAACATCCTATGAAATCCTGGGGTTTGCAGTTACGGGAGGGGCCGACTGTGCGGAAATGGCCAAGGTAGTAGGTAATGAAGGTGGAGAAGGCATTGTATTTAAACAGAGCAAACAAGCCAAAAGCCTGTGGTGACCAGTAATAATTTATAATCTGAGATCCAGTTTGGTGTAGTGGTTTGTTGTTGGACTATGACTCTGGAGGCCAGGGTTCAAGTTCCCACGCAGTCATGGAAAATCACTGGGTGACCTTGGGCAAGTCTTATTTTCTGAGAGTCAGAGGAAGGCAAAGCAAATCCTCTCTGAATAAACCTTGTCAAAAAGTCCCATGATAAGTTCACTCCAGGGTCACCATAAGTCAGAAATGATTTGAAGGCAGACAACAGCAAGGGTGATGGTGATATCTGCCACTTTGTTCAGATCTTCCTGCTGTCTCTGAGCTCAGCTGCAATTCTAACAGTAGCTGGGAGAAAACAGATTTTCTCGGCAACAGTACCTATCTCTGGCCCTTTCTGCACGAGGCGAGTGAATCGCTCCGTGCCGTTACTTACTGGTTCTTCACTCTTCGAAGCAATGCAGACTTTCCCTTAAGGCTTTCTGCGAGGTTCCTCTGTTTGTTGCAGGGCGAATCGGAGCAGTGTGAGGTCCATAGATCCGCGCTGCTGAGGCTGAAAATGGTAGCTTCCTGTTCTTTGTGGGTCTGGACCAACCACTGACGCTGACCACACCCACAGCCCGCCCTCTGCTGATCACAGGCTCGCATTGGTATGAGCCTGCATATCTGCACAAGTGAGCAGGAATGAAATGGTGCGCTCCAGAAGATTGAAAGACCAGATTTTTCTGGTCTTCACTTAGCGTGCTGGAGGACCATTTGGGGGCGTTTTGGATTGGACTAAGGTGTGGAACTAAGGTAAATAGTTCGAACCTAGTCCAATTCAAGGTGCGGACGACCTCCGTGCCAGGACGCCTTGGCCCGTTTTAACTTCCTCGTGCAGAAAGGGCCCTGTTTTAATGAAAAGTATTTTGGGGTGGTTTGGCCTTGAAAGGGAACCATCTGCTTTTTACAAAAGACCTACTGCTAGTGGAAATGAACACTTCAAGAAATTAGTTTGTAACTACAAATCAATTCAGGTGGTGGTGGTGGTGGTGGTGGTGGTGGGTCTCTTTGTGAATATGGCTAGAAAGACTCTCATGGCAAATGCTTATACTTCAAGATTTGCCACTAGACTGCTTGTTACAAAGAATTTGCCATTAGACTACTGGCCACAAAGAAAGTCAACAAAGAATATGTGCAGTTGCTTTCTCCTTACTACATCTGACCAAACAATATTCCTAGAAATGCAGCTAATGGGATGACTCCCCGTATCCCCATTATGTTCTCTTTCTTATCCATCTACTGTCAGCTTCTAAAGCTTCTAAAACTTAAGCTTCAGAAGTGCAATTAACAAGTTACTGTGTGGCATGAGATATGCTACAGTGTCATTGTTTCTCTCTGCTCTCTCCTCTTTTAGTATCTGTCTTCTCTCTCTCTCTCTCTCCATCACAGGGAGTGATTTTCAGGCAATGATCAGGTAATCTACACAGTCTGGTCTGTGCAGTGCTTGGAGGCGAGAAGGCAAGAGTAATGGGAGACATTCTGGACCTCCTCACCCCCAGATAATGCACTGAGTATGGACAGGTGCACACAACTGGGAATCTTACAAGCTTAGATCTCTATACTGCTAGTGAAAAATATGTTACCACTGCTTCATTGCTGACTGGCTTTCTACACCCAAGCAGGTGGCAAAAGTGACAAGAAATAAAAGCAGCAGCAATTGGCAACAATGGCATTGAGGGAGTAAGTTCACTGATTGAGGGGGTACTGAGGGTGTTTTGCCTCCCCTCCCCTCAAAAAACCCCATTAGAGCTAACAGTGTATATAGACTCCCGCATGTTATGGAATCCAACATGGTGGGGATTCCAGGTTTATCAGATTTCTACACATGTAGACATCAAGGCATATAGGCTTCTCTGTAATATATATCTAGTACTAGTAATACTAAGCTAGCTGGAGTGCTCAACACTGTAGATGGAACTGATAGTACAATCTCCTGTCTTTTCAATGCTTGGAGCCCACTTCCACATGAGTAAAATGGAGAGAGGACTCTCAATGTGTGTTTTTGCTTTTGATTGTAAAAGCTGGCAAGCTGAGGATTCATCAAGAGCTATCAGATTCTGAGTTGCTGTTGTCATGTGCATTCAAGTTGTTCCAACATACACTGACTCTAAGGAGAACCCAGGATGGGGTTTTCTTGGCAATGTTTGTTCAGAGGGCATTTGCCTTTGCCTTTCTCTGAGACTGAGAGTGTGTGACTTGCCCAAGGTCACCCGATGGGGTTTCATTGTTGAGCAGGGATTTGAGCCTTGGTTTGGAGAGCCATAGTCCAATGCTCAAGCCATGACACTGCACTACTCTGCTGATCAACATATCATGTCATGTCAACTTTATTAGCTCTTGCTTCACTACAAGACTGTGCATAGAAAACTCTGACCATTACTACATGTTGATCCTTCTTAGCAGAACTTAGACTTCTATTTATGAGCCACCGTTAATGGAAGAGAGCTCTTCTTCCTTATTAACAAAGAACAAGGTAGTGTTTCATGCTTTTTGTTGTTAACTGCAGTCAAGTTGATTTATGGTGACCCTGTGAGTAAGAGATCTCCAAGTCACCCTGTTGTCACACGCCTGATCTGGCCTTGCAGACTCAGGCTCGTGGCTTCCTTGATTGAGTCTATCCACCTACAGTGCGTTCTTCATCTTTTCCTACTGCCTTCCACCTTACCAAACATCACTATATTTTCTAATGGGTCATGTCCTCTCACAATATATCCAAAGTACAACAGTATCAGCTTAGTCATCTTGGCTTCTAGGAAGAGCACAGACTTGGTTTGTTCTTGGATCCATTTATTTGTCTTTTTGGCAGTCCATGGTGTCTACAGAAATCTCTGCCAGCACCAAATTTCAAAGAAGTTGATTTTCTTTTGATCAGCTCTCTTCACTATCCAGATTTCATAACCACATATACAGTGGCATGGGCAATCTTGAGTTTAGTATTCAATGATACATCTCTATATTTCAAGATCTTATCTAATTCCTTCAAGCTGCCCTTCAAAGTCCTAGTTTTCTTCGGATTCCTTGACAGCAGTCTCCATTCTGATTAATGATGAGTCAGTGTATGGAAAATCTTAAATTATTTCAATGTCTTCACTGTCTACAGTGGCCCCTCCACTTTTGTGAAGGTCTGGGGTGCAGAGCCCTTGTGAAAGTGTAAAAAGTGAATAACTCCCTCCATATGAGATATCACTTCCATTCCCATTCCCTTGCCCTTTGCCTGGGCATGTGTACCTTCCTTCTCTGTGCCTGGGGGAAAGGCAAGTGAATGGGAGGGGTCAGCTCTGCATGTGAAGAAAGCATGCACACACCTCTCCCCATTTCCCCCCTTCATTCCATTACCTTTTCCTTGGGTGCACTGCCTTCCTTCTCTGTTCCTGGAAAAAAGGCAAGGGAATGGAAGTGAGAGAATAGGGGGATGGAAGCTCATGCATGACTTCCTTCTCTGTGTGTGGGGCTCCCCACTCCCATTTGCTTGCCTTTTGTCTGGGCACAGAGGGAATGAGAAGGAAAGAATGAGGGGGCGGCAAGTGGCACATTGCAAATAATCAAACTCTTGTAGGTCAAATGCATGAATGTGGAGGGAAGACTGTACTTTAAAGTTATGTAAATAGTATGTGGTCATTATTTTTGTTTTCTTAATGTTCAACAGTAACTCTGCCTTTGAACTTTCTGCCGTGACTTTCTTTAATGTTCACTCTACGTCTTTGCAATATATATATATATATATATTGCTAGTGTCACCTGCATATCTTAAATTGTTCATATTCCTTGTTTCAATGTTCACACCTCCTTCCTCTGAGTCTAAACCAGCTAAAAGTCTGGAAATTCAACCCTCAGCATATCTTCCTAATTGTTATGAAAAACTGAACACTTGTTTCAATCAAACACAATTCAACCATGGATGGGACTCAGAGTTTCCCCAGTTGATCTTCCTTTGATCTTCCTACATGACAAGGTTGAGATGGCCAGAGGTGATTTCTCAGGTATTCTGCCCCAGGCCACTTAGGACAATGAAAGCAATCATTAATTTTGGACTGGCCTGAGAAGTCTGAGCTTCAAAGTAAATAGATGTACATAACAGATTATTCATAATTAATGCCTCCCCAACAGTAACAAAAGTATAACTACAATAGATTGTGGCAGTAATTCTTAGTTTTAGTTGCTGGAGTGTGGCTTCAATGAATGGGGGAGGATGGCTACCACATTTGTATTTTGTTGTTGTGTTCTGTGCCACCTTCTCATATTTTGTTGTGGGTGCTCAAGTGACAACAAAGTGGATGGGAGGCAGTATATTTTGTATCACAGGGTTGTGGCAAACAGCTTTTTTTCTTTTTTAAAAAAAGTATCTGAAAAAAGGTGAATTTTAATTTTGAGAAAGGGAGAAGCAACAGGTTTTTTTTTTGAAAAAAACAAATCATTTATTTGATAATCAATACAAATCTTGCAAATTAGATATCATATAATCCCCTGAGAAAGCTCTTATTATATTCTGCAGTGCATTCACACCACACCTTTCAAAGACCCTTTCTGCAGCACCCTCCCATCCTACCATGGGAGAAGGACAGGACTGCAATGATGCTTCTGCATGATCCTGCTCCTTTTCTGTCCCCAGGCAGCATGATCGCAGATTAAATCATTGACGAGTTTTCCCTGTCAATGATATGCAACCGTGCCACCATCCTGCACTTACTTCTCCTGTGGAAGAGCAGGAGTGTGATGGCAGTATTTCCTGCCCTAGCACAGCCTCATAAAATCCATCATGCTCCCTTCCATAGGGAGCCAGTCCCATGAATAGGGGAGTGCTGCCATCACACTCCCTTCCCGACAGAGCTGCTGCCAAGATCACCACCGGGCACCGCTGCAAGAAGGTAAGCTGTGGGAAGGGCCAAAGGTAGCTCCATATAGAGAGTGTAACCAAAGTATGGGTTGATCTTCAGTTCTCCACTAGTGTTGTCTCTCTGCATTTATATGTTCAGCAATGTCTCATGAACCTAATCCAGATTTCCTGCCAGTTTATTCTGTATCTTCCCAAATTCTGACATTTTCAGAGTATATGAATATTAATACTATTAGGTAAATTAGCACACACTACTTCACTTATTACATTTATGGGAAAGCAAGGGCTGTGGAATCCTAAACCCTTTCTGTTTCACCTTTATCCATAGAAACTGAAGTACACATTTCTCACTAAAATCAATTTCAGTTATCTTTTTTAAATCGAGGCCACAGCCATTGGAGAGAAACATAGGCTACAAATGATAAAGCCATTTGTTTGGAATGATCTCTTGATATAAAAGGCCTTGGCCTGGAGAGGGTGCATTTTTAGAATTATACTTTTAAGCTATTTATATCTATTTATATTTTATTCCAGTTAACTGGGCTTAGCTATCAAACATCAGGAGAGTAGTAAGTTTGAATTCTTCACAGTTTGTACTAGGGTGAATGCTGCAATTTACAGTTCTTTAGAGACAATGTTAATAGTTGTGGGGAGGGTATAATTGCTGTGGTTTGACTTTTTTCTAAAATAATGTATTTCACTCCATTTTGCTTGATGCCTTCCCTGTCTAAAATAACCAACCTAAAATGAATAAATTCAATATGCACAGTCAAGGCTGGTTATTATATGGAAGGTTTTGACGGGTTGTATTTATTCTTTGGTTTGTTCCTATCATAGATATGAACAAGTAGAGAAACGAGATGTGGAAATCGATGCAATTAAATGTTTGATGCTGTTTGAGAATACTCTCAAGTGGCTTTCATTTCCTGAAAATGTGTGAGATTGTGTTTAGAAATTAAAAAGAAAAAGGATGGCACAGCATGCTGAGCGAGCTTCTGTGCTGCTCTGGTAAAAGATCAAAAGACGGATGCTGGGATGTTGATCCAGCCTCTTCTAGGTTGGTCAGACATTGATATCTGATTGGGGACCTACTGAACCAGCTGGAGAAAAGAAGAGTGGGTGTTTGTTTCTTTATTTGTTATCTTCAAAGGGACAAAGATTTCAGCACAACATACCTTTGATAGGGGACAGATTTTTCCATCAAAACTGTTAAATGCAACTTCCCAATTCCTATGGATACAGTTCCTCCCTTTTATGGGATTTCCAGTTGGCTATGAACAGGGTCATTATCAGAAAAGAATGAAATCTGATGGCAATATTAGGTCATTGACAAGACCACAGCAGCCTCACACATCATGGAGTATATAACGTTTCATTGTCAGAGCCAGATTAAAGAGCCATGAGACATTGAAGATGGTCTTTTTAGAGATAGTTTTTATTCATAGGTCAATGGAGTAGCAACTAATACAGCTTTCTATTGTTTCATATTAATTATAGATGGGGTTGTTGATAAGATCATCTACAAAATCCCTGAAGGATTACACCTTATCTTGCTGTAGATCCTTTTATTTATTTGTTTTAATGGATTTCAGAGTTAAGGGCATTTCAGTACAACCCACCCATCTCTTTAATTTCTGTGAGAACAAATAGATTATCCATTACCCTTTAAATTCCAAGCATACACTGAAGATGTGAAATATGTGTACAAAACCAACAATCTCAGCTTCTGTTCTACAGTATAACAGCATTCATCTCCCTCATCTGAAACACTATTATCTGGTTACTCAGGTTTTTTTCATCTTACTAGAAGTTGTAGCTCTGATTAAAATTCTAGCTGACATGCTACATCCTTTGCAATCTCCTTTGGGAGGCTCCCACCCAATAATTTCACCTTTTTCTGTTACCATATGCCATTCAGGGAATCTATAGGCAATTTTTCCATGCTTTCATCTCCTTGGTCAAAATGCCCCCCCCCGCAAGCTCCCTCAGGGGTGTACAGGCAGTTTTGCATGTTTTTGGACTTTGTTGGTATTTTTTTTTTAACAGTAGAAAGTCACCATCAGGTTACTTCCTGGTACAAAAGCAATTTAGGCTTAGGAGAGGGGTTTTTTTACAACAGGAAATGTATTCTCAGGTCACTTCCTGTTTGTTAAAAGGGCCTCCCTCAACCTAAGTTGCCAGTTCCCCCTCCATGGCAAAATAGTCCCTGTGAGCAAATGTTTTTTAGACCCAGGAGGGCCTGGGAGGCTACATGTGGTCCACAGGTCATACTTTCCTCATCCCTACCCCACAAATTAGCTGGTATCCACATGACATGATATAGTCAGTCTTCTGTAATCATTGTAAATCTAGGGAGAAGTTGCTAGAAAAATCAGGGCTTTTCCCAAGCATACTCTACTAAATGGTCCTAAGAAAATGTTTAATTATTACTGGCATGTTTTACATATTGCATCAACTATCTGAGGAATGTGATTTCTGATTTCCCTCAGTCATGGCAGTGACAGTTCATTCTGGGGTTGGTAACTGGAATATTACAGATAGTCCAGTCCTATATGGACAGTTCAGCTGTCACAGTCATCTTTATTGGGCATAGGAATTTCAGATCAAAACCTTTTCCAAATTCACTGTAGAAAGAAATTGTACATTAGAATTCCTTTAACAGGAACATAGTTTATTTGATAATCTGAGATTGTAATATGTTTTATCCTAACAAACCACAGCATTCACTCAAGATTCACACTCTGTATCACAAAATAAAATCAGGAAGCAGCTTTAGAAACTTAGACCATTTACTCACTACACTGTTATAGTACTAATATTCCACTTTCAACATCGTGTGGAATTCTGGAGTTTGTTGATTACTGAGGCCAAAGATGCCCCTCCCTAAGCTGCAATTCCCAGAATTTCATAGGATGTTGAAAGTGGAATAATAGCACTATAACATTGCAGTGCAGAAATGGCTTGGTCCAACACTTGGTGCGGGACATAATTTAGATATGGATGTTATATTTTTAGCATTGGAGCAAATATAACTACCTTCAAACAAAACACACCTATAGTAGGGCAGGGTCCACCATGTATAGCATTCAGTGAATGTGTGGAAAAATGGCCCAAGCTTCTGAAGAGGTCTAAGGCATCTTCCCTGTGTTTCATCGCTATATACAAGTTTGTGTACAGATAGGTTGGACTCTTGATATTAATAGCAGCTACTCATTCATTCTGGGAACTCTAAACTTTTACAGAATTAATTTTTTATACTTTGAATGCTCAGAGATGTTAAAAATGAAAGGGTGCTTACTTGCTTATTCAGATATTATCTTGTTTTTTCATGCCTTTGATTGTAGATGTTCATTGGATAAGATGGATTCTTTCAAGTAAATAGGCATCTCATGGATTTTGAATAAACTGTTTCCTCAGTGACTGGAGAGAAATTGGATCATGATCTTGCAAGCAGTGGCTGTCTGCAGCTTTGTGGCTGTTATTCATGAACATTTCATTCATTTGAACATAAGGAAAGTGTGCTTTGAATTGTCAGTCAATTTTACTTACAAGGGATTTGCTATTCTTTTTAAAGGTTCCAGTGTATCTGGAAGATATTTTCTACTTTTAGCCGTCATAATTGGATCAAGTGGATGTTACACATTTGGTTACATTTCCCGTGAATCAGAATAGTCTAAAATGGAGCCACAGACCAGCCTTTTGTGTTGCTTTAATTTTAACATCAGGCGGCTGATGTAGTTTGGACTATCCTGACATTTTTTGTACCATCTTGTAACTTGCTTTGTTCTATGTATTATGTACATTTCATATACTTGATTTTTGGTGGTGTAGCCTATACAAAAACATGCAGTCCTCCCTTACATTGCCCCCATAGATTAGGGAATAATATTTTATTTGTGAGCCAAGTTAATGGGAGTCAAGATGAATGCAAAAGCTGCTGAGATGATCTCCAGCAAATAGGCTAGCTAGCCTGCAAATGTAAAGCAAGAAGCTTAAGGACAGAGAGAGAGAGAGAGAGAGAACTCTAGTACAGCTGGTGCACTTTATTTCATGCAGAGGAATGGAAAAGCAAGGG
This sequence comes from Ctenosaura bakeri, assembly GCA_948474755.1. NCBI lineage: Eukaryota > Metazoa > Chordata > Lepidosauria > Squamata > Iguanidae > Ctenosaura > Ctenosaura bakeri. Next base: position 380,608 of record CAOLHI010001304.1, on the reverse strand, counting down.
AATTATATGCACGTGATGACTGACATGTGTATATATGGAGGCAGGCAAACATACAGTGTGGTCTGAGAGATGGAAGTGCAGTATCTCAGAATACGGTACATCAGTGCTTGCTATATATGGCATAATGCAGTGCCTGGAATACTTACCATGTCTTTGGATGTTATGTTAGAGTTTGACAAGGGTCATTATTTGAACTGAGAATCACATTGTAGTTAGATGTGACTTGTAAAGTTTTTTGGACCACAACACAAGTTTGTTGTGCCATCCCTGCAAATTGTGAATCCTCCTGTTGTGGCTAACTTACTGGTTTGATAGAATTCTACAGAGCTGAACAGTGGAAGTGACCAACAGTGAGTCTGTATGACCTAGTCTCAAGGCCAGCTAAGACTTACCTCTTCATTGGCAATGGGATAGGATCCTTTGGCATTCCTAACAACATGCTAATTTAAGGGTCGAAGGACAACCTTGGGTGTGACACAGATAGTTCTGTCCTTTGAGACTAGAATGGCTGGGAGTGCAGAAAAGAATGGCAGGAGGTTGTTCCCAGTATCTGCCACTTGAAATGGTTGCCACACTCTGCTTAACAGTAGGGCCACCACTTTGGTTGACACTCCTGATGGATGGTAAATGGGGAAGCGGGAGCAGCCACTGCAATACTATGACATGGTGGCTCCTCCTTTTGATAAGATGAATGGAATGGAATGCCCTTCCCAAGGAAGTCTGTCTGAGGTCAGCAGACTTTTGGATGGGAGGAGGCACAGAAGGCTGTAGTGAGGAAGAGTGGGGGAGGAAATCTTTCTCACTGTAGCCAGAGTCTCTTAGCTTAATGCCAGATTTAGGTCAAGCAACACACAATGACAGGTAGATAGTGGTTGAAATACCTTTGGTTTAGGAAGATTCTTCCTCTCCCCCACTTGTTTTGTACTGTGTTAAGATGACTGCTTCTGAACATTAGTTGCTACAGGGTGGAGTTAAAACAATACCTTCTAAGAGGCAGCTGAGACCAGGTGGTAATAAGTTTGAAGTGGATAATTAATAATCAGTTCCCAAAGATTTGAAGAAAAAAAAAGCGCACACATCTTACTGGATAAAATGTCACAAAAATTCTTTTCTCTAGGGGAAGCCAAATCTTATAATGACCTCAATATGTAGGCTTAATTATACATGAGGAAATATAATATAAGTGTCCACAATATAAGAGTGACTTATTCATCTCTTGGAGGTAATCCTTAGTAGGCAGTTCAGTGAATGGAATGAGATTAGTGCCACACAGTCCTGTTTTTATGCTCCCACGCTGCACACTGTGTTCATCTGTTAGCTTGAATGCTAAGAAGTATGTTTTAAACCAGCCAGCCTTTTTGTTAGCTTCCGACTGTTGTGACATCTGTGCGTATAAAGCCAGTATTTCAATCTTTCCCTAGCAATTTAGTGTTAATCATTGCTTCAGAGTATTGCAGGCAAATTAAGTCCCTTTAAAGGATAGGTAATTTTTTTAAAGTGAAAAGTTTTGAATCAGCAGTCATGTAAATTCATAAAGATTTGAAGAACTGCATGTAAGATGAAAAATAATGTCAATTACAAATGGTTCTGTTTTTCTGTGTGATTGGATTTTGTGTGGGGGAATCAAAAACAAAATTGATCGTAAGCAAATAGGACTCATTAAATGACCTATTGCTCTGTTTACTGTAACTGTGTCTGGAATGCTCATCCTACCGATAGATTGTGCACAATTGTGACAGTATGTACAGTCTAGCAATGGAAAGAATATTTAAAAAATATTCAAAAAATGATTGCAAATGTGTTTCTCAAATGCTGGGAAATCCAATGAAGAAAATCCTAGATTGGCAAGAATCTTTGTAGTTTGGGCCTTATTCTGCACAAAATTCTCACATGATTTTTTTAAAAATGTGTGTGTGTGTGTTCACAGAAAACACCAGCAATATATTATATAGAAGGTGGGTTCAGTAGATTGGCAGGCAAAGGTCAACAGTTTCAGGGAAAAGGCTCAGTATTACGAACAATTAATTTAGGACAGATGTTTCAGAATAATAAAGCACTATTCTCAGAGAAGTATTGGGGCCATGGAGTGTGTTAAGAGAAAGAGAGCGGGATGCCTGTATTGCTTGAGTGAACCTGAGCAAATGAGCAAGGTTATGACTAGGCAGGAGATGGAGGCCTGTGGAGGACAGGAGATATCACAAGGCATGTGAAAGGTTGTGTCATTCAGCCAGTTGGCACCAACTTATTTGAACTGATAGTTAAAATTTGTCAGGGTCACTGACCCACTTTTTGTGGGGGCAGAAGATAAAAAGTTTCACTGCGGCCTATTCCCTCCAACTGGCACACACCTTGATTCCTTCCAAGCCACCCTCTCCAGGAACAGCAGCAGCAGCAAGCCAAAAGATTTCTTAGGCAGCTCCAGCTCTGCTGCAGCTCTACACACCACTGGGAAAGGCTAAGGAATGAGGGGGAAAGGGAAATGATCAGGCAGCCCATCAGGGAAGGAACTGCAGCCAAGAGAGAAGAGAGGATGGAGAGTGAGGGAGAATTCCCCTCCCCTGTGCTGCAGGCAAGTGTGCACCCACACGTATTTCTGCCATGATGAATCATGCAACAATTGAAAGTTTTTGCTTAACATGTACACATTTGGACAAAACAAATTAGACAGAGCTAGTTGTTAATTATTTGGAATGACACCACTGCCTGTGAACACATGCACATAGATTATCTCAGGGAGGATTTTAGGGTTATTTCATCTTGCTGAGTCACTGAAGAAGATATTGAACTAATGTAGGGGACTGGTTCTACTTCCCACTGGTCAACACTGTGGCATTCTGGGAAAGACAGTTGCATGAGTGGCAGCTGTGGGACATATTGGCCCTTTTCACACTGAGGCTTCTAGAGCAAGCGGGGGAGGCCGGCAAGCGCAAGAAGGCTCCTCCGGGAGGCTGCCGCTTCCCCCTCCTTCCTTCCGCAGGCGAAGGAACCAGTGGGGAAGCGGCACCGAAGGAGGCTTGCCGCGCAAGCCGCCCTCCCCCCCGTGCGAAGCGGGAGACCTCGCGCTGGATTCCCCCCCGCGCGCGTGCGTGAAGCGGGTGGCGTCGCGCCGAATTCCTCCCCCGCGCGGGCCGGATTCCCCCCGCGCGCGCCGGATTCCTCTCCCCGCGTGTGCGAAGCGGGCGGCGTCGCATCCCCCCCGCACGCGCGCGCGCAAGCGGGCGTCGCGTCTGTCGCGCTACCTCCCCACCCCGCTCCTTCCTTCCGCAGGGGCAGAGGGAAGGAAGCGCGACCCGGCCGGCTCCCGGAGGCTCCGCACGAAAGATAAGTGCGGGTGGGCGCCGGGAGCGTTGCGTGAGCGCGGGGTGATTTTCGCTTGGACGCGAAAATCAAAAAACCCGCGCTCGCGCCGCTTCAGCCCCGTGAGCCAGGCGGAAGTGGGAGTGTGTCGTGCGGAGCGACGCTCCCACTCCCGCGAGGCTCACGGGGCTGTCGCACGAGCAAAGGCCCGTGCGAAAAGGGCCATTGAAAGTGTACGGATATAAAACAATGAAAGAAAGCTAAATGGGAAAGAGAAAATGAAATTCCACAGTAGGGATGATCTGATCTCAAGTTTCAGCTTAAAGAATATGTAAAATATTTTCCCAAGATAATCTTCTCATTTGCTCAGATCTTATTCAGCAGACTCTAATTCTGGGTACCATTTGAAGAAACAAAACAAAATCCAGTAATATTGTGCATGTACATGACTGCACTTACACAAGAAATTGCAGAATTACCACAGATTTAATTTCTGATTCATGGTGAGAGTATATTACTTATTTATATATGAATTCAAAAGGCATATGAACTGCTCATGTGGTTTAGCTGCCAGGAAATATGTCCCCAGAGTCTGAAGTCAATGAGATGCTTCAAGGTCCACATAAAACAACCACCTTTATTCAAAACTGAATTCATTTAAAATAAATTTATTGCCAATAATTTGTTATGATTTTAAGAACAAAGTTATTATTTGACTTCTTTTGAAATGACAGAATCTTTAATGGTATGAGTATGAATGATTATTTCATGTTATTTTAATCTGTTCCTGAAGGGATAATTTAAGGGACTCATTTTTGACCATGCCACTTTTGTTTTAAAATGATGTATCACTAACAATGGATGTGATTAATTGATTTTATAATGGTCAAATTAATGTCAGTGTCCTGGCATTCATTATTATATTATATTATATTATATTATATTATATTATATTATATTATATTAAATATATCATATTCCACCTTTCTCCCAAATGGGATCCAAGCCAGCTTACAATAATCTAAAAAGATATTGTTAAAACATTTAAAGTATAGTGGATGAAGAGAGTCAACCAATAAAAGAAAGACTGCCAGAAGAAGTCAGGAGGAACAGGAAATGGTCTTCTTAATCGTATGCTTATAAAAGGCAAAGAGACCTGGCAAGGATTGTCTGGACCACTTTTCATTTTAGACTAGCTTCTCTGGAATTTATATCAGATTTCTTTTGATGATATAATGCTGTTGTTTAGTGAACTAGGTAGATTTTCCAATGGCATTTGACCATAAGTTCAAACCATTAAAAGTTAAGGTGTAAATAGCCCCTTGGACTTTAGTGGTTAGATCTGTGAAGTCCTCCTGCCAAGAAAGCTGCACCAATATGATGCTAGCAGTTTCTATTTTGTTTAGTTTGTCTATTTGGGGGATCGTGGGAGGGAAACAAAGGAAAGTGTCTTCCTTTTGATGGTTCATGACACTTTTGAGGCCTTTTTTGGATGAAAAATCATCTGAAAATATTTAATGGGGAGTTGGGGGCATTGGGAATGCCTGGCAGGCTGAGGGTGGCAAAAATGGGTTGGATTCTCCATGTAGCACAGAAGATGCACTTTCTCCAGCTATGGGATAGAGTGGTGGCATGGGATATAAGAGTTCCAGGTTCTCCACTGAACTGAGAAACTGACTTAGTGATCTTGAGCTAATTAGACATACCCAACCTGATCTACATTGAGGGCAAACTGGTTGTGAGGATAAAGACTGGGGAAAAAGACCCAGAAGTAGGTTGGAGAAAAGACACGTTGTGAATGTAATTAATACATAAAACAAGTAAAGCTGGTATAATCATGTCTTCCTTCTCTTCTTCTTCCGAGGCCCCATTTTTGCTAACCACAAACTCATCTTGAGCTCTTTGAAATCATGGAGGGGAACAGTCTGGCACAGCTTGGATAGAAACACTCTGGGCTGAACTGTGCTCAGACATTTTGTTACAACTGTTTTCTCTGGTTTTCTGGAGGAGTATAGGGAGAGAATATGATTATCGCTGCAAATTAAAAGCCAAATATTTTTGGAGTACTAATTAATGAGAGACAGAAAAAATGAAAAAGTTACTGAAGCTATTGCTGTTTAATCATGTTTTTGTTGATGAGGGTGATTGTCTCTGTTAAATTTTCTTCACAAATCATACTAGTATTGCACCTTAGAATAATAATACTCAGTGATGTAGACTTGAGTCTATTGACTCGAACTCAAGTCAGACTTAAGTCACTTCAGTAACTCGACTCAGACTTGACTTGGCAAAATTTACACACTGAATTGATTCAACTTGAGACTTGCATATTTTTAGTGACTGACTTGCTGCACTTGGTTCAATAACACATTCATCCAAAAACCTTACAACTTACTGGTCACATGATAATCTATCTCAACCTCAAAGTGTGGACACATTTCTCAGGGAACAGCAAATGGATGAGGCAATGGGCCTGAGGTGGTGTTGAGGTTTGCTCAGCAGCCTGTCCCCGCTACAAATAGTGGAGCTTTCTAAAACTTTTTCTAAAACGAGAAGGCAAGACTTGTGCCCAGAGTGCAAAATGTGTATCTCAGAGTGGAACAGAAAATGTGTTAGGCAATGGGCTTGAGGAAGAAAGATCCTTCCTTCTAAAGCTCTTGAAGCTTCAGTAATGGAGAATAAGAAGGATCCTATTCCCCTCTTCTGAAGAAGCCTCCAGCTTTGCAAATGGGAAGTAAGAAGGAACCTATTCCTTACTTCCAAAGCTGCAAATGGCAAAATCACAAAAGTAAGGGGCTGACTTTACTTAAATTGTTAAAACTGACTTCATTTGACTTTCTCCAGAAATTTTGGAACACAGGTTGGGGTATAAAGTTGATTCCTAGACTTAAGATTTGATTCAAGACTCGACTTGAAAGTATCTTGCAAGGACTTGAGACTCACCTTGAGACTTGTAGAGACTTGAGACTTAACTTGAGACTTGGAGTAAACGACTTAAATACATCACTTATAATACTGAACATACTGCTCCCCCTAAATGAATGAAGTACATAGTTTGAAGGGTTTCATGATCCCTATAAAAAAGATGTGGCAGCTGAGCTTGGTTTTCAATATGAAATGTAGAGTAATCTCTTGAACATGCAGAGCAATGTTCATTCTGGCATCTTCATGTCAAAACATATTTTGCATTGCAGCATGCTTTGTATTTCCCCTTTTTCTTTTGACAGGGAATATGTGGCCAGACCAAATATTATACTTGGCAACCCCATCTGTTTGAAAAAATTGGCATGATAATGCATCTTGTAGTTAACTTTGTTTGGGCTACTATAGCACGCTGTATGCAGGGATAGATATGAAAGACATTTAGATATTTCTTGTGGTCCATGATGCTTTGCTTGGGCATTTCATCTCACTCTTCAATCAACTCCATGGGAAATCAGTGCATTTGCAGCACAATTGGAGCACTGGCTATGACCTGTAAAGTCCAAGGCTGTTGAGACCAGGTTGTCTGAACAATTTCACTCTCTAATACACGATTGCTCAGTGATCAGGGCTGGGCCATGGGCAGAACTTTGAGGTAATTTCCAGGGCCAGGAACCAGAAACCACAGTATGGGCCAGAGTAAGAACTGAGGAACAATTCCTATCTTACTGAAAGACAAACCAGAAGGTGGGATCAAGGAGGATGCCTGAAGGACTAAAGACTAGCCAAGAATACGGGAACTTGGAATTGCTCAAGAAGATGGTATTGTTCAAATAAAGTCCAACTAGAACAAAATAACCTTCTTACATTTCTTTATGTCTAGGAAGATTCAGTTGCCAGTGGGGGTGGGATGGTGTTCAGTTCTTACAGAAAAGATGCCATCTGCATTTCAGTGATTCACCACAAGGAGGAACTGCATTCAGCTTCTGACACTACAATTTAAGACCCGTAGGAGAGAGCTTTCTCTATGTCCTGCCAAAATCTGAGCACATTTAATGGGAACATGAGGAACAGCCATACAGCGGCTGCTCTTAGGAAGCCGTAGGAACTCTTTTCTCTGGGAGCCTTATTTAGTTCCCCCATTTCTAAGCTGTGGTTGAAATACCTTCTTATTAAGATAGGCCTTGACTTACTTTTCTGCTGTTAGCTTTTCATTAGTTTTAATTTCTTCTGATATTTTTATCTGTTCTCCCTTTTATTTTTTATTTTATTTAGAAACTCTGTTTTGTAAAATACATATTTGCTTCTATGCTGTCTTTAGATTTAATTATTAATACCCTTGGGGCCTAGTGCAGAAAGATGAGTTAGGATATACAATTTAAGTAAACAAACAGACTTTAAATGGAAAATTATGAAATAGGTGCAATGTTTGTTCTGGTATTCAGCACTGCACTGGTATTCTAGTGGAAATGTAGAATATTTTACTGAATGTTTGCGCTAGACAAGGATATTGTGGTGTTGTGGTTTGAATGTTGGACTATGATCCTGGAGACCAGGGTTAGATTCACCACTCAGCCATGGACACTCACTGGGTGATCTTGGGTGCATCACACACTCTCAGCCCCAGAAAACCCTGTGATAGGTTCACCTTAGGGTTGCCATAAGTCAGAAATAACTTGAAGGCACAAAACAACAACAACAACAATAACAACAACGCAAGAGAAAAAAAACAACCTCTGTATCTTAGAGATATTTGAGAGCTTTTGTGCATATTTCATATTTTGATACTTTTTTTTTGCAAAAAATATTTTTGCACAAAAAATAGTGTTCCCAGCTGCATTTTCATTTACCCTAACTTCTGTTGCAGTGCCCACTGCTAACAACATTGGATTTTGAAGCACAGAACTTGTTTAAAAATTATTTTTAAACCTATTAGATTGGTACCTATGTGTTACAATGTTCATTATATAGTTATGTTTTATATATATATATAGATAAACTAGATAGTGTTCTGTACAGACATCATGCACTCCTACTCTGTTTGCCAATAGAACAAACCTCCTCTTGCTGCAGTTGATGCCCAGTAAAGTAGGATTAGTGGCAATAGCACCATGTTTGTGACTACTTAGGGATCACAAATGTGGATCAGTTATGAATGTGAAATTCCAGGTTACATATCCATAAGCATAATACTGAATTCTGACCAATGCTTTTTGTGAGAATGGCCTTTCTTCCAAAAATCCCCAAATGCAAGAAAATTTCATGATGGTCAACACATTTTTGATGGGGTGTCTCAACGTGTTGGGCATCCTTTCTCACCAAAGATGTGAAAGTTTCTGAGTATTCTTTCTCTCCATGATACCAAATTTCATGCCATTATGTCAATATCTAGTGAACTTCTCATAATATATATATAGGTTTGCAAATGTAATGTTGAAAGGTGAGGTTAAATGGAAGGCCAGTTTCTCTAAGGCAATGAAGTCAGATATGTTTGAAACTTTAGAATTCCACTCAATGGCTTTTCAGAGTTGAGACTAAGCAAAGCAACTGGCATAATAATAATTAAAAAAAAAGAGTCCTCCCAATAAGTAGAAAAGGAATTTTAATGGTTTAAGAAATCCCTTAGGCTGTCTGATCTCCTTTTGATCTGCCGATTGGGAGAGCACTAAAACTAGAAAGGAAGAGTCTGAAAGCCTTTTACAAACTCAACTTTCCACCCTGTTTTCTTCACTTCTCCTACAAATAGCAATCATTTGATCTTTCATTCCTTCATCTTTTACTGCAGTAGATGGACCTTGCTCTGGATTTAAAATATTTAGAAAGAAGTTGCTTACAGATGGTGGATTATTTAATGTGCAAGAGTTTAATGTAGTTGAGTTTTTAAGAGAAGCAAGAAGCTGGATTTAAAGTGATGGGAGTACTAGAGTGCTGCTCCCTTGCTGAGAAACAGCAACTGTTAAACATTTATCAGTAGGCTTTCTTGCAGAGAGAAACTCTGCTGACAGATCAAGCTGTCCTTAGGTTCATTCTCATCTCCTCAGACGTCTGTTGCATTGCACAGTGTAACTTGATTAGCCTTCAGTGCATCAAATCTATTTTTTTTAAACATGAAGCAAATTGTTTTCTGTTGTAAAGCTGGAATGGGCAACCATGATCCTCTAGGCTTAGATGTGGTCTCCTCAACTGTTTGGGCAGGTCCCATGGGTCCCAGCTGCACAGGCATCTGCATGTTTCAACTGGAAAACCTGATGTTTGAGGGGCATGTGCCTCAGTTCCCAGAACAACTGGCTTCCCAATGGGTTGTTGGAATGCAATTTGCTGGAAAATGTGATTCCTGGGGAACATGTGCCTTGATTTTCTAGTAGAATTGAACTCCCAGCAGGCTATTAACATGCAGTTCTCCTAGGAAACTGTGTGTATACTTCCTAGTGTTTCACAACTAAATTGCTGGAACCTTATTTTTTGATGGCAGTGGAAAGTTTCTTGGTGCAAGTTTTTGGCAGAACTGGCACAAGGATGTAGCCCCTGATGGGAGAGGCACACACCCTGGAGAGTAGCACTGCATGGCATACAGCTGGTCATTTTTCTTCTGTTTTTTTTTAAACATTTTTTTTAACATGTCATTCCAAATTCTGTTTCAAGTTACATTCCTTTGTATCTCTCTTGTGAAATGAAAAAGGACTTTTAATGAGTCACATGCTTTCATCCTTCTAGGTAGGAAAAAAAATCCATTTCTTGTACCTTGTACAGTTACCTTGTACCTTGTATCTTGTATAAGATCCTTTTGGGTTATATAGCAACAGGAGGCAGTTCTAAACTTAACATTTTGTGGTCTACTTCTTGGAGCAGAGAAGCACCTGTTCATCAGCATTTACATTCTTTGCAGAAATGTTGTTGTTGTTGTTGTTGTTGTTAATATCTACAGTTGTGAAATGACTTCTTGGGAAATGCTTAGGGTAAAACTACAATCAATATATAATACTGTCTGTCAATCAGTGCACCAAAGTCTTTTATTTTTGGAATAAGTTGTCATTGGTGTCTTTTGAAAGTTTCCTGTGACCATCTCAGAGAACATGTCATTGTAGTTTCTCTTCATTACACAAGAGAAGTGTGGAGCTTATAAAATGGTGCACACTGAGCAGCATATGACATTTTGTTCCATGATATTCATGCTTTGCAACATGATATTCATAAGAATTTGGAACAAGATGCTGAGAGCAAGATAAACCTGAGGAAGATTGATCAGTAAGCATCCTCTTCGTATCCTAACAGCTTCTACATATGAAGAAGTGCTTAAGTGTCAGAGTTCTGTCCACTTTTGTTTCTGATTGCTTCTCGCTGTCACTTTGGAGCATCAAAAATATGAATCATGCACTAAAATCAGGAATGGCAGGAATCAGTTGATCTGTGAATATTTGTTTGTTTGTTTGTTGCCTTTTTCCCAGAGTTGGACCCAAGGTGGCTCCCAAAGACAGGCTATTAAAAAACATACAGTTTAAAACAAAATCACCAAACAAAACAGTAGAAAATAATTCAAAACAAAAGTTTAAACAGATAAATAAAGCATCCCGGTAAGAAGCTCTCCCTTCTTACACCTTAAAAGCCTGCTTAAATGACAGGGTCTTTCACCTGCTTTTAAAAGGAAAGCAGGGAGAAGGCTCACTTAGCCTCCTGCAGGAAGGAGTTTCACTGGGTGGGAGCAGTCACTGAGAAGGCACTCGCTAGTAAATAGTGTTTCATTTGCCGATATGTCAAAACCTAATTTGTTTAGATAAGCTGTATTTTTACCAAGAGAGGCACATTTGAAAACATATGCATTTGTGAAGATCCTATTAGTTGGTGCAACTATCCTGTTGTAGGAGACGACAGAGGCATGGTGGCAGAGATGGGAGCTGGCAAGGCAGCTTTATATGCTGGCAGAGACATCTTTCTTTGCCATCACCCTGTGCCCCATTTAGCAAAGTATAAATGTTGGTAAAAATCACCAACAGGAGGACAGCCATTGTCCATGTTTCCCCTCTGGGTTTCCTCTGAGTTACATAAGCAATACAGCATCATATGCAACCACTGTGTATCTTTTCTGAATGTTTGTGTCTTGCCCATCTGTAAGCTGGCTGACAAACTGTATCATTTGGTGCTAAATTTCTACATGATGACAGTTTTGTAAGAATTTTGAGTCCCTCATCTCTGTTTGTAGCTTTTTTCACTTGACAGTTGTGGATGAACATCAGGGCCTGTGTCATTTTATCTTTTCCATTACAGAAAACAAACTAGAGGTAATATTTATTTTCATGCAACTCTACTGATTTTAAACTTTTTACTGAACATGTTGGGTGTGCTGAGTGTGTTGGTGGGTCTAACTGTGGATGAGGTTGCTATCTATTTTATATGAAAAAACACAATGTGGTGATAAATTTGGTTTTAATTTGCTTGATATCAAACAACAAATGGTGGCTTCCAAGCATAAAAAGTATGAAACACTTCATAGTACAATTATCATTCTGATTTATTTAAAAAAAGAAATGTACCGCCGTCTTGTCTCTGCAGCACAGATGCTACTGTCTGGATGTGGTTGATATGTTGGGTCATTTGTTGATATGTTGATGTATTTGTTTTCTTCGCCACTGGCTTGAGGATGGTGTTATACACTTCTTCATTTAAAGTGCAGTCTGAAACGACTGGAATTAATGGACAAATGTGGAGAAACCAGGGCCTCTTTCATGTTACAAAATTATAGTGCTAGATTCCACTGCCAGGGCAGCATGCTACAATCATGAGGGTTGTAGTTTAGTGGAGCACTAGAGGTTTCTGGCTAGGAATTTGAAACACCACTTTCTAAGCTGCAAATCCCAGAATTCTGTAGGATGTTGCCATGGCAGTTAAAGTGGAATTATACCACTGTAACTGTGTAGTTAGTACAAACAGATCCAGCCCCTTAGAATGAATAGTGTACAGTGGATATTGTATAGCTTATGCTGAGCACAGTTTACAAACATCCCTTTTTTGGACTACAGCTTCCAGATTCTCTGGCTATAAATGTGACTTTTCCAGGGTCTGATAATGAGTGTCTACAAATGTTATCACTGAAACTGTGAAAAATTAGAACTGATCTGGTTTCAAAATATAATGAGCACTGCATTTGGAAACAAATTGTCATAAACTCTGCTGGTTGCAAATTAACCACCCTCCTTGAAATGCAAGAGAAGGCCACTTGGGACATGCGCTTCCAAAACGTGAGTAATTTCACTGTTGGAAGCGCCATTCAAGCAGTTTTGCAGATGAAATTATATTTTATTAGTTTCATGCTTTCACTCAGCACTTTATTAAGTTTGAACAAATATTTACATTAAAATGTACTTTAAAAAACATTGAAAACACTAGATAATGGCATTGGTGACTAGACAAAATGATACAATTTGTGGAGTGCGAGTAAAAAAGAACAGTATATCCTGATGACAAAAAATCCATTGGACTCAATGAAAGCTCTTGTGGAAAAAAATTAAGATGTTTGGGACATGCTCCAGATTTAAAGTAAACTGAGAGAAAACAAAACTGTTAATGAAAAATATGACTTTGTTGGGGGGGGGATAAACTAATTGCTCTTTCTAACTTTAAAGTGGAAAGATGGGAGATTAAACATCTGGGAGTTACAATTATGAAAATAATAGTTTATAGTAGCCTTTCCCTTACCGCAACCTCCACATTCATGAATGTGAGGTTGTGCGAAGCGTTGTGTCCCGTTACAATCAATGTATGCAGTGGTTATATGCCTGCCTGCCTGATTATGGGTGTGTTTATGTTATGTCCACTGAGTACAATGGGATGCAGTTTGTGCTTTTTGCTTTACACAGTTTCTGGAACAGAACAGAACCCTCACATATATGGAAGGCACAGTGTAATGTGTCACAATAGAAAAAAGTCTGAGAAGAAATTAAAAGAGACTTAGAAAAATGAGGACAATTAAATTTATCTCTTCTGGGGGAGAATCGCAGTAAGAAAAGGAAATGTTTTATCAAGGCTTTTATTTTACTTCCAAACTATCCCCATCATAACATATTGAATATCCTTTGTACAAAGGCAGGAAAAATTTACAGATTTGTTTGGCAAGCAAGGAAACCCAGAATAAAATTGTTTGGTTTGGGATGCTTGAAAGAATGGATACTACTTAGAGATTAAAAACTCTTGGAATATGAAGGTCATGATTTAAGATTCAGGAGGCATGATTATATTTGGTATAATAATATTAAGGCATATGCTGAATTTAAGAATCATTGCATTAGAAAGGCTTTTCTATGAGTGTGATATAATAAATATAAACAGATACTTTTTCTTGAAATAATATTAGCTACCTCATCCCAGGAAGCTTTTCTCATGAAAGAATGGGTTAAAAATTAGAGATGGTTATTTTATTTTGTTGTATTTTGAACAAGACAGCTGTGAGAATTCAAGTGAGAGGCTTAAAGAAGGCAGAGATCTTAATTGGTTTGCGTATATGTAACTCAAGGATAGATTTAATAGACAAGAGAGATTTAGCCATAGAGGTTGGCTAAATAAATAAGTAGTGTATTTAAAAAACACCAGATAATGAGCTGTGTGAAACCTGAAAACAGTGGGATTGTTGCTAATATCAAAGGTGGAAGTTAATATATGGTGAATAGGTAGTGTGAGTAGGTGAAATACCATGGAATTCAAAAATATGCCCAGTATCTTAGTGACCATTTTGGAAAAAGACTGCCATCAGGGCTACTGCCTCATTTGAGGAGGCCTTTATTGAAGTCCGTTTTAGTGAACCCTTTCCTCTTTCCATGGTCCTTGGATGACTGCATCCATGGATGAATAATGTCTGCTGTTCTAAATTTCTGCAGTGTCCCAGTGTAACACTATGTGGTGAGTATTTTGGCAGGTAGTGAAGGGGAAACTAACATGACATCACATGTGCTCACTCCCAAAATACTTACATCTGTTTTATTTGTGTATCCCGGTGCTTGGGAAGTTGTTCCAAAAGAACAAGCTGACACTTTGGAGGTTGCATGGTATATTTTTCCCCAATGATGTCAAGAGACTAGGTAATGGATTATGTATCAGAGATTCAAGAATGATTGTTTCCGTTACTGACACCTCAAAGTCAAAACTTCTATGAAATTTGTTTATGAAAATTTTCCAGCACATGTGTTCTGCAGTAGTGGCTTGGCAAACTGTGTTAGAATGTATGAGCTTGTGGCTCAGAGTTCCGTTTCTGTTTAGATTCTGGTCTGTCAGAGTGTGGAATAGGAAGGCATTTCTTTACCTAAATAGGGTTGGATCTTTGATTCACTAATATATCCTGCTAATCTTTTCTGTTGTGGTTGATAGAAGCAATTCCGTTTCAGTAGCCTGAGCTGCGTAGTACTGATAATAACACCCAGCTGCCCAGTTCAGACATGATTGGCAATTGCCAAAGGATGTCAGGTTTCTGGCTGAATGAAACAAAGTTAAATTAAGTCAGTATGCCAAACATAACAGCATACAAGAAAGTTCCACACTTTTAATTCAAAAGAAGATATGAGTGATCTCTGCCCTTTTGAGTCCAGAATCAAGAGAGTATTTGCACTGTGCAAGTTGTAGCTCTTTGACAGCAACTTAATTGTCATGGTCCTATCATATAGAACTATGGAGTCTGTAGATATTTAGGATGATCTGCTGGAGAGCTCTAGTGCTGTAGTTAGGGAATGCACTATAGAATAACGTACTTCATTAAATACACACCCCAGAATTCCATTGAATGGAACCATTATAATTAAAGCAGCATAAAACTGCTATAATTGTGTTATGTGGACACATACCAGGAATTGTTTTTATCCTCCTCCTCCTCTGTATTATTGTTATTGTTATCATTATTTACAGCTCTCAGACTCTTCCCAGGCAGTGCTGGTCTTGCTGGCTAGGGGATTTTGAAAGCTGTGATCTAAAAAAGTAACATTCTCAAACATTGCTTGATTCATATCCAGTGCAGAGATCCCTGTGTTGTTACTGGATAATAGTTTTGGGGAAAGAAGTGGAACATAAGTAACTCAGAATGGATAATCTAAAATATATATTGGAGTGGCTCTCAGGGAAATCATTATTTAATGATGAGTGTGACGTTTGTTTTGGTAATCATATCTGAATAAATTCCTTCCTATTCAGAAACTTAATGAAGTAACATCATTATTCCAAAGTGGATATTTTTGTACTTTTCCTAGCAGATCTAGTTGTAAAAAATTGAGATTCCTTAGGGACAGGGAGTTTAACTCTCTGTTTTCCTAGATCAAAAGTCGGCAGACTTCAGGGATGTTGGACCTAAAATTAGAATCACCAACAAAACTCATTTTTGGGATTTAAAGAATGTGTGCCTCTGAGCATATTCTTGTGCTCTTTTCAATACCAGAACCAGTCCTTTGACATAGAAATCTAATGTCTCCATCCTGTCTTTCCCCACTTGTATTGATTTCAGCTAGTTTAGCTTTGTTGCTGTTGTGAAACAAATGAGAGTCGACAACCTTTGCTAGATCTCCTACCAGTCACAGGAGGTGGATCCTTCTCTATTTTCTGCTGACTCTTCAAAGAGTGCCAAATACTTTGGTTTCCTTTGGATCACATATTAATCAGAGCAGATATTAATGCATACATTTTATCACACATTACTGATAAAACCAGTGAATCATCATCACCATGTGATTCTGGCATCAAGGGACATCCTACATGAATCTAGTAATGTGCACTTGTAAAGTATTAATGCAGCACAACTCATGAACACACAACACAGAAAGGCAGAAAATTCTCTACTGATACATGTGTGTTGATGCTGAGTACATTTAATATCATTACACTTACCAAACTCTATACTGCAGACTAAGAAATATGACTGATATTTGCAAAGAGTGACCTTAACTCTCCTTCAGCAAGCATTCAGTTCCAAGGCTCTTAGGATCCTTTTAATTCCCATGAAGCTTTTGTACTTACAAAGAACTTCTTTTCATACAAAAGAAGGTGATAAATATCTGGGAACACTAATAATTTGTGATAAATGTATAATAAGACAACAATTCATCAGCAATTCAGGGTTGTGCTTTCCTGAATATCCCAAGGGTTGTTGACACAAATTTGTGCTCTGAAAGATTAAAATACTTCTGGCTGGTTTCCTCTTTGATGCAAAATGATATTACATTTGGACTGCTAGGCAACAAAGAATCAGCATGGTATGTGTTAGACTAGGACTCTGGGAAACCAGATCTGAATCCCTGGTCAGCTCGGGAAATCTATTGGGTAACCTTGAACAAGACCCACTTGCTTCAAAGAATGGTGAAGGCAAACTTCTGAACAACCTCAAGGTTGCTGTATGTTGGAAATAACTTGAAGACACACAACAATAAAGTAGCTAAAGGTGAGAATAGGCAGAGGCAAAAGGGGTGGGTCAAAGGGGGAGCCAGGTTATACTGGATCCAATCTCCCTCAGTCCAGGGATACATCTGCAATGTCAGCACAAAATTAGGCCAGGCTGAGAGTAGTGCTAAGTAATTTCCAAGTCACCCTAGGAGTGACTTGGACTCAGTACAGGTTCAGCTGGTCTTATGTCAGCTCAGCTGGTCCTTGGCTAGTTAGGATTGCTTTCTGAGGCTCTAAAGATTTGCTCACATATTTTTATTTTCTGACCAAGTATGTACTTCACATTATAGTAGCCATTAACAACCTCTCTTGTCTTTATGACAAATCATACAACTGGCACAAGGAGCAAAATTTTGCATTAAATTCAGCCAGCTGGATAGCCTGTTTTGAGCTGAGAAAAAATGATGACAACAAAGATTTTTGTGTCACCTTAAAGACTATCTAATTTATTGATACATTCACATTCATTTGTCTTTAAGGTTAGCTTTTGAAGTGCCAGAGGTCTTGGTTGTTTTTGCTGCAGGTCTGTAACAACTTACCATGGCTACCTTTAGTTATGCACAGTGAATTTCCAAAATGCTTATTCTTTGTCACTTTTATTGATAAACAAAATAAATGAAATTTATATACTGAATACCAATTTGTAAGTTCTCTGCTGCCTTGTTTTTCCATTCTCCAACAGTCTGGATAATGGTTTTTATTTATTTTAAAGTCAACCCTGAGCGTTCTATATGCCAACCTCATATATTTTACTGCCTGAGGCAAAGCAGACTTCTTCACTCCACCCCTGTCTCTCCCATGGGATGGTTGAATACAACTACCCAGTATTGTCCAGTTATTTTGGTACATCATGCAGAAAAAGTGAGCTACCTGACAGTGTTGTTGTGGGAATAAAAGAAGGAAGAGGTCACCGATATATGTTGCTGTGAGCTCCACTGAAGAAAGACAAGATATAAATGTAGCTAATAATAATCAAATTCCATAGGTTCCTCTCCTTTGGAATACAGGCATAAAGCCAATACATTAAATAATTTTTAATTTGTGTCCCTTTTATGGTACCCAATATCTGTTGCCTAAGGTGATTGTCTCAGTTCTGCCTGATGGTGGGGGCAGCCCCAAGATGTGGAATCTTCTCTATAGAGCAAATAACTTTGGGAAGGAAAGAGATTGTGGTTATTTCAAAACATGAAATGTGGAAAAAAGTACTGCTAGTATATTTTTAAAGTCTTATGTTTTTCCAGGCTTATGTTTTTCTAAGTTCCATCCTATCACTGTTCTGTTACATACAGATTCAGTATGTTGTCGGACTTATCCATCTTAAAAATTACCTCCTGAGCTGTGGTCAGAAGACATCTTCTGCCCTCTTCTTATACACTCATCTATCTATTCAGTTAACAGAATCTAGAATAACTGTTGTGTTTGAGCTGTATAACATGTGCCCAACATATGGATGGCAGGAGAAGGTTGAGAGGTGAGGCCAGTTACCATAATTCTGTTTATCTCCATTCCATGATTAGATAACTAGAGGGAAATGTGGGAACGGGGAAATAATAGCAACTGATTCTCATGCTAATGCATTGATCTAGTGGTCAGCCTGTATTATTCAGATATATGCAAACTGTAGGTACTCCAGAGACATTTCTTTAGTGTGGTTTCTTGTAAATGTTAATATTGCCGTAGCATTCTATTAATCTTTAGCACTGGTAACTGCAAGTTCCATGCTCTCTCTCTCTCTCTCTCTGGTATATTTGTGTTTTAAAACGTACTTTCTGATGTCGAGGAGTTATTGCTTTGACTTTCCTTTAATATGGTGTGAAGATTGTTTAGTTGCCCTGTGGGAGTTATTAAACATGTTTCAAATCATGCAAGTCAAAGTCTTTAAGGTCCTTTAAAGTGTTACCCCATACCAAAGGAGCAGAAAAATATTGGGGAAGTTTCCTGAAAAAAAATCTGCTGTAAATTACTACAAGTCTCTGACAAGAAAGAAAATTGAGTATAAAAATTCTATCACAGGCCTATTGTATCGTAAATCTTCAGACACGTTTTTGTTGCCATGACCTGCACTGGTGTGTACTTGACTGAAATAAAGCTGATGGTATTTCACAACTATTAATTGGGCCAAAGAGGCTGTTGGCTGAGTGGGGAGAAGAAATAAGGGAAAAATACATTTAGGATGGAGGACTGTAAACATTTGGAACATTTTTAGAGGTGTTTTGTTTCTGCTGTTCCAGTTTATCACTTTGCTGATATTTCTGAAGTTCTTGTTATCTTTCTTCAGGACATACTTTTTTTAAAAAAAAAAATTCCAATGCTCATTTATAACTCAGCACACTGTTATGTTCTTTAATATATGTATATGTATGTATGCAAACACACAGATAACATTTTAAAAAATCATTCAAGTGATAGATGGCAGTTCCTCAGGTTAGAAAGCACTGTATTCCATAAATATGAAGGTACCCTTAGATGAAAGTAATAACTAACTTACTAAATATGATATAATAACCCTGGCATCTAGATTCCTGATCTTTAAATAATGGAACTTGTCAATTGAACAGGTTTTCTCCCAACAAAACATTCTTATGACTTTTGATAAATGTGATGTCTCATTAGTGGTTTATTGTCTATAGTGTCCTTGACCGAGATCCTCTTACTGTATGGTCCAAAATCTTCAACTAGTACTTCTGATTTTCATAGACACATTGATTTCAAAGATTAGGGGACCTGGTCATGCAATTTCTTCTTCTATCTAGATAGATGGCCTGAAGTACTGAACTGAGATATGATTGTTTTTCTTTGGTAGCTGATTAAATCCTCTCTTTGATGAAGCTGAGTATCTTCGTATAATATTGGCCTAAATCCAACTGATAGTCTTTATTAGAGTAGACTTATTAACTCATGGAACTTATGTAAGTGTTGACTTGTGCTCCCACTGATTCAAAGGATCTGCTCTTATTAGGACTAAAATTGAATTTAGGTCATTGCTGTCCTTAAAATGTGCTGGTCCTTTCTGGTACCTTTCGATTCCTTGTGATGGCAATTCTCTATCACTGATGCCAATTCGACTTGACTCCTTCCTGATTCTGTGTTGCTTTTTTGGTGCTTCTTGATTGTTTGTGCTGAATCTATTAATTTTATTTATTTATTTATTTTCCTGCTTTTCTCCCTAACAGGATTCAAAATGGCTTAAAGTATAAATTAAAACAGAGCAGTTAAAAAAATGCAGTTCAAAAGTAAAAAAAAAAAGTATTAAATAGTATATGAAATTAAAACACTGTATTAAAAACAAATATGTGCAAACCAAGACTGATAAAGAGTTAATCAGGAATCGCCGAGTTAACCAAAATGAACTCAGATCTTCAGGGCCAGATTAACTGCATCTCAGAATATTAAAGGAACTTGCTGACGTACTTGCACAACCACTTTCCATTATTTTTCAGAAATCTTGGAGAATGGATGAAGTGCCAGAGGAGATGAGCAAACATTGTCCTTCTTTTCAAAACAAACAAACAAACAGAGGCAAAAAAAAAATATATCCAAGAAACAATACCAGGAAAAATATCAAACAGATTATACAGGAGGCTCCAAGCATCCTGATGACAATAAAGTGATTAGTAGGAACCAGGAGGGGTCTGTCAAGAACAAATTCTGCCAAAACAACCCTATATCTTTTTAAAATCAAGTCACTAGTTTTGTAGATGGTGGGAATTCTGTGGATGTCATTTATCTGAATTTCAGGTAAGCATTTGATAAGGACCCCTATGATATTTTGATTAGCAAAATGATTAGCAAAATGATTAAATATGGAACAGAAATACCATCAAATGGATCCATATTTGGTTGTAAAACCATGCTCAAAGAATTGTCATCAGTGGCTATGTTTTAAATTGGAAGAACATCTTAAATGGAGTGCTGAAGGGTTCTGAGCTGTGGCTGACACTCTTCAATATATATTTTTTTATCAACGTTTGGGTGATAGGGTAGAGGGAATCTTTACCAAATTTTCAGAAAATACAAACTGGGAGGGCTACCTAACACATTGGAAGACAGGAAAAGAATTGAAAAAGACCTTGTTAGACCAGAAAACTGGGCTGAAGTTAATACAATGCAATTCAATAGTGAAGAGAATATAAAAAGAGAAACATTTATGCTACAGAAACCAAATGCACAGGTATATGATTGGGGATATTTGGCTCAGCAATACTACATATGAAAAAGATATGAATCTTGGGATTATTGTTGATCATAAGTTGAATGTGAGGCAGCTGTGTGATGCTGTAGCAAGGAAGGCAAATATTATCTTGCAATAATAGAAACATAATTTCCAAGTCAAGGGAAGTAACAGTCCCCCTTTATTCTGTACTGGTCAGACCTCATCTGGAGTACAGTAGGCCTCCGGTATCCACCAGGGTAGTATCCATGGTTTCACTTACCCTTGATCCACTCCATGGTTGCTGTTGCCAGCCAGCGTCCTGGCTATATGCAGCTGGACCCCCATGCCATTGTCAGCTGAGAAAGGACTCTCCCTCTCTCCCAATCAGATAGAGGTTCACAGATCCCTGCACCAATCTTGGTGAGGTGCAGCTACCTCCTCTTGACTGATGATGGAGTCTCCTTCTCTCCCCAAGGAGATGAAGGGGAGCTGTGTACCTGAGAGAGGTACACAGCTCCCCCTCCATCTGCTTGGCCAAAGTAGGAGGGATACTCCTTCCTTGGATGAGAGAGGCATGGGACAAGACGTGTGCCTCTCTTGGCTGAGGAGTGAGTGAGTGAGGGAGACACTTTCTTTGGCTAAGAGAGGCACAGGAAGCCCACCTCTGTGGAGCCATGCACCTCTCTTAGCTGAGGAAGGAGGTGGATACTCCTTTGGCTGAGAGAGAAATGGGAAGCCCAGCTATCTGAAGCCACATGGCTGAGGAAGGCATGGGAAGCCCAGCCCACTCCTTCCTTGCTGAGAGAGGCACTTGGGTCTGATCAGCTGGGCTGGCACCCACTGGGGGTGTTGCTTGCCAAGCCCTGCTGGCAGGCAGGCAGGCAGGCAAGCAGGCAGGCGGAGCTGGCTGGTCAAGCTGTCCCCATCCTTGACCTTCTCACCCAATTTGGGGTCAAAATATAGCAGGTTTTTTTTTTTTTGCCATCCATATCTTCTATGGATATGGGGGACTTCCTGTACCATGTTCAGTTCTGGGTGCCTCATATTAAGAAAGATATAGACAAGTTGGAGAAAGTTGACAGAAGGTCACTGAGGATGATAAGAGGTATGGGAAAATAAAACATATGAGGTGAGTTTGACAGAGCTGGGCATATTCAGCTTGGTAAAGAGAAGACTGAGGGGGGTGACATGAACACACTCTTTAAATACTTCAAGGGCTGCCATAAAAAGGATTGTGCCAGCTTGTCCCCTGTTTCCTCAGAGGACACAACTAGGTTAAATGGTTTTAAGTTACAGGAGGGTAGATTTTGATTGAAGTTTAGCATGAACTTCTTGACAGTGAGAGCAGTTTGGCAATGAAACCAAATTGCCTGGAGAGGTGATGAGGTGTCTCTCTCCAAATGTCTCCCAAAAGAGGCTAGATAGTTACCTGCAAGGGATGCTCTAGCTGGAGATCCTGCAATGAGTAGGGATTTGGATCTGATGGCCTGTAGAACCCCTCCCAGCTCTATCATTCTATGAACCTTCTAGACAGCCGCCATGTATACCTGTGCATACAGGAAAAAGGTGTCAACCTGACTGGTGATTGCACAGTAGATGAGGAGCCCCAGTCAGGAAGCAGATTGATGAGCAGCAGACATGCAAGTTGGACCTAATATTAAGATTCGCAGGGGAGAGCTTTCTCTCAGTTCCTCTACCATCACATCACTGGGATGTTTAGTGAAGACATGAAAGAACTTTTTCAGTGGCTGCTTTCGGGCTGTGAAACATGACAGGTTGGGGTGGCCTCCTCCCTGCTCTCTTTCTGCCAGCAGGCCTTTAGGTCTTAACTTATGTGGCAGAATGATCTTTTAAAGTGTTGTGCTGTGCTCCCATCTTTTCTAATGCTGTTTTAAATATGTGTTAAACTGTTTTATCTTTTTGATTTTGGCCCATTCCACACGTAGCGAGGGAAACGCTCCCTGCCACTACTCACCGGCTTTTTGGTGGGTCCGGGTGAGTCTGTCGGGACGAGGAGCAGTGCGAGCTTGTCGCTCCGCACTGCTCTGGCATCCAAAATGGTGGCTTCTGGTTGGTGGAGGCCCTCCACCAACCGGAGAAGCTCACCAGCCTAAAGCCCGCCCCCGGCAGATCTGCAGGCACGCACTAGTGCGTGCCTACAAATCTGCACCGTAGCGCGGCAATGGAGTGACACGGGGTCGCACACTCCATACTTTTTAAAAACCTCTTAAAAGAGGTTTTTTAAAAAGCACTCTGTGCAACCAGTTCTGGTCGCTCCAGAGCGGACTGAGGTGTGGAACTACAAAAAGTAGTCTGCCCCAGTCCACTCCACAGTGCAGAAGAAGGTTGCTCTGCACCGTTTTAATAGGCCGGTGCGGAAAGGGCCTTTAATTGAACTGTTTATTGGTTCTTTCTAATTTCTGCATGATAGTTGTAGCTGTAATTTCTTTTAATTTCTGGCAAACTGCCTTGGATCCCATTTTAGGAGAACTGTCCCTTTGCTCTTTGAAAGCTAGGCTCTGTACTCAAGCACTGCCTGCTATAGGTGGCGTGGGCTGGGCTTCTCCAAGCTGCTTCCACCTAGGCCAGGTACCATGGTGGATTCCAGCCCTGGAAAGGAGAGGGGGATTGCGGAGTGGCCAGCAGCTACTCCTCATGCCCCTTCACTTCAGCACCTGGGCAAGACCATTCTGTTTGTGGGGGTCTCAAAGCCTTGTGAGTTAGTATAAGTGAGTTACTACTTCAAGAGCATAAAAAGGGTATTACTGCTGTTGGTAGAATCATGGAATCATAGAGGCAAGGGCCATCCAGTCCAATCACGTGTCATGAAGGACTACATAGTCAAAGCACTCTGACAGATGACCATAGCATCTGTTTAAAAAACCCCAAAGAAGATATTCCACCACACGTGTGGGGGGGTGGGGGGGTGGAAAGTATGATAAGCCTACTACTTTACAGGCTTTTAAGGAAATTTTGAAGTAACACAAAAGGAAAACAAAGATTTCCTTTAAAAGAAAGTTGCTGGTTGGGTAGGAGGAAAATATAATGAAAAAGCAAGGGAGGGAGTTTAACATATTCAGCGATTTTCAAAACATCATCTGAATTTTTTTAAAAAAGATAGAAACAGTAAGTACAGCAACAATCCTGCCAAGACCTGAAACATTTGCCCTCTGTAGAACAGCCCTAGATAGACCAAAGGTCCATATAAGGCAACTTCTTATGTTAGAATCTTTATGCTTTTGTTACTTGTGTGTTCTGCAACTTGTGGGTAATGTACTTGGGTTGTTTTTTTTTCTAGAATCACTGGGCAAGAACAGTGTCATTAATCACTGAGTGTTCAAGGATGCGTTTAGGTCTGTCTGGTCTACGTCAAGGTGTCTAGTATAGTTGCCAATTACCTGCTGTTATATGTGCACTCATTAGTGCTTCGAGAAGGAATGTTTCTAATCGTACAAGAAATGTAAGTTTGAACTTACAACATTCTAGGTGGAACTGAGAGCCCTACTTTTTGCCTGGGTTTTGTCCATTTATTTATTTATTTTGGAAAACTATTTTGAGAATCAGTTTTTGCTGTTCCCTGCTATTCCATTACTTTTGCAAGTGTTTTCTTGAAAAACACCATCCAATTAATTCTAAACATGTTTCAAAAAACTGTAAAAAAATGGTGACAGCAATTCTTTGGATGAACATTGTCTAATTAACATATTTCAGAAAATGGTAACAAAATGGTGCTAGTAATTGTTTGGCTCAACCATTTCTTATATTTTCATGGAATTGTATCATTTTGCTCTGTGTATTTCCTCCAGCTTCCCCCAATTGTTCAATGGACATGACACACCCATACCTATGGGCAGAACAGAAAGCCAAATCTGTCTTTGGCCATTTCCACACTACATTGTTATAGTGCTATTATCTCACTTTCAACATCTTGTGGAGTTCTGGGGTTTATAGTTTATTGAGTCCAAAGAGCTCTCTGGCTGAGAATTCTAAATGCCTCTCATTAACCTGCAAACCCCTGGATTCCATAGGATGTTGAAAGTGGAATGATAGCATTGTAACAGTGTAATGCAGAAACGGCCTTGTCTATGGCCATTGCCGCACTACGCTGTTATAGTGCTATTATTCCACTTTCAACATCCTGTGGAATTCTGAGGTTTGTAGTTTACTGAGGCCAAAGATGCCCCTCACTAAACAAACCCCAGGATTCCATAGGATGTTGAAAGTAGAATAATAGCACTATAACAGTGTAGTGCAGAAATGGCCTATGTTATATTTAGTTAGATCTTCTATTCAGTTCCCAGTTACACTCACAAAATAC
This sequence comes from Ctenosaura bakeri, assembly GCA_948474755.1. Lineage (NCBI taxonomy): Eukaryota > Metazoa > Chordata > Lepidosauria > Squamata > Iguanidae > Ctenosaura > Ctenosaura bakeri. The sequence goes on along the minus strand of CAOLHI010001304.1, from coordinate 355,514 downwards.
AAATGGGGCAAGAAGTAGGGGCAAGGATGATTAAGTGGCTGCAGCCAGCTGGGACAGGTTTAGCTTCCATTCCAGAGCAAGATTGCTGCTTTCTTTGCTTCTGTGTAAGTCAATGGTGGGCAACTGCCAGGGTTTTAGGAGCTACATTACTCCCCCCATCAAGGATCTTGAAGAATTGTGCCCCACATTGCTGCTCCTTCAATTTTTAAAAAGTTATTGCCCATAGTACATGAACTGTACTTTCCTCACTCTGATGTAAATGAATGGTTTATTTCAGGAGTGAGGATTCATTCCTCTGGAGATAAATAAAGTGGGGCACATTGGAACATGTTGCAATGAGGGCAAAGTCATTCATGAGTATGCATTCACTGATAGTTTCTATCCCTACTTTTCCCATGATATTTCAGGACACAACTCTAAACTGATTGTGAGAATTATAAACTTTGGATAGAATCTGTAGTAGAATCTACTTTTTCTAGTGCTCTCTTCTTTGACCAAAGAAGACCTTGTCACTGTACTTGATAGAATTTAGTTGCTATAAGGTCCAGAAAATGGATGAAATGCAGTCGCAGAGCCTAATTGAGATGAACTAGAAAGATGATCAGAATTTTGAACGTAAAAAAAAGAAGGTGATTTGACCAGATTAAATTCCAGCAGACAACCTCAGTGAGTAGTCAGTAAAATAAAATTTATAACTACACAACCAGACAGAGAATATTTAAGTTCAAATGAAATAATTCTGTGTGCAAAATGCTATAGGGATTCTAAGTTGCATTGGGTGTTATCTGTCTGTCATTTTGCTCAATAAGGTACTGGATTCCTTCTTGTGAAGCATTCAAAAAATACTTACATGTTAAGTCATCAGGAGGATTCCAGCCACTATTTACAACTGTGCTGATCTCAAAATTGCAGGATGCCTACACCTCCATTATCTACGTGAATTATTCAATAAAATGTGACTCAAAGAGACTAAAATGTCTAAAATGTCTCATCCTCCAACTGCACAAGGATTTTAACCCTGGCTAGAGCAAACTTTTTTTTTCCTTTGAGTGCATTCTGTGCTTTGAATGTTGACTTTAAATACCCTTCACTTCTAAACGTTGTCGTGTCTCCCTACTAACAAAGGAAACAATAAACTAGACTCCTGAAACAGCATTGAAAAGAGATGGGACACTGAAGGAAGACGTTTGATTAAGGATGCTCAGTGTTAGTGGCAGTTATGAGACTTCCAGACTTATTTAGATATTTTTTAGTTCTTACTATTTCCCCTTGGTGTTGCAGAGCTAGGGCACCTTGAGGAGATTTCAGTGCAATTATATAACTGGTTTGTTTAAATCGAGTGTTTCTTTTCAACCACTAGAGTCACTTTGTTGTCTGCCATTTCACTGAATGAAACAGAGATACATGAATAATATTAGAATCTTTTTAAACAGCAGCAGTGGTTTCTCACACGTAGTCTTCCAGATGTTTGGGACATCCAGATGTTTGGGACATTAGGTCCCATAACTTCCATCTTTCTTGGCCAGTGGACAGGAATAATGAAAGGGCAACATGTTCAGCACCTTAGCATTTAGAAATCCAGTGGCGGGGGGTGGGGGGAATCCTTAGTTTTGCTTTTGTTGAATATTTCCTAAAGTAATTTGGTTTTATCTAAATTCATGCGCTCACCTACAGATTTTTAAACTTGTTGGTGGGCTTATTCCTATGGTAACTAAATGGATGATTGAAGCACTCAAATGTTTTATAGGGATTTACAGGCCTATTACTGTCAAAGTGAACTAATAAAATATCCACCCACGAGTGAAAGTTATAATTTTCAAGTTAATAACAGTATTGTTATTGACAATAGGGGAAAAAAAACCTTTTGAAATGTGAGGTCTTTGGTCAGTATGGAGCAATACACAATTATATTAAATTTAAAAATGAGTTATTTAGAAACAATACACAATCGCATTAAATGTAAAAGTTTCAGGATCTTGAAATTACTTTTTAAGGAAAAGAAACTTGCACATGTAAAAATAATATTATGCGTCTGAGGAGGACAAAGAGACTGAAAACATTTTTTTTATAATAAACAATGTGGTTCGTCTTCAAAATATTCACTCTTCATAAACATGTAATGCTTTCAAACTTTTTTTCTGTTCTTATTAGAAACACATACAGTTCACACTTTTTTTCCTCTGTTGAACATACAGGCAGTTGGCATGATTTGTAGTTCCACAACATTCTGATGCATAAGCCAGTTTCAATATCTGAATTCACATAAAGGTTTATGAACTTAGAAGCTGAAGAAATGAAAATGGGTTAATTGTAATTAAATACTGTGAGACGTTTATTGTGTGATTATTTAAATCTTGAGTTGTAATTGCTGCTGAATTATCTGGAAATGTTGCTCTTTACTTCTTTTGGATGCTACACTGAGCCACTCTGAGTGCGGTTTTTCTGTGGAAAACTGGAACACAAATAAACATGATCCTGATCATACAGAACAATGTGATAATTTGAGATGTGATCATTTGAGATGCCTCAAACCAGATTTGTCATTCCTAGGAAGACTATGCCTTTGCAATATCAACATGTCCTACAGCTGTTAAAAGCACAGGAGCTCGGAGGAGAAAAGCTAGCAAAGAAAGTGGTCAGAGGGGGTGCATCAGATCCTCTTGGGCATCAAATTCACCTTCCTTGTTTTCTGTCTGTGAAGTAACTTTGAAAGTTGCAGTGTATACTTGCTAGTCAAGACTTTCACGACCCACCAGATAATTTGCATAATAATCATATTATTTGCATGAAAATATTACTTCTTGGATTTTGGGAACTACAACATAGCAACTGTGAGAGAAGCTGCCTGAGTGCTGATTTCTGGTAAGGGTGGTGAGGAAAGTTAGGAAGTGGAACACCAAACAGGCATCAAAGTAGAGGGAGAAGAAGATAGGTAAGAAAGAGAGCACAGATGGAGAGATGCATGGAGATGAACAGAACAAAGGAATTTCTACAACAGGAGAAGCTGGTACAGCCTAAAGGAGTACCAGGATAGAGAGAGAGAGAGAGAGAGAGAGAGAGCAAGTGTGAAAGAAAAAGACTGTGGGGATGAGAGACAGGAGAGAGAGTGCTGGGATGAGAATGTGACTTATGGATTTTTAACCTGGTTGAAGTCAGGTACTTAGGCTAATAATAAATTCTAATAATATATTACACTTTGTTTCCATATAATTGTGCTCATTGTTATGTTAACTAATAGAAAAAAATATGCTTTTACACACACATTCCCTCTGTCTCCATATATATATATAGAGAGAGAGAGGGAGGGATGGAGGGAGGGAATATATATATCTGAACAAAGAAAACATTTAATCCTGACATTTACAGTGAACAATATGATTTGAGTGTCATAGCAATCCACTTTTCTTGCACATTTCTTTCACATTTTCACATCTTTGTTATCCATGATTTTTGGGAAACCAGAGCATTTATTTTTAACTGGTTTTTTTTTTCTTTTTAGAATTGACCAATTAAAAATTGAACAATACTTTTCAATACTTTGGAATGGAGGGGAGATGCTATTTTTCGGGATGAGTCACATGGTTTTCAGTAAAGGACTTTCTCCATATCACAAGTTTTTTAGAAGTTAAACTTCAGACATATGAAACCCATTTGTATGCTGTTCTTTACAGATACCTCAAATCAGCTATGCATCTACAGCTCCAGAGTTAAGTGATAACACCAGGTATGACTTTTTCTCTCGGGTGGTACCTCCTGACTCCTATCAAGCCCAAGCCATGGTTGATATTGTGACAGCACTTGGATGGAACTATGTATCTACGTTGGCTTCAGAGGGAAACTATGGAGAGAGTGGTGTTGAAGCATTTATGCAGATCTCGAGGGAAATTGGTAAGTGGATGTCTATATATCAATGTTTTTAAATGTACTTAGGGCTGACAAGTTAGCAAGCTCTTGAGCATTGTCTTGTGGTGTCTGCTTGATTGTTGTGGAACAATGAAATCCTTTGGGGGAAGCTGAATATGGTATGGCCAGTTTTGTTAGTCATTGATCAGTTAATATAATATTGTCATGGTGGTTTAGAAAGCCAAAAATCAAAGTTCTGAGAAGTCATATAAAACCGTAACACTTTTGGAAGATTGTGGTGGAAATTAAATCTTTGCAGATGATTGCCTGGGGTCTTCCTGGACATTGTGTTGTTTCAATGTGGATAGAGAAGTGATCGGGAAGTTCCTTATACCTAAAGAGTGATAAATGGTTGATAGCGTTTGTAGTATGTTTTCACCTCTTATAGCTTCAATGTGGAAAAAGGAAGGATCAGAGGATACTATATCTCTGACTATTGAAAGAACTGTCCTCTCAAATATGCATAGATCCTTGGTGATGTAGTGAGTGAATGGTTACCTTGGATTGTCATCTGAATTCTCCAGTACACTTCTGTAACACAATGCCATTCACATAGGTTGACAAATGATTGTACTCTGAATCTGCCTTTCTGTACTCTTTGATTGATAAGTGGGACCTCAAAGATGGGACTTCAAAATATATGAGGAAGAGTGAGAAAAATACATATTGTGATCATCAAGAATATTGGAGTTTTAAACACTCGTTAGTAAATCTTTCCTATTATAGTTCATGAATTTTAAAAATCTTGTTGATCCAGTTTTTACTTGCTTAACTAATTCCTGAAATACCCTAGTTGTTAATTTTAGAATGAAATGAGCTCTATAAAAGTAAAGTCATTAGTGCAAGGTGTTTTTTCTGTTATCTCTTTGATCTTTATCTATCTGGTGCTCATTAGAGTAGTTACTTTTTGTCTTGAAAACTGGGTCTTCTTAAAGAACAATAGCTTTTTAGTGTACATTAAATGATGAAAGGAGAACAACGAACATTGGGTGGTATGGTTGTGGTGTTCATTAATGTTCATCAGTGAGATTCAATCTTCTAAGTAATGCTTATGTAAGAGATCTAAAAGAAAATTATCAAACAAACTTGTGACATCTCCACCCTAAATGGAAAAAACAAAACCCTCAGGCAAACTTTCCAATCCTTCCTTCTTCAAGGCCTTCAGAGTGGCATGCATGGGTGGCATTCATTTTATTAACCCAGCAACCTTGTGAGATTGATGAGTCTAAGAAGAGTTAATGACCCAAGGTGAACAACTGAGAATTATGGATGAATGGAAATTTCTCAGTCCAGATCCAGCAACTGTTCTTTGCTGGCAATTAACATGGCAGTATGTCCTAAATATCAACAGAAAACAATTTCACCCAGATTAAATAATAGAGAAAATTATTGTCTATGGTAAATTACAGAACAGTTTTCATTTTCAAATCTAGGAGTACTCAAATGAAGCAACATGTTGCCTTTAAAATAGTGGAATCTTGTATATCTCCAGATATTGTTGGACTGCAGTGCCTAGTAGCCCAAGGCAGCACAGCCAAAGGTGAGGAGGGTTGGGAGCCACAGTCCGGCAGCATCTGGATTACCTCCTTGCTCTAGAAGGCTTTCCATATCAATGCTTATGTCAGTGCATAGATTTGGGGATTAGACTTGATCGCCCTTGTGGTCTCTTCCAACTCTATGATTCTATGATCCCATGTATAGGCATGTAGACTGCTGAAGACATTTGGTGCATTCTAGATCAGAGCCACCAGGAATTGACTGCTTCTATCCCGTGCACACTTTGTAGTGATCTTTACCTGTCAGTTTCAGTAGGCTGTGCAACAGTAATCTGATTGTATGTAAATGATGGATGGTTGGCTCCAGCAAAGATGACATTACCAAAGAAAACAGGAGTGGTGAGATTACAGAACTGTGGTTCATCAACTGAAAAACTTTCTCAGATCTCTGATAGCCCAGTAATTTGTATTAAATTTCACAGGTATGCTAAGAAAACAGCATTCTCACTATTGTTTCATGATATGTAAGTTAGGCAAATATTCTTTAGAGTGAGAATCAAAAAAGCAAAAACAAAAACAAAACCCATGCTGTTAAACTTCTACAGATTTTGGGAATATTTGGGCAAACCCCAAACATTTAATGACTTTCTAACAAAGAGACTAGGAACAGTCAGTGGCTTTGGAAAATAATACTATAAAAAGAATGTTCTGTGTTGTTTTAGGTTACAAGCCTTTAAGAATTCTGCAAATGCATTTGGCTGTCCTTTCTACTTGTCATTTCCTTAAATATTCAGAAGGGAAATGAATGGACTGTCGACTCAAAGCGGCATAATGAAAAGGTCAATGTGGGACCTCAATAACATGTCACAGGTTTCTATTAGGCATCAGCAAAGATCACATGTAGTACACAGCCCCACTGAATATTAATAATTTCTTGGACAATGGTGGTAAATGAATCTGGGAAAGTACTAAAATGTCAAAATGTGAATTATTGTCTGAAGACAACGTAGTAGATGGATATACTTAATTCCTGGCTTTTACAAGTTTGATTATGCTGACAGTCTTTGCTTTCCTGAGCTCCTGAACTTTTATCACAAAACTGAACTGCTATGAAATTTGAGTGGAACATAATTAACATGTATGTCTAGCATGCTAATAGCTTTAATTCTGAACAACTACATAGGACTATTTAGAAAATATAAATGCAATATATAGAAAATCTTATATCTATTAGATACAGCATGCAAGAGTTACTTTTTTTGGATTATATCTCCCAGAATCCCCCAGTCAGCATGGCCACTGGCTGGTGAATTCTTGTAATAGTAGTCCAAAAGATACAGGTTCCAAACTCTGGTAATAGTTTAGTCTGAGTGCAGTGCTAGTGAAAATTTGCTAATGCAAGGGAAAATCTCTATACATCTTTCCCATTCTGTTTCCCTTTTCTCCTCACATGACTCTAATGAGGATTAGAGACCCTTGGACAGATCTGGGATGTGGAATAGAGAGTGTTGAATTGGGGTAGATCAGGTAGAAGCAGCTTATACAGCATCACAAGTGAAACAGATCAAAGGGAAATAGAGAAACTATCAAGTAGTATTGGACTCAATAGTTAAATTGCACATCCACATATAAAGAGAGTCTACATCCAAAAAATTAATTGGGGGTGTGGGGGAGACAGCTGCCCATGTTCTGCATATAGGATTGCAGCTGGGTATTTTGCTAATCAAACATGGAAAAAGGATTTTGGATTAGATCAGCTTGTTTGAAGAGCTTATATTCATATCATATTCATGACAGACGTATGGAAGAAAGATCCCCGGATATCTTCTAGAAAGAGTAACTCCTCATATTTAGTCAGAGACAGCTCTATATTGGCATGGATGAGAAGTCTCTTCAACTGACTTCTTAATGCTAATATATTTAGCTTGAACCTAAACTTGTGCATGAACTGAGATAGTTATCCTTTAATATTCACACTTTTCCAAATCTTATGAAGCAGTTCTTCCATTACAGTATGTGTACCAAAATGTCTAATAGGTGAAAATGAAAACAAGCATTCATAAATGAAAGTTATGAAACTAACATAAACAATTACAATGTATTAGGGAAAATTACTTTCAAAAATGTATCTTAGGGAGAAAAAAGCTCCCTGAAGTATTAAGAAATGTGTGCAAAATTGCACATGGACATTCATGCAGAGTTTTTTTAAAATACGCAAGCTGGTAGGTGAACGGAATCATATGGAAAAATAAGAAAACGAATGATACCAACACTGACAGGTTTGGCTACTCCTAGTTATAGGTTTGAAGAGATCCTAGGTAAGGATGGACTAAATATTCAAAAATACTCAAAAGATGGTCAAAATGTATTCCGCAAACATCAGGAAGCGCTAATAAGGAGAATCCTGGAATGGATTCATTCAAAACTTTTGTGCAGAAAATGTGGTCTTCTGCACTGAAAATGATGTTTTCTGCACAAAAGACCACGTGCAATTTTGTACAAAATGAGTCCTTAAATACTGCATTTTCAGTACAGAAAATAGCATTTTCTGCACAGAAAAAAAAAAAAAAGTTTGTGCAGAATAAGTCTGAAACTACAAATTGTCTTTGCAAACATGATCCAGAGCCCAGGGGGGCATCATCAATTGACTTTCAACCCCTCCAGAATTCTGGAGCAGCCTCACTGTGCTGTTGTGGGCATAATTTTGGGTATCCAGGAGTGATGTTATATCATTACTTCTTGCCTTTTCAGCTATTTTGTTGGTTGTTGCTTTTGGGGGGGATGCCTGAAACAATATCTTTTTGTCTGGCAGAGTCTTTTAAAGGGGTTTCAGCAAACAAACAAACAAAAACACCTATTTTTAAAATCTAGGAAATATTTGGGTGGGTGATGGGGGTTTAAGAGGCAGTGGGCACCCTAAAGATTGCACCCTTTATATGATCCTTATGCTGGATTAGTCTCATTCCAACTTTAACTGTAATAATAATAATAATAATAATAATAATAATAATAATAATAATAATAATAATTTATTTCTATCCCGCCTCTCCCAATGGATCGAGGCGGCATTACAAAAATATATAAAAACATTAAAACATTAAAACGCACCCTATCCTCCCCACCCTCCAACCCTTCTATCCCCCTAAAACATATTAGTTAATTAAAACAAATTAAAAACAAGATTAACACAGAAGACAATGATGAGAGGCGGTGGAACACTAATCTGGGAAGGCCTGTCGGAAGAGAACGGTCTTGACTGCTTTTTTAAAGCAGTCAAGACTGGTAATGTGCCGGGTCTCCTCCGGCAGGCCATTCCATAACTTGGGAGCGACAGAAGAAAAGGTCCTCTGGGTAACCGCAGCCAACCTAGTTCTGATTGGCTGCAGTAAATTCCTCCCAGAGGACCTTAGTGTGCGGGGCGGATTGTATGGGAGAAGGCGATCCCGCAGGTAGGCTGGCCCCAAGCCATGAAGGGCTTTAAAGGTAAAAACCAACACCTTGTACTGTGCCCGGAAACGAATAGGCAGCCAGTGTAAAGACTTCAGAATTGGTGTTATGTGGTCACTTTTAGATGTTCCGGTGACCAACCTGGCTGCCATATTCTGAATTAATTGAAGTTTCCGGACTAAGCACATGGGTAGCCCTATGTAGAGCGCATTACAGAAGTCAAGCCGTGAAGTTACCAGCGCATGTACCACTGTTTTTAGGTGTTCCAAGTCCAGGAAGCGCAGCTGGCGTATCAGCCGAAGCTGATAGCAGGCACTCCTGGCTGCCGCATCAATTTGAGCTGTCATCTGAAGCGGCGAGTCCAGGAGCACTCCCAAGCTGCGGACACAGTCTTTCAGGGGAAGTGTGACCCCGTCTAGAACTGGTTGACAAACCTCTATACCTGGGCTGGGGCCCCTAACAGCAAGTACCTCCGTATGGTCAGGCATGGTACATTTTTGGTATTTCCTTTTCTGTAAGTTTATCAAGCTGTAGATTGGTCAAGAGAGGCTTCTTCCTCTCTAATTATGTGTGCAGGCACACACATGCATGTGCATGTGCACACATATACTTATGTGTTTCATTCAAGCATCATGGGACCAAATAAGTGACAGCCAGACTCTTGGTGGCCAGCAAGAAAAAATACAGTGGTTGGCCTTCATTTCTCAAACTCTGCCAGCAGAGAATGATTAAACATTGTCTCTCTAGGGCACTGGCTTTTTGCTTGGTTCGGTTATTGCGACATTCTTATTACAAAAATCCAGTCCGTTGCCTTAATGGGTGCAAAATGCTGGAGGACAGATTTTATCCTTTCTAGTGGTCAGTGAAGCATCAGCTTGAGTCTTGATGGGAAGTAGCTGCCTCATATGACAGGCAGTTAAAGGAAAGAATCTAAATGACAAGGCAGAACATTCCAACTTATTATTAAGGAAAAACATTCAGTACCTTTTGAACTCTCTCTCATTCTCTGCTCATAACACTGAGACACTGAAACATCTGTCAGTGCACACACATTGATGGAAAGGTTTCTAAGCAGGGCTAAATAGCGTGGAAGATTTTTTGGGGAAATGAAATTTGGTCTGTGGTTTTGAAGGTTAGAGCTAGGAAGATCAGTAACATTATGAGCTGGTCTCCCTAATTTGTCATTCTTCACCTCTCTCTCTCCTCCTCCCCATAATAGTAGCACTTCTGTTCATTGAAACAGAGTTTGGAAAAGTTGCTTGTTCTAAAGGAATTTTGGATGTTACACCTACACTGACTATAAAGTATAGTGATACAAATAAGGGAGGGGGGAAGCATTGTGTGGCATTTGTAAAATACAAATTAATTTCTTAATGGAAAATTAAGAAATGAATCAATAGGGATATGTAAGTGATAAACATATTAATCGAAGGGTAGATAATAGGTATTGAAGCATCCAATTATTTTGCGTGATGGTTACGGAAACGTTAAAACATTGAAAAATGCTTTGCTTTCATTTTAATACTGATATTTAATATTATATTTGTTGCTTAATATAACATTGTTACTAATAGATGAATGATAACATAACAGTTATAGTAAGAGGGTTATTTGTATGGATTATACAAGTATAAGAAGTTGAAAGGTAACAGAATGTATGACATGCATACAGATATGTTGAATCTGATCTATTTTTATTTTATTTTATTTTAATAAAAATACTTTAAAATAGCAAAAGTTGCTTGTTCCAAAGTACAACGCCCTGTATTATCTAGCCAGCATGAGGATTCAGGCAGTAGTAGTTCAAAACAATAACAGGTTTGAGTTGGATTTATGTAGGTTTTCCTTTCCCTACTAATGGCCACAGTTACTATGGATAAAGAAACTTACATACATCCTGTTTTGTTCTAAATGCTATACTTGGGAGCAGGTTTAGCAGTAGCAGTTATGGAGAACGGGAGCAGCAGTGAGACTGGGAGAAAGAGGCGTGTGTGTCCCCATAAGTTACCCTGCTTTTGGGAAAGAGGAGAAGACATTCCTTGCGCACTCTTCAGACTCTGTACTTCGATTAGAAGGAGACATCTTTTCCTTTGCTTCAGGCAGAAAGCTGTCTACATGAGCCCTGCTCAGAAGTCAGGAAAAACAACACCACCACGATGGCACAAGAAACCATTAAGATTAGTAACAAAGAGCATGATTTTACTTCCACTATTACCCCACAGTGTGAAGCAGACATAGCACATTCATGCCAATAAAAAGGATCTGGGAGAAAGAAACCAAGACCAGAAATTTTAATGATCTGATTCCATATATAGTCTTGTATAGTCTCCTTCACACTTTTTTTTTTTAAGAAATAAATTTGGGGCAGAAAATATTGACACCAAGCATAATTCTAAAACAAAATATTCCATAATGAGTTTTTTCTTTCTTTTTTTCCCCCGAGGAAAAATGGCTTTCTATAACAAATGGGAAATCCAGATCTTCTTATCTTAAGGTGCTAGAGTCCATCACTTAGATGGAGGGTGGCACACTTTCCAGTTCTGTGTTAGTCAACAAAATGTCTTGGGATAGTTCAGGCATGAGACCAACTACATTAGAAAATTCTAGAAGCTCTCTAGATGTTAATGCTTGTATTTCCTGTCAGAAAAAGCTGTTTCCTCCATTCAGAATTGTAGGAGAATATGTTATTATAAAGGTTTCTTTGCAGTTTTTGGCTAATGGGGCCTTGGCTAATGGTCTTTATCTTCTTATTAGTAGGAGCAAATCAATGTATTAATTCTATGCAACGCTTGTGCTATTGTCAATCATTTCACAAGTGGCATTATGGCTGTGGGGTTTAGTAGGTTCCCAATTGATTCCTGGAAGTGAATCTCAAAATAGTGATGATAGATGGTAGCTCACTGTTTTCTTTTCTTTTTTTTATTGCAGTTTATATTAAACATAAAACACCCCCCCTCTTCCCCACTTTCATCTTTGTCCCAATTCACTCTGCTTATTTATCTTCATACATTCATATTTTCATTATTACAAATTCTTACGTTATTACATTGTTACATTCACTTTAGTACATTGCTACTTATAATATATCTTATGTGTTATTACTTTTCTTTATTTTCATTGTTGCTTCCCTTCCTACATTATTTCTTTATCTAGTCCAGTACTTCTCTCCATTCCCTTTCAAAGTTCTGGATAGATTTATTTTTCATTAAAAATGCTATTTTTTCTGTTTCTACCATATCTAGTACTTTGAGTTTCCATTCCTTTATGTCTACATATTCCCTTTTTTTCCAGTATTGTGCATATGTCAGTCTTGCAGCAGTAATAATATATAACAATATCTTCTGGTGACATCTTATTTTTCTTTGCTGTCCTAATATATTTAACAAATAAAACTCTGGCTTCATCTCAAACTTAAAACCATATATCCTTTGAATTTCATCATGAATTTCTTTCCAATATTTCTTTGCTATCTTACAAGTCCACCACATATGATAAAAAGATCCCTCCTTCTCATCACATTTCCAGCATCTCGCATTTCCACTTTTTGTTATTTTTTGCAATCTTTCAGGTGTCATGTACCATCTGTGTAACATTTTATAGAAGTTTTCTCTTAATTTTAAACTTGGTGTAAATTTTATATCTGTTTTCCATGCCTTCACCCATGTATCATACTCTATAGGATGACCAATATTTTGCGCCCATCTTATATTATCTTTTACAATCTCTGTTTCCATTTCTCTATGCAATAATATTTTATAAAATTTAGAAATTCTCTTTTTCTGGTCCCCCTTCATCAGTATATCTAACTCATTTTCTTTCCTTTCAAATCCATATAATTTTTGATCCATCTTATATCCCTCTTTTAAATGTCTCCATGGGAACCAATTAAATTCATGTCCTAAAGCTTTTAGTTCTTCTTCCGTACACATCCTTGGCTTATCCCCTTGATTATTCTTGACAGGTCAATAGATTCCCTTGTTTTGTTGAAGCAATTTTATAAGCTTCTTGGAATGAAGTCTATATAGGAAGTCTTCTTTACATTTTTGCTTTATTTGTAACCAAACATTTAATAATATCTTTCAGATACAGTGATTATAAACTCTTTATTTACTTTTATTTTATAGAATCATAGAATCATAGAAATGTAGAGTTAGAAGAGACCACACGGACCATCCAGTCCAACCCCCTGCCATGCAGGAACACCCTCAAAGCACTCCCGACAGATGGCCATCTAGCCTCTGCTTAAAAACCTCCAAAGAAGAAGACTCCACTACACTCTGAGGCAGCAGATTCCACTGCCGGACAAGTATCTGTGCCAACCAAATCTATTATTCATTCCTTCCACCTCTTTTGTTGTTGTATCTTCTACTTGAACCCAATCTTTAATTATGTCTAAACAACATGCTTGAAAATAAGTTTTCAACGATGGCACCTCAAATCCTCCTCTCTTCTTTGCATCTTTTAGTTTTTTGAATCTTATTGGGTTTTTTCCTTGCCAGATAAATTTCCAAAGCTCTTTTTCCAAGTCTTTAAATATCTTTTCCTTTCTGATTATAGGTAAATTCTGGAAGAGAAAGAATAGCTTGGTAATAAGGACATTTTGAAAGCATTTATTCTTCCTAGAAGAGATAAGTTTAAATGTGTCCAGTTTTCCATTTTACTTTGAATCTCTTTCCAGGTCTTCAAAAAATTATTGTCAAATAACTATTGATTTTTATTTGATATTACTATTCCCAGATATTTTATTTTCTTTGTTATTTGATATTCAGATCTTTTTTCCAATTCTATTTGTTCTTTTTTTGTTATATTTAATGTCATCATCATTGTCTTTTCTCTATTTATCTTATATCCTGCCATTTGTCCATATTTTTGTAAAATGTCCATCAATATCTGAATTGATTCTTGTGGTTCTTCCAAAAATATAATTACATCATCCATAAAGGCTTTGTATTTTATTTCCTTCTTCTTTATTTTTAACCCTCTTATCTGTGGATCTTCATTTATTGCAATCAATAATACCCCTAACACAACTATGAACAGTAATGGTGATAATGGGCATCCTTGCCATACCCCTTTATTGATATTAAAACTTGATGTTTTATCTCCATTTATTATTAATTTTGCTGATTGATCCTGATAAATCCTCTCGATCCATGCACAAAAGGTTTCTCCCAGGTCATATTCTTTCAATGTTCTATGCATAAAATCCCAGGTAACATTATCAAATGCTTTTTCTACATCCAATGCTATAATTGCTATCCTCTTCCCTGGGTTTTTATCATAATATTCAATCACATTTAATAGTGTTCTAGTATTATTTTTCATTTGTCTACCTGGGAGAAGACCTATCTGTCCTTCATGTATCTTCTCCTGTACTGCATTTCTTAACCTTTTTGCCAATATTGTCGCCAAAATTTTATAATCTGTATTCAATAGAGAGATTGGTCTGTAATTTTTTACTTCTCTTTTATCCTTGTCCTCTTTCGGTTACCACTATATTTGCTTCTCCCCATGATTGCGGTTTGCCACTCTATTTCCTTCAACATTGCTTGGTATGGGTGAATTAATTCTTTTACAAATCTTTTATAATATAAATAAGTAAATCCATCCAGTCCTGGTGCCTTATCCGTTTTCAGCTCTTTTATTGCCTCTTCTATTTCAGTTATTGTTATTAGTTTATTTAATTTTTCTTTCTCCTCCATTGATATTTTAGGAATTTTAATCTTTTCGAAAAAACTCTCTCCATTTTTTTTCATTTCGCAATTGGAAATTTTTTTCTTGAAATAATTTTCCAAAATATTCTTTAAATTCTTGTTTTATTTTTTCATGTTGTGTAATCTTCTTCTTTCCATTAATCAATTCCACTATTGTATTCCTTTCTCTCTTTTTCTTAAGCTTATACGATAACCATTTTCCCATCTTATTCGCTTGTTCAAATTGAGTCAATTTCAGCTGTTTCATTTTCTTCTCTATTTCCTCTAATGAATTCATCATTATCTCTTTTTGTATTTTCTTTATTTCTAAATGTAATGATTTCTTCATTGGATTTTCTTTGAGTTCTTTTTCTTTCTCTTGAAGTTAGATCATCAATTCTTGGTATTTCTCTTGCTTCCTTTTATTCTGAATTTGTCTTTTTTGTATAAAAAAACCCTCTCATTACCGCTTTAGATGCATCCCAGACTGTCTTCATCTTCATATCCTCTTTAACATTTTCTTTAAAATAATTTTTTAAAACTTCTCTTGCCAGTTGTACTACTTCTTCATCATTTAATAGACTATCATTTAGTCTCCATTGAAATTGCTTTGTATTTTCCTGTATAAGTATCATCACTGGGTGATGGTCCAAGATGGTCTTATGCAGTATTTCTATTTTCTTTGTCTCTGTTATTAACTGTTTAGAGGCAAAAATCATATCTATTTGTGACCAGGATTGGTGTACTTCAGAGAAGTATGTAAAGTCCTGTTCATTTGGGTACAGAGTCCTCCATACATCCAATACTGCTATTTCATCACACATCTCAGAAAAGGCTCTTGGAAGTTTACCAGTCTTCCCTTGATCTTATTTATTAAGGGAAGTCTTTTTATCCATTTTTACATCCATTATTCCATTCCAATCACCTGCTAATATCTAATCTTCATATTCATATTCCGATATCTTTTCCTGCAATTCTTTGTAAAATTCCCTTTTGTTTCCATTTGGGGCATATACTCCAATTAATACTTTTTTTTACCATTTTTTTTCAAATTCAACTCCCAATATTCTGCCTTCTTCATCTTCTACTATTTTTTTTGCTGGAATATTCTTGTCAATATATATTGCCACTTCACGTTTCTTCTTTCCATACGATGAAGTAAAACATTGGCCTTATTTAGAATTATATAAATATTTTTCCTGGTTTTTCTTTATATGAGTTTCCAATAATATCATTATTTGGGGTCTCAATCTTTCTAAGGGATGAAAAATTTGCCTTCTTTTTGCTTGTGCATTTATTCCTTGGACATTCCAAGTTATTATCTTCATGTTTGTTTTAATGTCTTTGCTTTCCTTTCTTCTTTTTCAGTTCTGGTTCTGCCGGTTCAACTTTATCCTCAGATATAGGACTAGTATCTTCTGCCATTGCCATATCACTTTTAGTTGGTAGCTCACTATTTTCATGGGCCCTACTTCTGTAATTTTACAGTGAACTGGGCCATTCTTCCTCTTCTGCTTGACATCTGTTTTGGATCGCTCTTGTTCTGCTGACAAAAGTTGTCTTCTGTTAGTAGTGAAGTTTTAATTTTGAGTAGGGCTGGGTGAAGTTGTCAGTTCTGGTTTTGCTTGTTACTTATTTTCATGACACTAAGCATGTCCGAACTTATTTCCTCTGTGAATTTGAGGGATTGTAAGTTATTGTAATGCATTTTTGTGAATATTTCTCCAAAAAGGCACTTTTTTTGTATATACTCTTTCTTAGTGTTTAATATTTCACAAGTGATTTTATCCCTAAAATAATTCATTCTTGTGCGTTACTCATCCACTACTATGTGCGTTTCTGTGCATATTTCAAAAGAGCACTGCAGTGCATCATTCTGAAAGGTATTAATTTTGGTATACCAGTGAGTTCAGGAGCACATTCATACTAAAGAACTATAGCATTATTACTCCACTTTAACTCACATGTTTCCATCCTATGGAATCCTGTGATTAGAAGTTTCAGCATTTAGAACTCACAGCCAGAAAACACTAGCACCTCCCCAAACTACAAAGCCCAGGATTCTATAGGGTACATCCATGGCAGTTAAAGCTAAATTATAGTGCTACAACTGTGTGGAGTGAGTGGGCTCCTACTTCACTTATGGGTTTGCAGTTGTGAATTGGATAAGTTCATATAAGAATTCAGAAGGCACATATTTTTCCTTCTTTCCCAGCCTAACCCTTTGGTAATTTATGTTAAACCTATGAAAACTAATTGATTTTTTTAAAATAAAAATCTTTGCATTTAGTATTTCAGTTTTCTACAGAATCTATACTAGCTCTCCTTCCCCAGTTATCTCCTTTAACTATGATTTCTAGAAAATTCAACAGTTCTGACACTCAGGAAATCACATTAGAAAAAATAACAGCGTTGAGAATTCTGCAGTCTTTGCAGGTATTTGCACATCCTAAAGTGTATTGTAAAATTATTCTGCATGGAAATATACATTTTTATTTGTTCAGGAATTTTGGGGTTTTGTGCAAAAACACTGTTTCTGGACAGCAACATATACTTTTTTTTGTGCAGGGTTACTGTTTTCTATGCAAAAAATCAGTAATTGTGCACAACAAAAATCTTACACAAAACAGTGTATACAAAAAGCAGCAGTCTTACACAAAAAAGTAGGTGCATGCTTTTGTTGTGCAAGATTGCTGTTTTCTGCACCAGATTTTTGTTCTGCAAAACTTTCGTTGTGCAATTTTTTGCCCAAGATACTTGTTGTGAAAGAGTATTAGTTTTTCATAGAAAATTACAATCTTGCACACAAAAATTGTCCTGTCTAGAAACAGGGGTAGGAGTTGTTGCCCAAAACCCATCAATTTTCATGCACAAAATAAATTCACATATATTTCTGTATTAAATTTATTCCTGAAAGTCTTTGTCAATTGGGAATTGCATGGAAATATTCATTTTCTCCATGGTGGGGAGGAAACTGTGGAAATTATTCATCTTTAGTTGCAGGGATAAATAGTTGAATATTAACAGCCCTACATATGCTAAAATAAATTAAGTATTCCTGTCACTAGATTCTTGTCACTAGACTCTGATTTTCTTTTTTCTTTTCTTTTTTTAAATATCTACACGGTTTCCATTTTATAACCTATCTATGATGGCTGCTCCATTTTTGCAAGCCATTCAGGTGTAATAGCAACATGGATATAGACATTTTCTTCTACACTATTGTAGTACAACTACTCCTCCCCTGTTGCCATTTTGTAATTTACAGTAATTTGGATGGAACTGCTGGACCTGCCTGGCAAGCTGCTGTACATGATTTTCTGGTAGTGTTGGGCAGCAACTGCAGGTAGCAATGTACAGAAGTCGCATTGTAGCCACCTGGGTAATTGTTGTGTTACTTCTGTGCCCTGCAGATCACCTTGCACTCCCCTTGGTGATATATAAATGATAAGTAGAAGTGTAGGTGGTAAATGTTATACATAATGAGCCTAAAAGCATAAGCTTCAGTTTTAAAGAGCATGTGTGGGAGTGTATGTATGTGTGTCAGACAAAGACAAAAATGATACAGGAAGACGTCAAGCAGCTTAAATTGCTGGTTGACATGTGGAATGTTTGATATTAATATGTGGCTGAAAAACTGTGTATATTTAAAAGTCTGATACACTCAAAAGATACTAGAGAATGCATTATGTTGCATACCTGGAAATAATGATTGTTACTTTGATGTATTCACATTTTTCAACTTACCTTCTTAGATCTGTAGGTGACTGATTGTGCCAAATCCGTTTTTTTTTCCTTAAAGGCAGACTTATGTCAGTATGTCTTCCCCTTTAAGGCCATTTCTGCACTAGACTGTTATAGTACTATTATTCCACTTGCAACATCCTATGGAAGCCTGGGGTTTGCAGTTTTGCGGCCCCTCCCAAAACTACAAACCCCAGGATTCCATAGGATGTTGCAAGTGGGATAATAGTGCTATAACAGTCTAGTGCGAAGATGGCCTAAGAAATCAAATCCCAGATGATAACATAAGGAGTGCAACGCATACTTAGTAATCTACTTTGTCTGTGGCATTAGAGTTAAAAATTGAATTCATACATAGCAAATTGGTCTATACATAAACAAATATTATATTACAGCCCCACAAAGGGAAAATATTTTAAAAGAATGCCAATATTGCTTTTATATTTTCCTCAACTCTATGTGAGATCCAGAGAAGAAGTCCATTAAGAGGTGCTTAATAAGGCCTCTTTGTGCAGCAGCTCACAACTGCAGCCCAGAATCTAAAGCTGACTATGCCTAAACTAGGGCTTGTAGCTTCTGAACCTGAATAAATGCAGGTCTTTGTACTTGCAGCAATTGTCATACCTGGAATGGCTAACCTTTTTTTTTTTTTTAAATGGGGATTTTACTTTGAAATAAATGAAAATATAGGACTGGATTCAGATTTCCTTTGGGAAGATCTCATAGATCTTCCCACTGTAGCAGGGCCGGAAGTTATGCAGCTCTTAGATGTACTATAACCCTTGCTCTGCAATTCCTTCCCTGTGCCAGAGACGAGAGACTGGAAAAGAGGGGCCAAGTCTTGAAATCTGGCAACTCTAGTGGCTCTCTAGATGTTGTTGAATTGCAATTTCTATCTTTCCAAGCATAGTGCAGACCAACCCTGCATTATCAGTAGTGAGCGATTATAGGAACTGCAGTCTAACAATATCTGGTGGGGTCTCATGTTCCTCTGCTCCACACTGAATGAAGATGGAAAGACAGATTTCACTGATTAGCTTTTTAGTTTCTTTCCACTGTGCATCTCCAAAAACAGAGTCAGGAACCCCTTGGAACAATGGGTACAGGAAGAAGGGATGAACTGTCTACCTTGTTTTCTCTAGGGGTAGACTCCACTGGATCTCAGTCCTTTCCATGCAGAAGGACAAGTCTGGATCTGGCCATGTCATGCCCTGCTTCCAGAACATGGACTCTGACTCAGAGTCTGAAGCAGAGGGCACACCAGAGGCTGAAGCAGAAGGCATGCCAGGGCCTGCTGTACAGAGAGAGGTTACAGTGCCAGAAACAGAACATGGGATGGTGCCAGCTCCAACAGAGACTCCTGCCTCTTCAGATATAGAGGAACATTTACCTAGACCCAGCTTCACACAGCACAGGCAGCAAAGAGAGACTCAGTGTCACTCTCTCAGAATTTATAACTGGCAACAATCAAGGCACACCTGCACTAGGCTTTGGGTCTATTTAGCTGGTGTCCTTCCCTTCCAGGAGCTGTCAGAGCTTATCTGACCTTCTACCTTGCTGAATGGCTTGACAAGCGCTTGGATTGACCTTGGACACTCCCTTGCTGTGAAACCCTGCTGGACTTTGTTTAAGTTGGACTTTATTTATGACTCTTTGCTTACTGCCTGGAAGTAAGTAATAAGCTGGGAGATATTCAGTTTGTTTCTTTTATTTATCAGCTGTGCAGGACTGAGATAGGACAGGCCAGCACATAGCCAAAAGAACACTTTGGAAGAACACCACAGAGCAATATAATAAGATCACTAATGAGGAAGAAAAGGGAACACTAATTATAGTCCTTAATATATCATGGGTAAGCCTGTGGGAAAACTGGAGTAAAAGATCCCAAGGCATAGCTGTCTAACTGTTGGGAGGACTTGAATGTATAAGTTATGTAGGTGAATCATAGCTAGAAAGAAAATGTGCAACTCTGTTCAATAATCAGAATGTGATAGAGCTCTAATAACTTCCCTAAATGAGGTGAATATAAATCATGGTGCTAATACATTGAAGAAAGGACAAGGAAACT
This sequence comes from Ctenosaura bakeri, assembly GCA_948474755.1. Classification (NCBI taxonomy): domain Eukaryota; kingdom Metazoa; phylum Chordata; class Lepidosauria; order Squamata; family Iguanidae; genus Ctenosaura; species Ctenosaura bakeri. The sequence goes on along the minus strand of CAOLHI010001304.1, from coordinate 335,163 downwards.
GAAGATACTATCCTCAGAAGTTGTTAGATGTGCCAGTCCTACCCTTAGGCAGAGGGAAGCAGCCGTCTCAAATGGCAGGTGCTAGGGGTACAGCAGCAGCAGCTTCCACCTCCTCCTTTTGATTCCCCTTTCCTTTTCTGTATCTTGGAAGAAAGAATGGTGTTTTTACGCAGCGTTCCCTGCTGTGTTTAGATGTGATGGAGAACCTTGCCCCATTGCCAGCACTGAAGTAAGTTTCACCAGCTAATTCCATCAGCTTTCTCACTGGACTGAAGGGGTACCACCTTCTTTTCCTCAAGCAGTCTTTGGCCTGTAGGCTCAAATCTTGATTTTTCTCAGTCTCATGAATGAAATTTCCCAAACTGAGGAAACAACTTAGAAAACCAGGCATCAAGGCAGGTTTTCTTCCTTTTGTTCTTTCTCCTCACAAATCAGAGACTTTGAAAGTTCCCATAGGACCTAATTTTCTTAACTTCAGTGGCATCCTGATGTGTGGTTTTCTGACTTACTCTTCTGTGCAGGCATCAAAAGCATCTGGGGTCTTTAAATATACATCTTCACAATATCACTGAAGTGGAATGCCATTGATAAACCAATTTCAGCTTGTAAATTGTAAGTAATACTCAGACAGAACAACAGAAGCTTAGCTACATTTGAAACATTTCTAAGGAGAAGTCTGCATTCATCATTACCGCAGAAGCATTTAAAGGGTTCCAGGAAAAAAAATTAAGCAATCTTACCAGTTATTGCAATCTCTTCTTAAAAAGTACAAAATAATTTTAGGAGATTATTATTAAAAGAACTATTTTTTCCCATTATTCCTGTTAATAAACACAATGTTCTGATGCTTCGGCAAGGTGTTCCCCTTTCCTCAATTGTTCTTCTGTTTATTTGAGCAGAAGACAGCTGTATTTTTAAAAAAAAATTATGCAAAAGGATACCTTGCTGCTCAATTTAATTGGATTTTTCACTGCATCCTTGTGGCAGTGCTGAAGGCTGAGTTTTTTCAAATTCACTTAAGGGAATGAAGATACCCACTTCCCATTAATTTAGGAAATAAAGCTTTGACAAGCTTGAGTTGTGTGATCAAGATTTAAAAAATTAATTAATGGAATTAATTAGAATATATGATTTCTTCACCCTCTTAGGTCAAAGAAAAAGGGAAATTTTCAAAATGCATTATATTTTGAATGCAGGAATTGTATGCAGGTTTTCTAACCCAGATTATACAGTTCTGCACCTTTTCCTGTGCATGGAGAATATGTATCATCAGAGGCTAGAAAGAGGGACATTTTTCAGTTTGTAGTGTCATCCATGTGTATGCAAGTATCTGCACAAACTTTTGGGATGATGCTATGTACATTTTTAGAGTGACTTCACAAGGTGAATGAGTTGCAGCATGTCTACTGTATGTCTTCAGGTGTGACCCTGTAACATTTGAAATGGAGACAGATGTGTGTCTGGCAATGATGTGTCAGAGAGGGACAGAAATCAATTGTGTTTGGGATGTGTCTCTATGAGCTTGCAGGCCATTCATCTCCCCTTGAGGCACAATGGTATTCACTGGAAGATATGAAGTAAAGAAGTGGCAAGCTTGATTATCTGTTTTTCTTTATTTCTTAAAATATTTATATCTTGCTCTCAATCCAAAAATCTCAGGGCAGCATACAATATTCAGTCTGACAAATTTAAAACAGTGTGGATAATTAAAGTGCTTTTAAGAGGGCTAGAACACATTACACAATTTAGTATGTTAAGAAGACAGCTTAAAACAGTTAAAATAGTTTGAAATGATTTAAAGCCACATACGTGTGAGGGTTTGTGTAAAACCAATTAGGCCTCAAAGCCTCAGTGAACAACGTTTTCATTTGCTGCTGAAAAAAACAACAATATTGGTGCCAATTTGACTTCCAAAGGAGGGTATTCTTCTTGCTGGGATGCCACAACAAAGCGGGCCCTTCCCTTCCCTATGTCCTCCCACAGCATATTACCCTGATGAGAAACAGATGAAGCTCCCTCCAGCAGTCTTTAAACCTCAGGCAGTCTCATACCTGGAGAGGTGTTCCTTCAAACATTGAGGTCCTATGCAATTTAGGGGTTTAGATGTCATTACCAGCACCTTGAATTCAGACCAAAATCATATTGGTAATCAGTACAGTTCCTCTAAAACCAGTGTTAGATGTTTTTGTAGGATGTTTCAGTCAGCACATTGTGATCTGGTGATAGCGATACAAAATTTAAATCTAGTAGGTGCATACCAGGCATGAATCCCCAGTGTACGTATATTATCTAAAATCAAATTTGTTGGTTTCCTTAGTGTGGCAGGACTTTCTTCCCTTTCCATCCTTCACACCACCATGTTGCTAGGAAACCTTCCCTGGAGATGTTTTCCGAGTCCTCTGGAGCAGGTTTTGAGGGTGCACAAGGGGGCTGCAGCGTGAGAAGGAAAAACATGCTATTGTAGTTATGGTCAAACATAAGACATAAGAGGAAAGAAGAGGGACTCCCCTCTTCAACTTTGATTGATAGAAGTAACTCTCTTAATAAAATCAATCTACTGGGTCTTGGCCTATTCTTTCTTCAAAGCTATACAACAGCTCTCCTCATGTGATATCAAGACTTCAAGCACTAATTTATTGATTTATTACTAGCTCCAAGGGCGGATGGCCAGTAACACCATTCTGCTTCACCCCCCCTTCCATTTCTTTGATCAGTAATGCCAATCTACCTTCTCACAATTTTCTATGGAAGGTTCATCCTTCTCACAAGACAGAGGGAGAAAACCATGTCTCTTCCAGAGGGACAAAGAGTTCTATGAAAACTGGTGATCTGAATACAGCCAGTGAGTGCACCACCTAACCATTTTTTGCCTCCATTTCAAGAATGTGGAATGTCGTTGAAGAATGAGATGACTTCTGCTTGGACAAATCAGTAGTAGATTCCCCGCTCTTCCCTCCAGTGGTAGTGCTCTGAACTCTGTCAACATGATGGGCCCAGTCTTGCCCTGAATGGCTTATGAGATGATTTTTTTCTGTATATTTGTTATTATGGTTAAATAATTATGAAAGCAAGTGGCAAGTTGCTTAAAGGCAGAAATCACTAGGGCCTAAATCAAATTGCTCCTCCCAGTCATGGGAGCCTCATTGAATCTATGGAATTTCAACTAAGTGTTGCTCTCCCAAATTGCCGATTATATAATGGGCCTGCACTGTTTAGGACAAGCAGTTGGATTTAGCACAGGAATATCATTATTTATTTAAGGAGGATGAAGATTAAAAAGAACCAACAACAATTTCTGTGTTGAAAAAAAAAATCAGTTTTTATTCAGTTTAGCACCCCAGAATCTTTATAGGCTCTAATATATTCATGGACGTTTGGGAGTGACAGCAGGAGTATGTAGGCTAATTATTACTTAAATAAAGGTAGTACTTGTAAAACCAACAGTCCCAACTAGCCAGAAAGTCTGATTAGGATCTTGGCTCACTGTTCTTCTGAATGGGCCCTGCTCTAGTAATTTTACACACGCAGCTGATTAAGTGATACAGGTATAAGTATTGTATAATTAAAATGAAGTGGATTCTCCAAAGAAATAAAAATAAAAAAATCAAACAATGCTGCTCTAGAAGGCTGAATCTGTACAGTCTCCTTGGCCAGAACTCAAGAAATAAGGATATTGGCACAGATTATATTTTGTCCACTGAAGACTGACCGTTTTGTTTTGCATGGTCTACTTTACTTTACCTCCCTGTGTGTGCAGTTTTTGTCTGGGTGAAGAGCATGTTTTTTTTTAACAAATATAGGTCACTATAAATGGGATATGCAAAAAAAAAAATCATTGCAGAGTGTTCTTGATCAGTATTCAGGTCATCTGGCGGTGTTTTCTTTCAGGGTACTGTGATCTCTTTTCCTCCCTTACCCCAATATTCACAGGACTATCAAACATTCTCTTTCTGGAGCTATCTGTGGAAGGCTTGCTCCAGGTACCTCCTATTTGTATAAACCTTGAGTTTTTCCTGAGTTGTTAAATCTCTTTTACAAGCATAGTTCACTAACTGGATGAGTACAACTCCACTCTTGTAAAGTGAATATTGCCTTAAAGAGGATCACAGCCTTTTTTCACTTGTCAGTTCATGTAAAAAGCCTAAAACATTTATGCTATCATTTATTAAGTGCACAATAGTGCTAGGCCTAAAAAGCTGCAAAGATAATAACAATTAAAAAATGCCAGAATATGTCACTGAGACACAAAGTGTACAAATGCTTGTGGTGTCCTTTGGGGTTTGGTTCTGTCTCCCATGCGGTTTAATATTTTCATGAAACCACTGAGAGAGGAACAGGGATTCACTCTAAAAGTGCAAGTTTGCAGTTTGGGGATACTCTGGGACTCAGATGTTAGCCTGGAAGCTTAGGATATGGCTGTGGCCAGAGGTCATTCACACGCTTAAAACTAATGTGCCAGCTGTGCTTGTTCTTTGGGAAACCAGAGTTCATTATAGTGACACATGCTTTGATTACATCACATTTGGATTGCTCTAATGCACTCTATGTGGGGGTGCCTTTGGAAACTGTTCAGAAACTTTAGTGGGTCCAAAATGCTGTGCCCACGCTGTTTGCTGGAGCTGGTTACAGGGATCATGTGATTCCCCTGTTGAAACAGCTCCACTGGTTACTAGTCTGCTTTCAGGCAGAATTCAAATTGCTGCTTTTGATTTTTAAAGCCCCATATGGCCTGGATCCAGGCTATATGAAAAGATTGAATTTCCTTATACAAGTCAGCTCATCCATTAGGATCTGAAGAGGAGGGCTTCCTTTCAATCTCACCACCTTCAGTCATGTTTGGAGAAAACTCAAGAGAGAGCCTTCTTCATGGCTGCTTCCACATTGTGGAACTCCTTTCTATAGGAAGACCCCCTCCCTATTCTCCATGGTCTCCTTCCACTGGCAACCAAAGATATGATTATTCAGGGAGGCGTCTAAATTTTAATTATGGAGTGATACTGTGTGTGAAGTGGTGTGCTGTATTTTTCATCTTTAACTTGCAATTGTGTTTTAAAGAAGTTTGAACTGTTTTTAACTCTTTTAAATCATGTTTTTAAATAATATTGTTAATTTTTTTTTAACTTTTGGTAAGCAAATATTTTAGTATAATCTTGTTAATATTATTGTAAGCCTCCTTGAATCCCATTGTGGGAGAAAGGTGGCCTATAAACCTGTAAATAAATAAATAAATCTGAAACATCCACATAAATAAAAGTACAAACTACAGCTTAGTTTTTATTTTATGAATAACTCACACAACTCATTCATTAATTCTCTGATAGGAACCTGAAACAAAATGCATTTTAAAAAAGGAGAGATATTCATATACTCAAAGATATGCCAGACTTATCTACAGTTATTTTTTCCCAAGCAATTTAATACATTTTTAATTATGCAATATGATCAGTTTCCTGGGGAGTTTAGGAAAAGATAAATTACTCTATAGTAATAAAATTCCAAGGCTTCTGCTTTAGAAGGTTACCGAGATCTGAGTGCAGCATTACTGCTGAGTTTTCTTCCTCAAGAGAAAGAAAAAAAATCTTAAGAAAAAAAAGGATCAGTTCTTATGAAAAAGTGCCCCCCCACAGATATATGAAGTTAATGAAGTGAAACTAGAGTTCACAGAAAGGTCAATCAAGTTTAGGAAAACAGACCAGGATTTCAAAACACATTCATTGCAGAAAATGGCTCTCTAATTGGTATTCACTGAAGGATATGATTGTATTCAAAAGAGACATGTGTATCATTTGGTGACTCACACCTGAACATGCCAACTGCAGCCACTGAAAAGTTTTGTCTTTGAAGGAATTTGATACCTTTCCATTATTTGATCTGCAGTGACTGTTTCACCTGCATTTCTCTTGCTTTCATCATCAGTGGGTGTTGAACATGTAGGATCACTCCTTTGCCACCCAACCCACGAAATGAAGAGATCGCACACAGAGCTTGGGTTGAACTAGGGCAATTTATTAATATGCCTAATTAACATAAAAGGGGAAGTGAACTCGAACTTACATGAACTTGAACTTGACCTTCTGACCTGAGGAAGAAGGGGGGTAACAGTATGTGCAGACTAGGGCAAGGGTCAGCTCCTGACCATCTTCCCTAGTCCGTTGAGCGAGATATGGGCCCCAAAGCCATCCGCTGAAGGTGCATCAAGACTTTGACCAGCCCTTGTCTGGAAGGTGAGCCCCAAGGCCCACCCCCCGGCGCCCAACGAGTGGGGTGAGCCCAGGGCCCTCCTCAAGGATAGGATTTATCCTACACCAAAGGGTGCCATAGGTACACACTGAACCCTAAGACCCACCCCATATCGGCCATGGATAAGGGCAAGCGTCCGCTTAGTCCTTATCTCCCCAACTCCCCCTAAGAATGGAATCCAGCCCCTTTCGCAAATCCTGCAAGAAAATTTTGTTGCCCTCGGGTGACAGGTGTACTCCATCGTGCCAATACAGCTCGGGTTTATTGAAAACAATGTCATTATGAGGAATGTAGCAACCCAAGCTCTGTCTCAAAGCATTGCCAATCTCCCTGTTCGCCCTCTTACGGGCGAGTTCAATGTGTCGGGGATCACTGCCCCCACCCCATATTCTTCTTTGAATCATTGCAGACCAAACAATACGGGTGCGAGGCCATGCACCTTGGATATACCGCATATCTTGAATGGCCTGTATGATCAAGGCCTTTCCTTTCAACAGTCCAAGGTCATTCCCCCCAAGGTGAATGACCAACATGTCAGGCTGAGGCCCGCGGCGCTCCCCGAACAGCACAGGCAACAAGCCATACCAACGCAGTCCTCTCTTGCCAAGCCAATGTATTGACGCCCGATCACCCAATCCCAGATTTGGGCCCATATGACCATTGCGAGCCTGCCGCTCCACCCAGAAGACAAAACTGTGACCACAGATCAACACTCGCTTCCTTCCCTCCGAAGCAGGTCGATCTGCAAAGAACCAGAAACATTATGGCAGGTTAATAGGCCTGACATAGCGTCGGAACACCATGAACTTCCATCTTCCAATCCTCCGTATATCATCAGCGTTCATGCCCATCAGCGCTGCAGTGGAAGCTGCACCTATACGAAATGAATGTGTACCAAACTTGACCCTGCGTAGGCCCAAGTGTAATAGGGCCTTCTTTGTAATGGCCCAGAATTGATACTTAGTGAGTGGGGTTGTGTCCGCATGACAAAAGAGAGGTCCCGCGTGTGTCCACCTGCTGGCAGTATAAGCTCTAAGCGCCCTGACCGGGCACAAGGTTACGTCAGAGCATTCCCGTAAGGTCACAGCAGTGCCCCTCTTGGCCTGATCTGTCTTTGATCCTCTTATGAGCAAACGGAAATGTCGCTCCCCCAAGTCAGGTCCCGGAATTCCAGGGCCCTGCCTGACTTATATTTTGCACAACGAATTCACTTACTCTCATTGCCCCAAAAAATGCTGTGAGGGCTGCTACGTGGAACAAAAGACCCTCATATTCTGAGGAACACAAGACTTTCCATGCGTTACCCAAACCCCTTAGGATGCTGGGAGAAAGTGGTTGCCTATTATCCCAGGCCGTTCCTCTTTGCCTGACACACCCTTCTATGAATTTGCGTATCCTAAAATCATTAGTGGGATCCGGTAAGCCTTGTGCCTTGGACCAAAAGGCCAAGGCTGACATTTGAGATCTAATGGATTGAGGGGATAGGCCTGCTTGCTTCAGGGCCACGCAAAACTGCAAAATGTGGTCTACTGGGACTGGCCATGTGTCCTGTAACCCTTTGGACTTACGAAAGCTGCTGAACTCCCTAACTGCCTTGCTGTAGCTCTTGCTGGTGCTGGGCGCAATTGACATATCTATCATTCTCGTTTCCTCACCCCGCCAAGTTTCCAAAGGTCGGAGGGCATCGGTTCTGGTAGGGCTGCCGCATCTGGTGCCAGTTCTCTGAAGCGCTCCATCTGCATACAGGAAAGAGAGTCAGCCAGGGAATTATCCACGCCCACCACATGTACTGCTGTAAATACAATGTTAAAATGGAGACATTGAAGCATGAAAGCCCTCACCAGTCACATGACACGTTGTGACCTAGAAGAGAGATTGTTGATCACTCTGACTGTGGCCTGGTGATCACATCAAAAATGGACTGCGCCATTTGCTAATTCACGTGCCCAGATGTGAACTGCTACCAGTATTGGGAAAAATTCCAAAAAAGTAAGGTCAGACGTGAGGCCTGCTTCAGCCCAGCTCTCAGGCCATCTCTGTGCGCACCACCTGCCTCTGAAAAAGACACCAAAGTCAATGGAACCTGCTGCGTCAGAAGATATTTGCAATGCATCCTTGACCTTGATTTCATCACGTCAAAAAGAGACACCGTTGAAATCAGCCAAGAACTCCTGCCAAACTTCTAAGTCTAACTTTATCTCTCTCTTGATCCTAATTTGGTGGTGTGGCTTGGTGACACGCTTAGTGGCGTCGCAAAGCTGCCTGAGAAATGCCCTGTCGGGCGCTATCACCCTGCAGGCAAAGTTCAGATGTCCCAATATCTCCTGGAATTCCCTGAGGGTTGCTTTGTGCCTGCCCAAGAAGAATGCCACCCTTGACCTTAGATCCTGAACTTTACCTGGCGGCAATTTACAGGCTTGGTTGACTGTATCCAGTTCAATTCCCAGAAATGTAAGTCGCTGTGTGGGGCCTTCCGTTTTTTCGTGTGCCAGAGGCACACCCAGCTCTCCCATCAGGGATGCGAATTCTGCCAAGAGAAATGTGCACTGCTCAGAGCCCCAGCGTCCAACCAATAGGAAATCGTCCAAGTAGTGCACAATGCCCCGAAGGCCTGATTTCCTTTTAATGGCCCATTCCAAAAAGGTACTGAATGTTTCAAAGGCAGAACATGACACTGAACATCCCATCGGGAGGGAGCGGTCAACGTAAAAATTTCCTTCAAAGGCGAATCCCAAAAGTTCAAAGTCGACTGGGTGAACAGGTTGCAGGAGGAAGGCTGACTTGATATCCGCCTTGGCCAACTCAGCCCCAACCCCATGCTTGCTTACCACCCACACTGCTGTATCAAATGAAGTATACCTAACTGAACATAACTCCGCCGGGATGGCATCGTTAACGGATTCACCCTTGGGGTATGACAAATGGTGGATTAACCTGAATTCCCCTGGAACTTTCTTAGGGACTACTCCTAGCGGGGAAATTCTAACATTGGGAGTGGGAGGCTGATCAAAAGGGGCTAACACTCTGCCCTCAGCTCCCTCCCTCCCAATCTTTTCCCTTACTACCTGCTCATTACCAATCACTGATGTAAGGTTACTAGCCATATAAAACTTACGGGGTCCTACACTTGGGATTCTAAAACCTAAAGTAAATCCTTCCCTCAGGTATTGCGCTGCCGCCCAGTCCGGATAAAAGCGGAGCCAAGCCAACAGCCTCTCAACTTTAATTGGAATGGGCCCCTTTGTGAAATGGTGGCTGGTTCCCTGGCCCTCGTTTGCCGGCTCCTTCCTTGGGGCCTGTCCCTCCACCTCTCCCCTTGTTGCAGTTGCGGGCCAAATGAGAGCCCCAGCTGATCCCACAAAGGTGCTTATACCTGCAGGGGCATCATGCACAAAACCCCTGCGTCCCAAACTCCCAACAGATCTGTATTTGCTGTTGCTCCTGTGAGCCCTAAGCGCGGGGAAGACCCCCTGGCTTGTTGAACTGCACCAGATGACCCGAGTGGGACCTTTCCCCGAAAACGGGGCGACCCGGGGTCAATGTCTGCATCCACAACTCGGTGTCAATACTGTCCCAACGCAGGCTTGGCTGCTTCGCTGCCCTCATCCTGAACTTCTCATCATAATGCAGCCAACCAGCCCCTGAGAAATCTGTATGGCCCCTAAAAATCGTGTTCAAATATACCAGCATGGAGTGAGCCCTGGAGGGCTGGGCCTTAACGACCAAATCCGCATAAATGAGATAACCTACAAACCAATTCTTATCAATCCTACGCTTTTTCAGTTTTTCCTTCTCACCCGCATCCAAATCCTCCTTCTCCTTTTTGTCAAGCTCCCGATACAGAAGGGAAAACAGGTCCACATATTCACCCTTCCGTATCTTCTCAATAGTGGCTCCTGTAAGGTGTTCATCCAATACCCCTGACTGCCCACCTACCTCCTGATCGGGGCCCGTCTCCCTGCTTGACTCCCGCTGCATCAGGTCCCCCCAACTGGGTCCCGGAGGCTCCTTGGAATTACTTGCCCCTCCCCGGAACCTGCTGAGAGTGAGAGTGATACACCAGCTGCGCCCCTTTCTGGAGCTGGAACACCTAAAAACAGTGGTGCATGTGCTGGTAACTTCATGGCTTGACTTCTGCAATGCGCTCTACATAGGGCTAGGTCCAGAAACTTCAATTAGTTCAGAATATGGCAGCCAGGTTGGTCACCGGTAGACCTAAAACTGACCACATAACACCAATTCTGAAGTCTTTACATTGGCTGCCTATTAGTTTCCTGGCACAGTACAAGCCCTTTAAAGCCCTTTATGGCTTGGGGCCAGCCTACCTGTGGGATCGCCTTCTCCCATATAATCCGCCCCGCACACTAAGGTCCTCTGGGAGGAACTTACTGCAGCCAGTCAGAACTAGGTTGGGTGCGGTTACCCAGAGGACCTTCTCTTCTCTTGCTCCCAAGCTATGGAATGGCCTGCCGGAGGAGACCCGGCATATTACCAGTCTTGACAGCATTAAAAGAGCAGTCAAGACTGATCTCTTCCGAGATCCTTCCAAGATCCTTCCTAGTACTTCCACTGCCTCCCACCAATTGTCCTGCTGTTCTTTTAATAGTTAATTAATTGTTAATTGTTATGTGTTTTAGGGAGTTGGTTTTAGCTGGGTTGGTGGGTGGGGAGGATTGGATGTGTTTTTAATGTTTTTAATGTAATTAATGCATTATTGCTGTTCGCCGCCTCAATCCATCTGGAGAGGCGGGATAGAAATAATGATGATGATGATGATGATGATGATAATACTAATACTACTACTACTAATAATAATAATAGACTTATAGCAACCTTATGGCAAATCTGTCATGAGGTTTTCTTGGCAAGATTTATTCAGAGGGGGATTGTCTTCATCTGAGGCTTAGACAATATGACTTGCCCAAGGTCACCCAAGGATTTCTATGGCTGAGCCCTGATCAAATCCTGGTCTCCACTGTAGTCCAATCCTCAAACCATTACACTGCACTGACTTACTTACAAATGTTGTTGTTGTTGTTGTTGTTGTTACGTGCCTCCATGTTGTTTCTGAATTATAGCAACCCTAAAGTGAACCTATCATAGGGTTTTCTGGGGCAGAGAGTGTGTGATTCATCAGTCATCCAGTGGATTTCCATGGCTGAGCAAGGAACTTAACTCTGGTTTCTAGGGTTTCTAGGGTCTAATACTTAAACCACAACACCATGCTGGCTCTCTTCTTACAAATACTTATGTTTAATCAAACATAGGTGCATTGTCTTGAGAAAGTATAAGCATTACATGGTATCAGGAAGAAGTTTTACATCATCTCTTTTACAGAGGCCCTGTAAAACATGTGTTGTTATTGGTGGAGGGAGACCCAATAACCTTGGAATCACCAGTGGGTTTCCATGGCCAAGTGGGGAATTACACCCTGGTCTCCAGGATTGCAGTCTGCTGCTCAAACTGCTACAACACTGAAATCTGTTTGGCTGAGTGGCAGCCTAATATTTCATGTCTACTGCAAGATCCCTGGTTGTCCAGGACTTTGCAGTGGAGATGGTGGGACAACAGGGCTAAAAACAGCCACATACCAGGGCAGCATTTAGCGGCAAAAAGTGAACTAGTAAAGCAGAATTCTTTCTTTCCCAGTAAACCCTCTTCTATATCACAAAATGAACCTCATGAAAATTGAGTGCAGGATTAAATAATACCAGTTTTGGCGGGAAAAGGTGAAGTATACACAGAGAGAGAGAGAGCACTAGATGGATGGATGGATGGATAGATAGATAGATAGATAGATAGATAGATAGATAGATAGATAGATAGGATAGATGGATAGATGGAAGATTGCCATTGAAAAGGTTATGGCATGTCCACATGTGATTAGCTGTGGGATAGTTTTGCTGTTAATTGCACAGTATTCTGTACAGCACTTTCTATATACTGTCTATCTGTAGATGAGAAAGCAAGTGTGAGGAACCTGTAAAAATGTTCCAACTGAAGTGCAGGCAGAAGTTTGTCAATTAAATACTTTTGGATCCTGGACTAGCAACTCCCACAAAACTAGCTGTTGGATACTCTTGACGGGAAGTAATATAACTTGGCTTCTTCTTTTAGTTCAGTGTGGTTTGTCCACACAACAGTAAGTATTTGTAAGTTCTTCTGAGCTTTCATGTGTTCCCATATCCTTGCTTATTCTTCAGTCTCAGCCTTGTTTTCTAGTGTGCCTGTAGTTCTGAGGAGCATCTAGAGGAGTCTACTCTTTAGTCTAGAGGGGAGAAGTCAGAAGCATCCCATCTCCTGAGATTTTGAGGCCATGGAAACTGTCTTTAACTGTCACACAAGGTCTCTAGCATGTTGTAGACATGAGACAGGTAAAGTTTGGGAGGAGGTAGAATTGTTTCTGGGCCAGCTGATTGTGAAAATGGACAAAATGGGAATCTGAATAAAACCCAGCCAACCATGTAGTATGGCAAACCAGAGTTTCTTGGGAGAGGATAGCATTTTTTATTGCCCTGCAGGTGGCAAAATACATCTAGCAGCTGGAGCAATTGCTGTGATTACCATTTTTAATGTCCTGTGGTACACCATACATTGCATGTGGTGAGTTTTGACAGGACTCACTCTGCTGCTAGGGCTTGGAAACCTCACAGCCAGTCAACAGGACATTTTCCCCTACTTCCTATGCTATTTGTACAACTGCTGGCATTCCACTTGTTCTAAATAGCATGGTACACCCAAGCGGATGCATTAATTGGCTTCCTTCCCAGTGTCACTTTCACTCCTAACCTTTGGTTTTCCAGTATTCTCCAAGTACAGCACATATGCTAACATCTTAAAGCTGAGCTAGTGAGCCTTGGTGGCAGCTGGGGCTGGGTGATGATGGGTGCCCAGGATTTAAGACTCCTTTTATCCAGCACAATGTGTCCTGTGACTTCACTCTGTGCCTGTAGGAATTCCCTGGGATACAATAAGCCTACATCAGCTTTGCTGATTGGCTGATTCTATGGTTTCAGACTCCTAGATCTTTCCAGGCTGCTCCCTAGCTTAGCTCTGAAAATGAGCCCCAAATGAATCACATTCAGTGTTTTTACTAGTGGTACTTTGTTCTAGTATGGGATGGTGAACCTCTGGACATTCTGGAGTACATCTCTTCCATTTTCTTACCATTGGCCATGCTGATTGAGGTTTATGGGAGCTGTAGGCTAAAACATCTGGAAAGCCAAAACTTTCCCATCCGTGTTCCAGGGACTAAACAGATCTAGTAAACAGGTAATTGTTAGGTTATATACACCATTGCTGAGCTTTAAAGGTACCATATGCCTTGTAATAATTTGTTTTGAGCCATGGTCTGCTAGTCAAAGGTGCTGCTACAACCCAACACAGATATCTTTTTTAAAAAAATGTAAAATAATGTTTTGCATTTCATTTTGATTATTTTCTGCTGATTGGCTATATAGTGCTATTGCACATCATGTTTGCTAAGGAAACCACCTAGACTTATGCGGAGATGAAGAACATCTTTAAAAAATGCGGCAATAACTTAAATTCTCTTACCTACCTTGCATTTTTTATATTTCATTTACTAAGAGAACTACTTAGAGAGTTGCCTGAAAATCAGTGCTAATTCCAGACTAAAAACACCACTTTTCATTATTCATTCAAGAAAAATGGTTATTGGTTTGTGTCTCTGTAATATTTGGAAAGACTACTTTGCCACTTTTTTGGCAAAAAAGTGATGCCTGATTTAAATGCAAATTACGAGCTGTGATACAATTGCTATAAATTGAGTTTGCAGCAATATGCATATTTTGAAGATTTAAAAGAAAAGCTTTAACCCTGGTTGGAAGACAAATGGGTTCTCTGGTTAAACTGATCTTTCTTTTTTACTCAGAAGTTTTGCTCTGCCTGCTGTTCAGCCATTTCCTTCTTTTCTTTACTGCAGCAATTAGAATTTTCAGATTTCTGTTTCATTGAAACACATTTAAAACACAATGGTCGAGATGCTAAATGCTATCGAATACACTGGTGTGTCTCTTTATCCCACTACAAAATAATCCATTCAAGTTTCAAATGGTTCATAGAGACAGGAACTATGAACTGTTCCCACTGTCATTTTGATACTGTCTCTAGGCCATTTCCACACTAGACTGTTATAGTGCTATCATTCCACTTTCAACATCCCATGGAATCCTGGGGTTTGCAGTTTAGGGAGGGGCCGGCCGGCCGGCCCCTCTCTGAACTGCAAACCCCAGGATTCCATAAGATGTTGAAAGTGGAGTGATAGCGCTATACCAGTCTAGTGTGGAAATGGCCTTAGGTGTGTCAGGGGTTTCACTACATTTCCACAGTGATAAGATGCATAAGTTTCACAGGTTCCATGCTGAAAGCAGACCCTTTTAAAGTGTGAGGCTCAGAAATCCAGGTGCAGCTCAGAAATATCAATATGGCTTTACTGGAATACTAGAAGACTAGACCAATGGCTTACCAATGCCTAGGCGCCCCTAGGTGCTGCCCCCCACCCTGCACTGGGCTGCAAGGATCCTGGCAGTGGGCAGGGTCATGGTGGGTGGTGGGTGCGGGGTTGTGGAGGTCAGGAGGGCTGGAAGGATCCTGGCAGTGGGCAGGGCCATGGCGGGTGGGAGATGAGGCCGTGGTAGGCAGGGGTGGGGCTTTGGGGGCAAGGGGTGGGGCTGCAGGGGGCAGGAAGGCTCCTACCACTGCTGTATCCCCCACACCAAGTAGGAGAGTGGGGGTGTCTGCTTTTTGATGCCCTCCTGGCATTGGTGTCTGGGGCTCATGCCCCAGTTGCTCCATCCTAGATCTGCCTCTGGACTAGACACAAGATCTGGGTTTCACTAGGGCCACTTCTGTTATGCTATTTACATGATGTGCAGAAGAAGTAATCGCAATGCAGGCTGCTGCTGAGGAAGTGGGCCATCTATGTCTCTTCCTCAACCAGTCATATCTTTCCCTGTTAGCAAGCCATAGAACTTAGCTTGCTACCAGGTAGGCATCATTAGCTCAAGAAAGACCTTCCCAGAGCATTTTCCACATGTCCTGTTACTCAAAAGAAAACCCATCTATTAGTCACAAAACAAATAATGGCAAATATTCTTTCCATTCTGATTGCCCATCATGTAGTCATTTCTTGATCTCCACCAACCACTATTTTTTCTAGCAACAAGAGAGGGAGAAGGGTTGTGAGGAAAACTAGTGAAATTCTTGTTTTCCTGCTGATCAAATGAGAAGGCATGAAGTCCCCAAATATGGATCAATTAACTGGCAGGAAGGTTGGCAGTTCATGGCACTGCAAGGGGACTGGAGGGAGCTGTCCATGTAGGGATGTAACTTCTTCATGAACTCATTCAAAGTGAAATCTAGTTGTGTCATGCATTGCAGCAAGGGAAATTCCTTCTTGTTCATCCACATCCTCCCTATTATACATAGCAAATGCTGGATTAGCCACAAATATCCATAGCAAGTCTTATTGTATTCCATGATAGTGAACCATAACAACTTGGGGTGGCCCAACTTTTATGTAGATGGAGGCAATGAATGCAGATGACAGTTGCTGGGCAGGAGGAAGAAGTAGCAACCAACTGGGCATTCCTTGTCAGCCTTCTAGCTATTCTTGTTTGAGGACAGAGCTGTATGTGTGTGCCTGCTATCCTTGGTGCAGGGTACAGTCTTGTCACTAGTTTTTAAAGTCATCTCCTACTCTACTTTGCTTCTGTATTTAGAGAGGGGTAGAGATACTGACTTGTCTCATGTGTTAAGCAAGAAAATATTCTAGGCCATCTTGCCTTGACTTTACAGCCCACACAGCAGCACCTGGTAATCCAATTCTTGTATTTATTTATTGTTTGGCACTGTTGCACTTTCTGGGATCAATTCACACTGAGAGTCTGAAATTGTAAACACTGAAATTTAATACAGAAAGCTTGTGTCAAGAATAGATATGCCAACTTTGTCATTTGCACCTGACATATCAACTTTGTTTTTCTAAATCCCAGTGTACTTGAAATGTTCATGCTGAAATTCCCAATAAATACTTTAAAACCATTTTCAAGCTATAGACTTTGATATTTCATTCTATTTATTTATTTAATTTAGTATTTTAATTCAGTAAAAATGAAATGAATTGTGTTTTGTTATCAACAGAAGAAAGACTCCTTAGCCCATCTTTAGTTTTCCAAATCTTGTGTATTGCTATTAGTATTCTGAGATTTTGTGCCATGCAGTGGCTATGCAACTGAGCTATGGATCAAGGAAACCCTGATTTGAATGTTGGCATCTGTTGTGAACTCATTAGGTAGCCGAAGGCCAGAATTTATCTCTCAGCTTCAGCCCTACTTTGCACACTATAGGGGATAATAATATTTGCTTACTTTATGGGAACAACAAAGGGATGTTGAAAGGATTACAACAGAATTATATTTATGAAGCACTGTAAATATTTGCAAGTATAGTACCATAAAATATTAAGGATGATAACCCTAGATAATAGCCCCTTCCAACTCTATGATTCTATGAGGACATGGTCAGTGAATGTCAACTTCGTCCACATCTAATTTTTTTAAAAATACTTCAGGTTCTTTCCATTCTGAATATATAATTTCTGAACTTTTGGTAAATCATTCACATACTACTGAAATAAAATCCACATTGATTGACTGATCTTGCTTCATCTCCACTCCTTAAAAAGTTCACTGGCATTGCTGTGATTTGTATATTAGCCATGATGCTGGTGATTACCAGCTGTTGTGATGGCAATTGTATTTTTGTGTTGCGTTCTAAGATTTCCCTTTTTTTGAAGACTATTTTTACTGTATTATGTTTTTTCCCCCAATTTGTATAAAGAATTTGTTTTGACATTTCCTTGTCTTTGTAAAAGCTCATTAATTTTCTTACAATAGGACAGGAGAAACATTGTCCTTGTCCTTGTTCATGTAATTTATTGATGGTGGATTATTACTTACTTTCTTTTGTATGCAAAAATAAAGAATTTCAAAATTTCTCAGATGTAGTAAATTATGAGAACTTTTGTATATTTTTCAGTGATACTATTGCATTTTGGCTTTTTCCCCCTCAAAAACATTATTTACATCAAAACTCTTTTAGTTTCATGCAAGGAAAAACAAATTGCTAACAGATAAATACATTGTAAATACGATGCTTTCTGTGAAAAAACTGGTTGTGGAGCTTGGTTTGTTTTGTTTTTTTTTGGTAAAAGTCCAATTTTTGTAAAATATTCTGAAATATTAAAATAAATCTCACAGTGGAGAGATTTTTTTTCATTAGTGTGTCTTGATGTGTGGAGACACCCTTTCTCATCAAGAACATTTGTATGCGTCCTTTTATAATCTTGTGAAGGACATGAAATACATTTCTGAATGTTCATGTTCTGTGGGTTCATTGAGCTCCTGGAAAGTCCCTCTGGCTTAGCTGGACTTTAGCCTTCTCCAGGGTACATGGATTGGTCGCAAGGTTTTCCTGAATGTAAAAAAAACAAGCAATCAAACAAACCACCTCACACTTTTCTCCTGGATATTGCCTTTAATTATCCACTCCTTATAATTTTAGCTATCATGAAATTAGTATTAAAATACATAGAATCTCATGATTGATCCATCTAACACAGTACAGCAGAAGATGTGTCCTTTCAGATGGTGAACTCTCATCAGCCAGCATGACCAATGTTGTGGGATGCTGGGCATCTTGCAACAACATCTGAAGGACCAAAACACAGTTTGTTGAAAATGTGTGTGGCCATTGTGATATTGTTGGACTGCAACTCTCAGGAGTCCTAGCCAGCATAACAAATCATTACGAATTCTGGGAGCTGTATTTCAGCAACATCTGGAAGGACAAATAATTTCCATCTCTAGTCTGCACTACCTGTCAGCCGCATTCCAGGGTTTTCTATTTTGGATTTTCCAGCCCTTTTTGGAAATACCATGAATTGCACCTGAGATATCCTTTCTTTTGTAGATTGGCTTGAAAATATTATACTCTTATTCTCTTGTCTTGGAAAGACCTGCATTGTCTTTCATATAGCATGCTCCTTTGGAAAGCAGAAACTACATTTTAGGAGAAGCAGTAATAAAATATAAAGGATTTAAGAAAAGGTAAAGAAATACATACAGCATGGATTTTACTAATCTTATTTCACTAAGGAAAAAAAGAAAAAGAAAAAGAAAAAATAAGTGGAGTAGTCAAGGCAATTTTCACAAAAAGCACCTAATAGCTGGTTTGAATTCCCATCAAGCATTTTAGATTCACGCTCAGCAGTGGAGTTTCTATTCCCTCAGTAATTGATGTTTGGTGAAAAATGTATTTCTTCTTTATCCCCTTCCTCCTGAATGGGTAGGCCATTTTTCAACCTAGTACTAATCTGAAAATGGGGTTTCTCATTTATCAGCTTTCTTTGACTACAGACCAAATATGAGGTTTAGAGGCACATTAGAATTTCTTGGATTGCAACATAAATGCCAAATGAGATTGGTAAATCTAGTTAGTTTCTTGATTTCTTGCAATGACTGTAATAACGTATTTGGCATAAAAATGGGTGGGTTTTCATTCCTCCCATCCCACTGTATAAACAGAGCTATATTTTAGCCTACCCATATCACCATCTTTTAATGTCCCCCCCTTCTATATATATATATATATATATATATTTACTTATATCTTACTTTTCCTGTGAGGAAGTCTGCCAGGCCTTTTAAGATGTCATCATTATGTCTCTCTGTTACATAATTTACCATCACTTCAAAATATTTATTAAGAATTTTAGTTTATTTTGGTTACTGTGGAATTGATAGTAGTTCTAGTTCTTATGTGCTTAGGTGGTTGTAACTTGTATGACTTACCGGTATATATTAGCTATGGTGCTGGTAATTGTATTTTTTGTGCTGGATGATCAGGTTTTTAATGGATGTTGATTTTTAAATTGTGTTATTTTTTCCCCAACGTGTATGAAAAGTCTGTTTATAAAGGTGTATAATAAATCTAAATAATATATAAATAGCCCAAAACCTAGCCTGGTACCACCTGGTACACTCAGCATGTCTTGGACTAAGAACCTCATCATCTCCAGCCCTTGTGGGATTAGTACACCACTGTGGTTCCCATTTCATAATAGAAATAACAGTCTCTCTCTCTCTCTCTCTATTTCACACACACACTCACACATAATGGGATGATTTTTAAGGACCATGTTTTTCTATAGGAAATGGTTTTTGGGGAATACAATCTGTCAGAAGATGCTTGATATCCTTCTGAACAACAGCATACAGTAAAGAGGGGACACTTAGGGCTATCAGTAACACAAGTTTGTTTGATGAGTGAGGCATGATTTTGAGCTGGAAGGATATGAGGAATACTTATTGCAAAGGCCTGGTTTTCCTTCATTTCTTAAAAATTCTGGCTTTTGTGAGAGCAGCAGCCTGAAAAGCACACCTAAAACTTTAAATTTTCCGGCTTGCATGATGCCAGGAATGTTTTGGAAGGGATAACCATGGAATATGCAGTAGGAACAGAAGTTTGAAAAGAAGACCCCAGGCAGCATTTAAAAAGTCTTTTTAAAAGGCAGCAGAATGGATTGAAACCTGCCCTGTCAGCTCCTATAGTAAACACCGCTTTTACACTAGCAGAAAATGTGTTTATTTATTATCTCAATATTTTTATGCTTTTCAAGGTAAAAAATAAGCCCTCTCAAGGTAGCACATAACAGCATAAAACAATTTAAAAATGCAAAAGACATAAAAGTAATAGCCTCCTGAATACATCCTTGTCTAAATCAGCAGTACACATAAAAGCTAGTGAAGAACAGCAACAGCTTTAAAAAAAAAGAATCAAACCAAGCAAAAGCATATAAGAACAAAAAGTTCTAAAAGACCTACTACAGAATGATGAATGTGCAAACCAACCATATTGTGGAAGGTGCTTCCACCACTGAGAAGGGATTTTCAGTCCAATTGATGCTGAATCTGGTCTCTGCTGCTAATCTTAGGATCTGGCTAATAGAAAGAAGTGCAGCTGCTTCAAGTACAGTACTCTCTCCAAATTCATGGGTTTGACATTTGTGAACTTGATTATTCATGAGTGTGCTTGCTTCCTCCCAATTCTCCTCCCATTCCTATGCATTTTGCCCTGTGGTCTGTTCTCTGAGGCAGAATGGAAGGAAATGGGGGGTGGGGAGCTCCCATGAGCTTTCCTTTCCTCCTATGGATTTCCCCCCCTCTTCCCATCTGTTTTCTCCACAATGGGACAAAATGCAGAAGAAGGGGAAGGGTGAATGCTGGAGAAAGTAAGGAAAGCTCTTGGGACCTTCCCCCAACCCCATTCCCTTTCGTTTTGCTTGGGAACAGGAAGAGGGGGAGCCCCAGCAGGGAATGGAGGGGGGAAGATGGCAGAGGTATTCAATTTTTTCTACTTTTGTGCAGGTTCTGTGCCCTAAACCCTTGTGAATGTAGAGGGAGGAGTGTATTTTCCATGTTTCTGCACTTCCACCGTGCAGAAAACTCAGGATATGGACGATGAAATGGTTGCATGTGCTGTTTTGGGTCACCCTTATCTCACACTTCATGCATTTGAAATGTGGGGCTGGCAGAGAGTTCTATGGATAACATGGACTGTCAAAAAGGAAAATAAATTTGTCTGAAGGCAAATGAAGCCTGAACTCTCCCTAGAAGCCAGAATGACTGAAGTGAGGCTCTTGTACTTTGGACATATCAAAAGACAACAAAATTCATTAGAAAAGATGAGGCTTTCTTCTTTCCCTATTGCCTTTCACTTTTATTAAGTTGAAGGCAATAGGAAAGGAGAAAGGACTCACTCTAGATCAATTGACTCGATAAAGGATGGGCAACCCTTAGTTTCCAAGACCTTACCAGGGCTGTTGATAACATGGTCTTATGGAGGCCTCTCATTCTAAGTGTCACCAGTAACAACAGTGATCTCTAAACTAATATTCAGTGGCTCTTGTTCTTCCAGGGCATCTCTCTAGTAACATTATTATAAGTAGAGATGTATGAATGAGACCCAATCCACAGGATTGGTCTTTGTGTCAGGAGATGCTACCAAAGAAGCTGTTACATGGGGAAACATGCAGTTCATGTAGATATGTTGGCAACATTCATTCCCAGTCATTCAATTAAGAAGTAAATGCAGAAAGATGCAGGCAGATTATGCTGGTATGTTAGATTATCCCAGACCCACCCATAGTTGCACTTTCCAGAAGTTTTTTTTTTTTTTTGACTATGTAGACCATTTGTTGAAACTGTCCTCTGTTGCATAACTAAACTAAGCTTCTGTTAGCTTATGTACAAAGCTGAATTGCTAGGCATATTGATCAAAAATGGAGGTAGGGGAAAAAAAGATTGAAAAATAAAGTACAACTTTTTTAAAAAAAATGCATTTTTTTTTTTTTTGTGGACCAATCTTGCTAATTGCTAAAGAGGCTTTTCAGAGGTTTCCCAGCTGATAACATTAGATTGTACAGCAATGTCTTTTTGTGAGGTATTTTAAGCACTATCTGGCAACTGATTTTATAGATAGAGGTATGTTTAATTCCTGTTTTTGTTTTAAAACCACTGCCAGTGTAGCAGGTTTCATTTGGATTGGGTGGAGGCAGACAGGCAGTGACACCTGTTAGTATTAAATTCACACCTCCTTGTCTAAAAGCTATTCCAAGTAGATGGAGGGAAAATGCAGTGTCATATATAGTCTGCCATTAGGCTCTTGGCAAACTAAAAGCTTTACTTCAAGACAGCAGCTTATTGCTCTCATCCAGACAAAACAAAGATGAGAAATGTCTTTGTCAGGAGACAAGGAGACGAATAAGGAGGGAGAATCTGGGTGATTTACTATAAGACCATAAGAGCTCCATTTGGGGGTAGGAAATGCTTCCCTTAAGAACTGTGACAGATACTCCACTAAAGAAAGATTGCTTTATCTGAGAAATATAAATGTAGAACATCATAAAGAATATTATTTGTGCAGCAAAAGGGAGGCTAAAAATGTTCATGCTGTTGCCACATACAGAGACTATGAGAACTCTTGTTCTATCAGTTCAAAGGCCCACCTCGGTCATGATCCATTTCCCCACAATGGCTCACCACAGGCTCACAACAAGCCCACAAACAGGATATGCGGGCAGTTCTCAAGTGACTCATATTCAGGAGGGAAATAATTCTTCTCTAATTTTCTTCTCAAAAGAAGCAATAAGTGATTTTAGCAATTTTCTTCATGTCATAAGAAAGTCTTTGGAAACCACAACATTTTCAAAACCTATTAGCAATTTGGGACGTATTCTGCACAAAATTCACATGCGGTTTGTTTCCAGAGATAACAACATCCCCACAGAAACCAATAGGAAAAAAGCCAATTCCTGCACAGAAAATACTGTTTTGTATGCAGAACAGCTATGTGCAAATTTTGCACAAAGTAAGCCCTCCCCCTCATAACAGCACTTTCTGTGCAGGAAACAGCTTTTCTGTGAAGATTCTCATCAGTCCAAGATTCTTCTTGTCAAGATTTCTTAACTATTTTGCCAATATTTTCAAATTTTCTTTCCATGCAAATTCCATATGCAGATTCGAGAATCTGAAAAGTTCACATTACCTTTACTTTTCAAAAAACAATACATTATTGCTCCAAGGCTCCTCAAAAGCCGTTACTGTTATAGTTAACTTTTGAAAAAGCAACCTTTGCATTTCTGAAAACATTTAATTTAGCTCTTTTTATAGTAATTGTTTTTTAAAACCCACCTGACTGCTGGGAAACACTGGTTTGTGGTACAAAGCACTTTTAGTTGCTTTCACTGTGGTCTCAGTAGCACCAAAAACAAAGCAGGAGTCCACATTCAAACCATGTGATATTTTTTCTCCACCATTTAGTGAAGTTACTCCCTTGTTACATTTACTGTTACATTTTGAAAGGACTGAAATGGTAATATAATATACTAGTTGGGAAAAGAATTAATTATAATTAACTAGTTTATTGCAATTAGTAACTTCCCAAGTATATTTCTGACTAATATAGAATCATAGAATCATAGAAATTCAGAGTTGGAAGAGACCACACAGGCCATCCAGTCCAACCCCCTGCCATGCAGGAACACCCTCAAATCAATCCCGACAGATGGCCATCAAGCCTCTGCTTAAAAACCTCCAAGGAAGGAGACTCCACTACACTCCGAAGCAGCAGATTCCACTGCCGGACAGCCCTGACTGTCAGGAAGTTCTTCCTGAGGTTCAGGTGGAATCTCCTTTCCTGCAGCTTGAATCCATTGCTCCTTGTCCTGGTCTCTGGAGCAGCAGAAAACAAGTCCCCTCCTTCCTCTACGTGGCATCCCTTCAAATATTTAAACATGGCTATCATGTCCCCTCTTAACCTCCTCTTCTGCAGACTAAACATACCCAGCTCTCTAAGTCTATCCTCATAGGGCATGGCTTCCAGGCCTCTCACCATTTTGGTCGCCCTCCTCTGGACTTGCTCCAGCTTGTCAATATCCTTCTTGAATTGGGGTGCCCAGAACTGGACACAGTATTCAAGATGGGGTCTAACCAAAGCAGAGTAGAGTGGTACCAGTACCTCCCTCGATCTAGACACCATACTCCTATTGATGCAGCCGAGAATTGCATTGGCTTTCTTGGCTGCTGCATCACACTGCTGACTCATGTTCAGCTTGTGGTCTATGAAGACTCCTAGATCCCTTTCACACGTACTGCTATCCAGCCACGTGTCCCCCATCCTATATTTGTGGATTCCATTATTTCTGCCTAAGTGTAGGACCTTACATTTCTCTCTGTTGAATTTCATTTTGTTCGCCCTGGCCCAGCTCTCCAATCTATCCAGGTCATTTTGAATTTTGATCCTGTCCTCTGGCGTATTAGCAACCCCTCCCAATTTGGTGTCATCTGCAAATTTGATGAGCATGCCCTCTATTCCTTCATCCAAGTCATTGATAAAAATATTGAACAGCACTGGGCCTAGGACAGAACCCTGTGGCACCCCGCTAGTCACTTCTCTCCAGGACGAAAAGCAGCCATTCGTGATCACCCTTTGGGTTCGGTCGGTCAACCAATTACAAATCCAACTAACGGTAGCCCTGTCCAGCCCACATTTTACTAGCTTCGTTGCAAGAATGTCATGGGGAACTTTGTCAAAGGCCTTACTGAAATCGAGATATGCTACATCCACAGCACTCCCTTCATCTATCAAGCTGGTAACTCTATCATAAAAAGAGATGAGATTAGTCTGGCATGACTTATTTTTGAGAAATCCATGTTGACTTCTCGTGATTACCGCGTTGCTTTCTAAATGATTAGAAACTGACTGCTTAATGATCTGCTCCAGGATCTTTCCGGGTACTGATGTCAGGCTGACTGGGCGATAATTATTTGGGTCCTCTTTTTTTCCCTTCTTGAAGATGGGGATAACATTTGCTCTCCTCCAATCTGCTGGAACTTCTCCTGTCCTCCAAGATTTCTCAAAAATTATAGCAAGCGGTTCCGAAATGACCTCTGCCAGCTCTTTTAATATCCTAGGATGCAATTCATCTGGCCCTGGAGACTTGAATTCATCCAGTGTGGCCAGGTATTCCTGTACCACCTCTCTACTTATTATGTGCATATACTATCTCAGATTCTAGAAGCAGCGCAGACCTTTCATGACCAGCAGCCATTGGTAACCCTTTCAAATATTTTCAGCGAGTGTTCAAAAAGCAATGAATGACTGCAGCCATAATGAGCCAGGAATACCCTGTGAGTGTCTGACCTCTGTGGTGCATGTGGAATTCTCATGCCTCATAATGCAGTGTTATGCCTTATCGTGAAGACAGAAAACAAGGTAGTATCTCTTTTATTCATTCATATTATTTCCCCCTGCCTTACCAAGCCTGGGGAAGTGTACAAAATTTCTAATGATCCATTTAAAAAATCCATAAAACAGGAATCAAATGATTTGTCTGAGGCAGGGTGTGGCAACCTAACATGGTGATTCTGATCTTCTAGGTATAGTGATCAGGGGACCTTTCGCACTATTGTAATGACAGTACTGCAGTTCTGCTTTAATTACCATGGCAACTTCCCATCCTAGGGTCTGTAGTTTCGTAAGTCACTGGAGCTCTCTGGCTGAGAATTCTAAATACCTCACTCTAAAGTGCAGATCTCAGGATTCTGCACATGTTGTCATGAACGTTAAAATGGAGTCAGAGCACTATAACTGTGTAGTGTGACACAGCCCCAGAAAAAGAGATTTTCCCCATGTTTCTACCCACTGTGTGTTGTTTGGATTTCACAGAAGAGACTAACAAGGTACTGGTAGGCACATGAACTGTTATTAATGGAAAGCAGCTCTTTAGGTGACTTGGCCAAAACTGCTCTGGCTTAAAAAGGAATAACTTCTATCCAGTGCCTTGAATGCTGTCTAAAAATGAACCAGTCTCCAGATTAGTTGCTATAAGAGTGGAGTATATTTTCCTGAAACCAGTGCAAATGGAAACCTGCTGCTGCACTCCACATCAACTAAAATGTCCATACAGTCTCCAAAGGCTGCTTTCTGTAGAGGGAAATTAGCCAAGGCAACCTTCCACAATCTGCTGTCCTCCATATTTTGGATTTCAGTTCCTTGGAAGTTCAAGCATTAGGCTTAGGACAGTTACAATCCAAAAAAAATCCATTTTTTTAACCTCCTAGAAGCCACCTTGGATGGATGGAGGGATGGATGGAGATTATATCTATATCTATATCTATGCTAAAGTTTATGAGTTTGTCTGTGTCAGGCAGGTGAAGACCTCATATGATTGGCTGTGTCAGGCAAGAAGACTTAATATGATTGGCTGCCTGTGAAGATTCCATGGAATCTTGGGGTTGGCAGTGTAGGGAGGGGCCTTTAGAATTCTCAGCCAGAAAACTCGGGCTTCAGGCCGGTTGCTATGGAGATGAGGCCTAGCAGCAAGAAAGAGGAGGCCAATGAATTTTCTCAGAAAACCAACCTCTGTATGTCAACAACTCTGAATACAGATTGGATTGGGGAGTATTGGAAAAAGTTACAGGTAGTGGACAATGCAGTTTGGGGAATTACAGACACAAGGTATCCAAACCTGTGTGTTTCAACTGCATTTAACTCCTAAGGTAAGGTAAGGTGATTCCTAAGGCATTTCAAACAAGTGTTACCTATGAGAAAATAAAATCCCAGACAACAATGGGTAAATACGCTAGTGTGTGTGTGTGTGTGTGTGTATGACACCTTGAAGAGTTTAAATGTCTGTTCTCTCACTAGTAATTTAGGCAGTGACCGCAATAGGCTGAGCCGAGCCAAAGTGCTCCTTGACAAAACTGGCAAGTGTGATAATCAGGAGCAACTCTGGACTAAGACCAACCTGAAACCAAAAAGCTGATTTTTCAAGACAGTCTTAACCTTGTCTAAAACAGACAAACCCACATTGCTGGATTAGCACTCCTTCTGGCCAAGAACATCCTTGTCTTAACATAGATTATGTTTTGGCTTGTTGGAAACCATCCACCCTTCACTGATCTCAGACATCAATTTCCTGCCTAAATTTGCCACACTTTGATCTAGTGAATGTCTGTTTACAGGCTTAAATTGTAACCTCATTGCAGTGCCACTGTTTTTGGCTCCAGAATGGGTGGGGAAAATATAAGACGTATGACACCAATGAATAATTCAGCAACCGTGCACAGTTAAGGTTCCCCAAATGCTCCCGTGTTATTTTCTGCTGCTCTGTTTATCTTGCCAGTAGAGTTTGTTGGTATTCTCTGTGTTCAGTGTCTGGCATCCTGTAAATACCATTGTAAAATCAACTGCTGTGGATTGTAAATGTCAACATTTTAATTGTCCCTACTATTACAGTGGGGTTTCCTGTAGCTTGTATAGAAAAAGCATGTAAGAAAGGTCCCCTGGGAAGTTACAAGATGAAGAGTTTCATCAGCACGGTTTACCCGCTGCTGCTGCTCAACAGGCGTAGCAGTTGGTATATTGCTCTGAGATGTGCAACTAGGAACGAGGGACAGAAAACAAGGAAAATGTGGTGGAGGAATAGGTTTCTGTGAATCAGTCTCCTCTGCCCGAACACAATGTTAATAAAATCGCTAAGTAAATTGTCAGCACAGAAGTGTGATCTGAAATACTGTAATGGAGCTGCTTTTGCCTCTACTCAAAAGGCTTTTTGCAAATGTAAATTAGCATTTCATACAGTTTATTATCAATGGATGAAAAAGAAAATACATGCTAAAAGCAGCTCATCAAAGGCTCTACTTCTGTGGGGATCCATAGAAGGTCTCACAGAAGGCTTTACTTTGCAACATAACCATAGCATTGAACATCTTCTACTCCATGAAAAGATAGTGTTTGAAGGTTTGCACTGTGGAGATATTTCACCAATTTAAAATCACACCATATATGTGATACAGGATGTCACAGAGGCTGGATGGCCATCTGTTGGGGGTGCTTTGATGTGTATTCCTGCATAGCAGGAGGTTGGACTTGATGGCCCCCTGTGGTCTCTTCCAACTCTATGATTCTATGATCCTACATAGGCACATTTGATTTTTCTACAACATTCCTTATAGTAATAGTGACTTATTTCTGGTTGTATTAGCAAATTAGGATTTAAATGTGGAGCACAGGAATAGGGAATGTGTGGCTCTCCATAAGTTGTTGGACTGGGGATGGAAAGAATAATTGGAAAATGATTTAAAAATGTGTTTCCCAAGTGTTGTGAAACCATGCTAAGGAGAATTCTGGGACTTATTCTGTGCAACATTCATGCATGGTTTGTGTAGAACATACCATTACCTGTACAGGAAACAGCATTTCATGTACAGAACAATATGTTTCTGTGCATAAATATTATTTTCTCTGCAAAAAGTCTGTTTAGCACAGAGAAAATATCATTTTTTTTAAATGTGAATTTTGCTTAAAATATCCAAACTAGTTGTAGTGGGAGGAAAATTGCTAAAATTACTCTTTGCTTGACTTGAGAGTAAAATTAGGTAAGAATCAGACTTCTATATTAGACAATAGTATTAGTCCACTTTTGCCAATGATTGTGCTGGCTAGCAAGGGCTGACAGGATTTGCAGTCCAACAGCATTTGGGAAATCACACATGCCTGTTCCTTGAGTTGGTAGATTCTGGCTGGAATCCTGTTGGCATACTAGTGGCTACACTTTTCCCAGAGTAGCAGTCTTGTGGTGAGAAAAGGAAGGCAAAATCTACCAGCTCAAATGCCTTACATCCTTCCCATACCCGAATCTCCAAGGCCTTATTTCTTTCACTATCATGAGCCAGGCTGAGCAGGCTGCCGATTCAGACAGGGACTCTGAGTTGGACTTGGACTCCCAGCCGGGGGAGAACCCCTTGGGGGAGAGGGGGCTCCTGCAGAGTCAAGGGAGGGGCCTGCCAGCGACTCCACGGCTATCCCAGAGCTGGTACCTGCAGCAGAGGAGACCAATGCTTCTGGCTCGACAGCAGACTCTCCCCCACGTTCCTCCAGAGGCGGTTTGTAGATCAAAGTGCTTGCAAGAGAAGCGTCTGAGGGCTTCCAGCTGGGAGCCAGGCCAGTGGACATTTGATCAGCCTCAGCTGGGCTAAAGACTATTTAAGACAAACGTTGGGGGAAGGGGGTCACAGGGCAACAACCGTCAACCATTCCGTTTCATGGACTTTCTGTTCCAGGTTATTCTGTTAATCCTCGTTGCTGAGTTTTACTGCCTCCGTCCGTTTTGGGTGATGTAACCCCTTAATTGCTTTATGGCTTTATTTACTGCCTCTGTTTGCCTTGGGTGCTGTAACCCCTTGATTATTTTACTGCCTACTTACTAAAAACCATAAAACTCCAGTGCTGCCTCTGTGGTTGCTTAGCCTCCGCCTGACATTGACATTCACAGTCACAATGCCTTTAGGCTTTTGCCTCCTGTTCCTACCATCTATGCCAGTATGGTTAAGCTAAGTAGTCATTATAACTACAAACCTCCCCACAACCTAAACAAACAAACAAAAACAAAACAAACAACAGTATGCCTTTTTTCATAGTCCTTTGATATCCTACCTGAAGTGGTCCCCATCCTTTTATTTTTGAAAGAAAATAACGATTTCTTCTCTGGCATTTTTTTGTTTTTGTTTATGTTTTGTTTATGCTAACATTCTGCTTTGATTGTTCATTCCATTACTTGCATGGCACAGTATATTTACTGTGTTTACTTATGTGTTTTTTAAAAAATTACCATGGCGTTTACAAGAATTTAGGGTTATTTTCATACTTTTTAAAATGAATGTTACTGCCTTTGCAGATTGTAATGAGGAAAAGCAGAATATAAAAAAGTAGTTGGTGGCTGAAGAATCATATCTACGCTGACCTTTGGGACATTGAAAATCACAATTAATGAAAAGGGATGCATTTTGTATATTCCCTTGTATTGATAAATGGTTGAGATCCCCAACCCTTTGCTGAGCACCACCATGCAAAAAAATCAAACACACCAATCTATTTGGCAGTGGAAAAAAGTGCACA
Source organism: Ctenosaura bakeri (assembly GCA_948474755.1). Taxonomy (NCBI): domain Eukaryota; kingdom Metazoa; phylum Chordata; class Lepidosauria; order Squamata; family Iguanidae; genus Ctenosaura; species Ctenosaura bakeri. The sequence continues at coordinate 305,379 of CAOLHI010001304.1, read as the reverse complement.
TGTTCCTCTAGTTCCTTTGCCATATGAAGATTTCTTCCTTTTCATTCTGTAGTCCATTACTACTGAAAAATAGCAATCTGACACATTTTCATTAAAATCTCATTGCTTCCCCTTTTGTTGGTCTCTATTACACATGCCTGATGTCTCTCTCATTTGCCCCTTTCCTCTTCATTCACTCCATTGTGCTGCTTGCTTTAGTTATTTCATGTAGTTCCCCCAGATTTCCTTCCTAAATTCTGCTGGGAAATTGTCTCTTGTGCCTTTCTAAGATGTCACTCTTCTGCCATTTCATCCTTTAATAAACTCCTTCTCCAGCAACAGCATGGTCTGGCTATTCTGCCATCCCTGATGTTCTCGTTCTCCCACCTATATTCCATTTCATCCTGCTTTCCTATTAGTTACACCCAGTGGTTTTCCTGATCCATTTCATCTTATATGCTTCTTCAATTTGTTAATGCGATGTTGGTTCCTCACAGACTACTGCGTCTAGGACAATGCCAAAGCAAAAACCTGTTGAAACTATCAGATGATGCAAACTTGAGTGCTTACTATAAGAATTAGCAGGCGTATTGGAATGAATACTGTAGTGATATGGTTTTTTTTCTTGCTTGTCTTTTTTTTTTCCTGTTTTGTTTTTTTCTGTTTTGTCTTTCTCTCAGGAAAGAAAAAAACAAAAACCCATAGGTTAAAGAATATGGACTTGGAAAGTAAATGAAAAGAGAACAGTTTAAGAAATGGGCATAGATTACTCATCAGTAAGGAAAGAATCCAGAAAACTGGATTTTGTAGAGATGAAACAAAGAAGTGGACAAGTAATTAAACACGACCGCAACATATTAAATTTGTGGGTGTTCTTCAGTTTCCACTAAGAACAGCCTCTTTAGAAGTAACTTAAACTATTTATTTATAAAATGGCATTAAGGTGTAGATCCTTTAAACATGACCAGCCATCTTAACAGAGGGGTATTCTTCCCACAGCTTTTGGGAGCCAAATGCCTCCTCCTTAAACTCTTAACTTTTTATCCTCCACACTACTGTGGTTTTAACACTTGAAAAACCAGAAACTTAAACACTTAAAAAAACAAACCCAGAAAAATGAATGATGTACAACCACAACAAAGCTAAAACCGATGTGGATTTTTAGTGGGCACTAAAAGCTAGATAGCCAAAACTCTAGCCACCATACCAGACTGTCTATGAATGGGAACATTTTAGAAGCAAAATGCATTGTTTTGGGCATGAATCTATAGAAAAAGTGGAGAGAAGAAATCTGACATTTATGAGTATGAATACTCAAATGGTTTGTCTTTGTTCCTGTATGCCTTCCCTACTGGATGGGTATGTTTGACTTAAAGATGGGGAAAGTCTTTGTTGGAATTATTTTATAGATGTATAAAAATCTAATGAAGATTAATAATTTTGATGTCTTTAAATTTTATCAACACTATGGGTGACTCCAGCTGGACTGGACGTCATAAAGACATTGTTTATTCCACATCTTGGTGGAACATCAGATAAAGCTAGTCTACACACAGTTGGTTTCAAAACCTTCCTGTGCCAAGGTTGTTCTGCAATATCTCTTGATAATCACCATGTCAAAAATGAATTGTTCTGTCAAATTAATAACACAAAATATTAGATGCACTATCACTTAAACTAGATGATTTCAACACTGTACTTAGCCACTTTTAGTGAAGGATCTATATGATGCACAGCTATTTGAATAAACTAAAAATAGCAAGTATTTATTAATATTAGAAGTATTGTACTATTCTGCTGTGGAATGGGGCTGTTTCCTTCTTCTCCATATATTTGTCTGTCTGGCTACTGTTTTGATGTGCCTGTGTGTGCTTTTTATCAACTATGACAGTGTTCTGAACTTTTGGCTCTTCAGAGGTTTTGGTTTCCATCTCCCAGAATCCCTGACGATTGGCTATGCTACTGGATCAAAGGTTGAGAACCAGGGAACTATAACATGACTGAACATAAGGCATATTTATTTATAATACTGTTATACAGAGGATTCTCTATATTTTGTGTTTCCCAAGTGCAGAATGTAATTTCGAGTGCTGAATTCAGCAACCTCCAAGACTTGGATTTCATTTTTAAGTGCATGTTTCTAGTGCTTAAGGTTATAGAAACAAATTTAAACTCAGAGATGTTATTCTGAGAGAACGAAGTGCCTGAGAAATGTGTCTGCTTTTCCCACTATCAGACTGTATACACACTGGGGTATTAATAGCAATTTGACATCACTTTAACTGTGATAACACCACACTGCAGAATCCTGGGTTCAGTAATTTCTTGAGTTACTTAAAATTCTGTGCTGGAGTGTTTTAGTCTGGTTTTCTGAGCACTAGAAATGTAGTCGAAAGATGTGCCTCGCAAAGTACAAACCCCAGGATGCTGTAGGATATAGCCCTGATGCCAGTGGCATCAGGCTGTTGTAACTGCATAGTGTATACAGATTCTCAGTTGGGGATGGAGAGACAAAGTCTGTCTATCTTTTTCTCTTTCTTTCTCTCTCTCTCTCTCTCTCTCTCCCTCCCTCCCTCCCTCTCTGCTTTGACCTGTGCCAAACCACTTCTAAGGCTTATGGAATTTTTCTCCCCAGTTGCTGTGATAAAATAATGCAAGAGCACACATGCATATAAAATAAGAGGAATTGTTTCACAGATGACAATGTTTACAGCTAAGCTGCATTGAAATATTGGGCTCAGCAATATTCTTTAGCAGAAATTTCTGAAACAGCCTTCATACAGAAGGGACAATATATAAATAGTTTATAAGTGTTAATGAATGGCTAATAGATATTTAATTAAATGATTAATTTGTCAGGGAAGCTTTCAGAGTACAGTAAAATAGAATATGGGACTTCTTAGAAGAGTTTTCAGCTAATGCTGGTCACAGGATCATCTAGTGAAATCCATTCATTAATGATCTAAGCAGCAATCAATTTTCCATATAGCCTTGGTTACTTCTGATGGCACTGTGGTCTGCCTGTGTTACCTTTAATTTTTAAGGTGACCATAATCACAATCACAATCATGATGAGACTGATGTCTGACAACATCCTCAGGTTACTTATCCCAGGGACAGGAGGGAAATGTTTGGCCATCCAATTGTTTTGGATGATAACTCCCATACATTCTATACCATTGCCTATCCAGCCCAGAATGTCTGGAAGTTATTACTGAAAACATCTGGAGAAGCAAATATTCCTTGGTCTATATCCATGCAGTGAATGTCTTGCAGCCCACGTGCACTCTGGGTTGAAAAAAAATCTTAGATAATGATAAACCAAGTACTACTGTGGGTCAGATATACCTTTTGGAGTCTGGCACAGAGGAGTGGAGAAAAGAAAGAGGAAGTTACATGTAAGGAGTAGAAATCAGGGGATTTTACTTTCTGAATGTATGTACACTCTCAGGATCAAATTAGACATGATATTAAACATGTCTTTACAGTTAATGTCCAAGGAGTTTTTTTAAAAAATGCAGACAGCATCTGCTGGATGGACTGATAACTGATGGAATCTTGAGCCCTTTTCGCATGTTTTTTGTGTGTGTGTGTGTGCGAGTGCCCCTTGAGTGTCGCGCGAATGGGAGTGTCGCTCTGTATGACGCACTCCCACTCACACGATGCTCACAAGGCTAAAGCAGGGCGCGCGCACATTTTTTGATTTTCGGCTGTAAGCCGAAAATGTTGCACGCTCACACAATGCTCGCAGCGCCCTTGCACACTTACCTGCATGCGGTGCGTTGGTGAGCTGGGCGGGTCGTGCATCCTTCCCCCAGCGCAGCCTACAGCTCCCAGACTGCGCTGCGGAAGGAAGGGGTGGGGCGCTAGCGTGACGGTCGCGCTAAGAGGAAGCTGATGAGGGAGGATGAAGGGCTGTTGTGAGCTGCTGACGTGAGCAGCTGCTCCCCACTGCCACAACAAGGTACGGTGCGAAAAGGGCCATAGTCATTGTGTGTGGCTGTAGTGTGTAGGGGGGAGAGGGATGAATTTAATGTTCACCCATACTTCTGATGATAGTTCTTTGTTTTTGTTTCTATCATCAGGAAATTTCCTTCGTGCATCACTTGGGGATTTCTCCCCAACAGAAATATTAAGTTTCTAGAGAAGGGATTCCCTTTTGGAGTATAGAAGAGTGCAAACAGATAAATTCCTCATTCATAATCTCTGCAGTCCTAATGATTACCTGCCCAATTGATGCCATTTATGATGACACAATCAATCTGAGTCTAGCTTGGCCCTCACACATTGCCTAATGCAACTGAGATTGCATTTGTGATGTGTTTTGCTATCAGAACATAGGTACAAAATGTCATTTGAGAAATGATCCTTGTTTAAGAGAACACTACCAATAAAAGAACCTTAATTGTTGCTTTGAGCAGGCATGTGTCAAACATATACTAATTTTTGTCTCTCTTTAGTTGTTTTCCATAGCATGTGCATATATCTAAGGATGTGTGTAAAAGTGTAAAGGCAATGCACTTGACTCCAGCTAAAACATAATAGATCACTACCAAGACATAATAGAGCACTACCAAGATTTTTCCAGAGAGATGCATTATGTTTTTAGTGTTTTGTAGGGTTTTTTTCCAAAGGATAATTAAAATTTGTTTCAGGAGACTCAAGGAAATATTGATTACCTTTGTCAGTGCTTCAAGTAAAGCAATTTTGGAGAAATTTTTTATAACCTGTAGATTGTATTATTGTTCCTTTTTGCACACATCAGCTAATTACTTTATACATCATCTAATGGTACATAGAGGTAGGTGAACGTAAAAAGGAAAATGAACTCTTGAAGTGGCTTAATCAGTGCCTTGTATTGTTTTATACAGTAGAGTTATAGGTTAGAGGTTTCATTTGCAACCACCAGAGGAGATGAAAATTCTTTAGAGTAAATGCCTGGATAATTGGGATTCTTTATATAAGTCTAGTGAAAGGTGCCACTGCTAAATTCTTCAGAGAGTCTTTGCAGCAGTAGATTGCTGTATCACAAGAGATAGTGTTCCTTATTCTGGGCTTTCTCAAGGGAGACATTTGCCCCAAATGAACTGGCAAACCCCACCGCAAGCACATTTCTAAGCTATGCCAATTTGCTTCCTGTTGCTCTCAGAAAATGGAATTCATGGCCAAATGCTCATGGCCAAAGGCAGTCACCAGCCTTTATCTTTAGGTCAGATATCCTTTATCTTTGGCTTGGAAGCCTTTCCATAAGGCGGCGGGGGGGGGGAGGATTTTCAACAGGCAGAATGAAAATGCAACTTTTTCTTTTGATAACCAACCATGAAATAATGGGACTGGACACCCAAAACTGAGTTAAATAAGGACCCCTTTGTTTGATCTAACCTATTTAAGAGGTGTTGGCCTGGAAATGAAGCAAGAGGCTGGAGCAACCTGATGAGGCCAGGTATCAACAACCTCTTCAGCCTTCCCATGGGTGAAACATTTCAGCACCCAGGGCAATCTAGATTCTTGGGTTGCTCCTTAGCTGTCCGTAATTAGAAGGTAATCTAGGAGATTTTCACTGAAGCTGTACAGCATTACAAGTGAGAGCCTGGATCCCAGGTCAGCTTCAAGGGGAGCCCCCTTCCCCAACCTCTCTGGCTCCACAACTCTACAAGGGGAGATTTCAGAGTCCTATCCTACACCAAGAGGGTGCCAAAGGTGACCATCAAAGACTTATATTCTTTCCCTCCACCCCTCTACCTGCCACAAATTAGGGACAACGGTCAGCTTAGTCCCTGTCCCAAACCAGGTTGACCAACGTGGCCCTCACTCTCTGTTGCAACTCTCCCAGGAACAACATATTCCCCTCTTCCAACAAATACCATTAGCCCTCTGACTCAGAAAACTATGGTGAGGTGTGGGAAAGTGATCCAACCCCATGCTGATGGCATTGCAAAGCTATGCCAGTTTGCCTTCTGTTGCTTTCAGAAAATAGAATTATGGCCAAATGTTTGTATTTCGAAAGACAGTCATCAATTTTTATCTTTAGCTCAGATATCTTTTACCTTTGGCTTAGAAGACTTTCCATAAGGAAAAAAAATTAAATAGGCAGAATGGAGATTCAACTTTTTCTTCCTCTTCAGAAAGAAATTTTAATTCTGCACTCTTGTGTCAAAAAGTGGTTGTCCAAAATTCCAGTGCCGCTTGTCTTTCTTTCTGCTCATTAAATTAATTGCAGATATAAGCATGATTCATATGCTCATGGAATCGCTTTCAGCAAAGAAGCCAGTTTTATACACTATTTGGAACTCTCTTGCAACAGTGACATACAGAAGTGGCAACCACTTGCTCATATCTTATTTCTTGGTTATTTCCTTCACCAGTGCATATGACACTAATGGTAAACTGTGACTGTGAAGAAGCCTTAGATTCAGCCTTTTGAGTGCATCTAAACATATTGTGCTGATATGACTAGAAAACAGCACTGGTCTTGCCAAACCAACAGGTCAGAATTACTGTATGTATGTGTTATGTATGTATTTATAGCATTTATAAATAGCCAAAAAGGCTCCTAGAGTGTTTTGTTTGCATTGAAAAGTGGGCTGCACTACACAAATGCTTATGCTTAAATGAATGTTCATGTTAAAAAGTGCCACAAAACCCCCTTTTTTCTGCCCACTTTTTTTTAGTCAGAATTAAGTTCCTTCAAATGTGATAACCTTTCATTTAGTAAATGGCATTTAACTTCTATGCAGGCAGTAATGTGTGATAAGCACACTCATGTGTTTAAGAGCTGTGTGTCAGACATTCATGTTTATCACTGCAGAATGTGGCCCCCACAATTAGTAAATTGCTTTCAGTTGAAACATTCCTGGGCATCCCCTTGTAACAGCATGAAAATAAAACACATTGGGAGTCATTGTGTAGTGAGATAGTGCACAGGACTGAGCTCACCATGGAAAGCAGCTGCCATGCAGAAACACTTCAAGTGCCCAGTACAACACAATTGTTTGTGAGAAGAAATGCTTGCTCCAATTAAACAAAACCAGAAAAATGGCAATAGAACAAGGTAAAGGAGTTAACTTGTTTTAGACCTTGGATTTGATTATTTGCAACAACAGGATACTGTCAGTGCTTTTTTTGTCATGAAGACCATCTTTGTAGTCCATTTCCTGTTGATACAGAATACTTTCCTCTTTGTTCTCCTCAGTGATATGAAGAATACAATCTTGAGACAAATGAATGTAATGAGGAATATATCATGTGGCAAACTAGTTTCCTATAAGGTACTAGCAGAAGAAATGCATCTTCAGGAATTATGAGTTCCTTGTCAATTTTTCTTGCTGCCACATCACGATGCAAATATTGCTGCATTTCGTCAGTGCTATGTGAGTGAAATGCTTCATGGCTCCCTCGGGATTAATTCAGTGACAAATATTGAAAGTGTGGTGTGATTGATAGAGATGGTAGCCCAGTAGCTGGGCAGTGGGATGACAAAAAGAATGGTGGCAGAGTGAAGGGGGCTAGCTGTGGCAGAGCTGAACTCTTAATATATCAGTTTGTCATTTGGAGTTAAAAAAGATAATGTATAAATTACAAATAACCACAATTTGCTATGATTTATTTTTATAGAGAAGATAACAATAATCAGTATGTACCTTGGCTTCATGGGCGGCGGCTGTCACAAAATGTCACAGAGAACAAGTTTTCATCTGAGGAAAGATCATGAACTTGAGTTCTGTTTAAGACAAAAACATCAGCAAATAAACATTTCTGTGTGTTTTCCATCTGTCTCTCTAGCAATCTTCCTTCCTCCTGAAAGACTTAAGCAGCCCAGATAAGAGAAGATCAGAAGCAGAAACAATGAATAGCCTGGTTTTACTTATGGGGAACATTCCCCAAAACCATTTCTCTCCCAGAGGAACTAATGCAGTTCTTTTGTGGTTACAACATTTGTTATATCAGTCCTTTCCCCTCTATCGTACTTATTTGCATGGTTAATACCCAAGCGGCAAGTAACGAGCCACTGCTATGTATTCCATGTTGCAGAATAGAATTAAAAACAAACAAACAAACAAAACCTGCTGAGCAACTTGCTAGGGTCAGAACTAAGTGAAGCTAATGATATCAGTGGACCATGACAATTTTTGGAAGATTTGAGAAACCATGCACCCTTGTAATTCAGATGACATTATGGCCCTTTCTGCATGATGATGCTGAGCTACTTCTGCCATGGGATGGCAACAGTCAGCAGGTCATGCTTCTGCATGATGTTGTTGTTGTCCTGCTGCCATCCTGTCACAAAGCGTCACACTCATGCGGTATTTGAAAAATTGAAAAAATCTGTTTTACACCTAACATCATGCAGCACTCATACTTACCATCATACAGAAGCCACAGCTGCACGATCGCGATGCTTCTTGCCCCAGCGCAGCAATGGCAAGTGCCTGGCTGCACTGTGGAAGGAAGGGTGGGGCTATCCCGCTTCCTTCTCCAGGGAGCAAGCGGCTGTGGAGAGAAGTGTTGCTGATGCACTCCCTTCTGGATCTGGATTTGCAGCGCAACGACAGGGAAGAGTGTGGTCATGCGGAAAGGGCCCAGGCCAGCAGCATCCCCTCAAAAAAAAAAAAAAATTACTCTATGAAATGATTAGCAATTAAAATCCACAAAACTCAAGAAACCAGAAGAATGGAAGCTCCTATCCATGCTTGGAGATGTCCACACAGAAGATACCTGATAAAAATGGATTAGTAATGAATGCTAGTAAGACATGGGCCATTTCCGCACTACAGTGTTAAAGTGCTACTATTCCACTTTCAATGCTCTGTGGAATTCTGGAGTTTATAGTTTACTTAGACCAAACAGCTCTTTGGCTGAGAATTCACAGTGCCCTTCCCTAAACTACAAACCCCAGAATTCCATAGGAGGTTGATAGTGGAATAGCAGCACTTTAACACTGTAGTGCAGAAATGGTCATAGTCCCTCTGTTTTGAACTTATAAAACCTAAAATGTCAACCATACCTCTTACAGCTCTCTCTCTCTCTCTCTCTTTTAAATTCATTCTGAAATTAATCTGTTTAAAGTAAGAGCCAGCCAGTCCTTTTAACTGATTTTAACTGTTCACAGACGTTAAGGAAGTGGAAGCAACTGCTTTGTAAATTTCTGTTTGGTCACTTAGAACACAGACATCAGGGATGTAGCTGCTGTCACTACTGATGAAAAACAACAGTTTATCTCCATTAAGGAAGTGGCTTATGTTACCAGAATACCTCTCCCTGAATGGCAGTTTTACACTGACAAAAATACTTGTTTGTTGGTATTTTCTCCTCCTCCCTTAATTCATTTTGTCTGTTTGAACTTCTGTTAGTGGAGAGAAGTAGAAAGGCACTTTTAAAAATAAGAAACTAAGCAGCTACTGGATGGTAGAGTGTTAAGACAAATGGAAGAGGCAGGATTTTATTATGTGGTGGGTTTTTTTCAAAACGTAAATCCTTCATTTCTATTAAGAGAGTCACCTGACGGCATTAGGGATGTTCTGTGAGTTATATTATGTCTATTTTCAGTCACATACTCCTGAAATAATATTTGCATTGCAGCTTTCCAGATACCGTTCCAGATTTGGTCATTTCCTTTAATGTGATAACAAACTGTGTGTGTATATGCCTTCCAGTCATCTGTCATTTTATGGTGACCCGACTAATTTCCTAGGGTTTTCTTAGGCAAGGAATACTGACAGGTGGGTTTTGCTGGTTCCTTCCTCTGAAATATAGTTACCTCACCTATTGTTTGTTGGCAATCTTCCATCCAAGTACTAGCCAGAAGTGACCTTAGCTTCCATGATCAGATGGGAACTGGTACCTTTGAGGGATTTAGGCCACAAAAACAAATCTTGGCATTTCTGGGCATTTAGGATACCAGGTCTGCATTTTAGATGTAATTCTCCACTGATTTTGTTCTCAAAGGAAGCAAAAAGTAATTTTAGTAACTGTCTTCTTGCTGTGATAAAGTCTCTTCAAACTGTGCAGCATTTGAAGACTATTTGCCGTTTGAGACTATTCTGTGCAAATTTGCATGTGGTATTGAAAGAAAATTGCTTCCCTCAGTAACTCCAAGAAAAATTAGAAGGCCATGCTGGCCAATCCAGGTTCCAGCTTTATTGAAAGGAATATATTCCTGCCCCACACTCTGATAAAGCAGAATCTGAACAAAATGAGTGCTTGAACACTCTAATGTGGTGCCATACAAATTATCAGCTCACTCCTACATTGTACATGTGCTGGGGCATCTTTCAATCCAACTAACATTCCTAGCCAGCTATTTAGATTACCTTCCAGACTAGATGTTAAAAGTGGCTTTCCACAAAATCCTTCCACATAAATAACCCATTCCTTGTTTCTTGCTATTAAAAGGCCCTTAAGCTTTATGTATTAGGGACAAAGAAACATGCTGCATATAACTTCAGCCGTGCTAGCTTGTTCCTGGAAACCAAGGCACACAAGTCTATTTCTAAGTTAGCCCAAGCAAAGTCATATTAGTATCTTTTTCCTTTTCAGTATTTTTGCTCAGAAAACAGCATTTTGAGCACTGGAAATGTTGCTTTCTATACTGTAAAGAAGGTTTGCATATATTTTTGGAGCAGAAAGCAGCCTTTTCTCTACAGGAAACAGCGTTTTCTGCTCAGATAATAATATTTCTGCACAGTTCATTGCTTGGGATTTACTCAGTGCACAATTTATACAAATTTTTTTTTGCATGTTTGGATGTTAAAGTATATTAGGCTAAAGATAACAGAGAACACATACCTATAAGGTGTTGTAACAGGGTTAATAAGTAAAGTTTGTTTTGTTTTAAGGTGCTAGATCTCATCGCTCTTGATTGAGACCTAATGAAACTTCAACAGAGCAATGACTTTGAAGGACAGGCATGTGGAGTAAGAAGCTGAGCAGTCAACCAATCACAGCCAATAATGGAATGTTGGGGGGATGGGGGACAAATATGATAGTAAGAGATTTGTCTGTAAAAATATTAGAAAGGGCCCATGAGAGGTAGAGATAGGGCAGGAAGAAACAGAGAAAGGGACATCAGAGAGAGGGGCATGGAAGAGATCTGAACAGGATTTTTGGGAGCTGAGAGTGTGAAAAATGTTCCAGAAGACTTTTATTTGACTGAATATGGGATGTTAAAATGCACTGTATGTGGAATCAGCATTATTGATGTTGTTGTGTGCCTTTAAGATGTTTCTGATCTATGGCAACCCTAAGGTGATTCTATCACAGAGGCCATTTCTGCACTAGACTGTTGTAGTGCTATTATTCCACTTCCAACATCCTGTGGAATCCTGGGGCTTGCAATTTAGGGAGGGGCCTTTGAAGTCCCTCTCTAAACTGCAAACCCCAGGATTCCATAGGATGTTGAAAGTGGAATAATAGCACTATAACAGTCTAGTGTGGAAATGGCCAGAGTTTTTGGACATTCAGAGTGTGTGATGCGCCCAAGGTCACCCAGTGGGTTTCCATGCCTGAGTGAGGATCGAATCCCTAGCCTCCGGAGTCATAGTCCAGTGCTCAAACCACTACACTACACTGGCAGTCATCAGCATAATGCTGGATAATTATTCTTTTCTTTTACAATAAATCATATTTTAAAAATATTTTCGCTAACTATGTCTGGATGTTTTAATTTAATAATTGAAAAGGAAAATTGGTCAAGCTTTACCACATTGAGCTCACTGTTCAACATCCAGTTGCCCAGTATACCATTCACTTTGAGATTTGAATACAAGACTCAGAGAGGGATCCTGAGGGTAAAAGTGGGTGATAAGAAGTCAAGGTTTGGACCTGTGTAGCCATCCTGGATAGGAGATCCCTTACCTATTATTTTCTGTGCAGAAAATACGTTTTCCTGCACAGAAAATGCTATTTTGTGCACACACAAAAACCACCTGTAAATTTTGCACAGAATAAATCACAAACTGCAAACATTTTCATCAATCCAGGATCCTCATCAGAGGTTCTCAATATGAAAGAAACTCATATTTTTTTAACCAGTTTACAAACATTTCTGTATATTCTATTGATTCCCAGTATGCATCTTGCTAATGTTTTGTATTGTGTTGAGTGTTCTGTTGCAGGTTTGGGAAGAGGTTAATTTGTTATCCCAGCACGCACTAATGTGCACTGGAAACAGTTCCCTTCAGACAACTATTTAAATAAAACAAACTTCTCTCTGAATTTCATGCTGCATAACCCGTAAATATAAACAGTGAGAATCTCCTCCCCCAGGGCAAGTTTTCTATATGTACCCTAGGGTTTTGCTTAGTCTGACCATAAATTTTGCTGTTTGCTGGCCTTTACTTGCTGCATTTATAGTCCTGTTCTTTGAAATGTATTTGACAGAACAAACATTGTGATTCCTGTTTTCATGATGTATGGTTAGTTGCCTTCACTGTTGCCAAGACCAAGGCGAATGAGAGCACTATTAAAGAAGGCAGCTGGGCAATGAATAAAGGCTATGGTGATTGGATCAGACATGCAAAGAAAAATGAGGGTGACTGGGTTTTCTTGTTTTCACACTGATATGTTGTTACATTAAAGTCATGGGGATTTAACAAATGCGATGTTGCAGACCTGCTGTGATTTGAAGGGAAGTGACAAGCAATTTGAATTAAAAATAGACGAAACTAGTGCAAATATTAAGGGAGTGTGAGATGTTCAAGTTTTCTGTCTGCCTTGAGATGTGTTTTATTATCGTGAACATCTCCCTATTCTTTTGTGTTTTACGCTTTTGTAGCCTTTTGTTGTCTCATATTAATAAGTTTCCGTGGAAGTTGCCACCTTTCCTAGACTAGCTCTTCAATTCTCCCCCTCCTCCTCACAAGGAAGGAAATGCACAAGTCACTGCTTGGCACAGGTTGCCTCTGGATGTTCAAAAAAAGGGTGGGAGTGCAGCTTTTTCATTCCATACCTGTCCTTACTGTTACATCGAAAATTTCTTTCAAAATTAAATGTGTTTTAGACAGTGAAGGGCAAAACTGCTCCAAATGAAAAACCTATTTGAAAAGGTAGTGGGAGAGAAACAGTAAAGGACACCAAACCTGGCACACACAAAAATTAAACAAAGTACTGTGATAAACTGGTATTTATAAGAAATGGAAGCTCAGTTTTGTAGAGCTTTGAGAATTCAGCCTCTATATATTTTGAAGAGTGGCCTAAATACCCTAAAGGCACCAGATCCCAACTGATCATGGAAACTAATCAGGGTCAGTCATGTTAGTCCTTGGATGGAAGACTGCCAACAAATATCAGGTGCTGTAGACTATATTTCAGAGGAAGAACTGGCAAAACCACCTTGTTACTTCCGGTATGGCACCCATGGTGAGGACACCCAGATATCATTTTGATATCATTTAATTTGGCCTTAGCTGGACTGGCTCACAGTTACCTCATCTCACGTGTTTGCGAGTTCTCTGGACAGGCATGGACAGAGAGCGGCCGTTAATGGTTTTACATTCCATTCCTCTTTGTAGCCAGCAATTCAAATCTCGCCCACAGTTTCAGGGAACTTCCCACCACAAACTTTACAATAGTCACATGGCTTTCAATCAAGTTACTCTTTTATATTGGGCCATCAGCGCCCCAGCCACGCTATTGTCTTCAAATACAAATCCAATCAGGCTAAACTTGACCTTTCCAAATCCTTTTGTCCAGCACCGAAACCCCTTTCGTTCTCACCTGGCTTGCCATTGCCGGCAGGCACAAAACTCCCTATAAAACCCCCTCACTTTCGAACAGTCATTGGATCACTTTGGACTGCCATCCCGCCTTGCTGCCGGTGGTCTAAGGGACTCCCTTCAGCGCCCCACGCTGAGTTTTCTTCCCCGGAACCCCTCTTCTCTCCAGGACTACGAGGCAGGTCGTATTGCCTTCCCTTGCAAACCTCCGTTTCTCTTTCCAAGCTAGTTAGTTTATGTTCTTTCTTTCATGGCTTTTTGCCTTTAATAAAGAATTGTATATTATTTGGAAAAACCTTGTCTAGCTACTCTCTGACCCGCCGCTGTATACATAGGGTTAAAGATCTTGCAATGTTACCCTGCCTCTTGCTAGTCAAACTAGTGTCTCAGCTGATTTTCCCCAATTTGGTCTTTTAATTGGCAACCCGGGTGCCCCTCACGGGACCCCCCCAATTCTCAGGGTAACAACCTGTGAGTATTCCCTGCCTTTATGAAATGCATGGAGTTGCCATAAGTCAACAGGCAACTTGAAGGTGCGGGCACACACACACACACACACACTTATTTTGAAGCTGGAATGTTATCAAATAGCCATGTCTTCCAAGAATTATACATGCCAGCTGGAGACAGAGATCTGTCTGAAGCTGAAGGAAGTGAAAACTCAGCACCAACTGTTACCACATATTCTGAATCATCCATTAACTCTGCAAGTATATAACTGATTGACACATGTCAGTAGAGATGTTGGATTTATGGGTGAAGTGCATTGTGTGGAGGCTGTATTTTATATTAAAACCAAGGGAATGTTATATTCTCTGCTCTATAAATAAATATAGACAAAGGCTTCAATCATAGAAGAGAGAATCTTATTACTGAAAATATAAGACTGTTAAATAGGTGGCTTTAATTAAAAAAATGGACAAATTGGTTAGAAAATTAAATTTGGAGTGGCCACTGTTATTCTAGATATGTAGAACTAAGAAGCTTGCAAAGGGCAATGCAGATAGAGTAGGATAGGGATGTAAATCTATAGTTATTTTATTCCTTCATGCAAGAACATGGCCATTTCTGCACTACACAGCAATAGTGCTATTATTTCACTTTCAACATCCTATGGAATTCTGCAATTTGTAGTTTAATGAGGCCAAAAAGCTCTCTGGCTGAGAATTCTAAATGCTCCTCCTTAAACTGCAAACCCCAGGATTCCAGAGGACGTTGAAAGTGGAATAATGGCATTCTTATATGTGGTGTGGAAATGGCCCATCTCACTTCAATTCTTCCCCTCCCTGTACTGTAAGAATATGAACAGTTTTTGAGAAGTATTCAGATGGTAGGACTTCATTGAGAAAAATTAATTTGCATGAAAAAAAAATGTTTTCTTTCTCAAAACACATTTTCTGCACAGAAAAAACCTCTCATATATCTTTGTGCAAGCAAATTTCCCAACAAAATCCCATGATGTGAATAATCTCGTGGCTGTTTTCCTTTTTTAGTGGGATGTCACAAGTTTTGGGGCACTTTTTCCCATTTGAGTATGAAACCCTCCCTTTCTACCATTTTGAAACACTTTTGAATATTTGTTCCATCCTAAGTATATGAGGTGTATTTCAATAACAACAGTACGGTTGAACTTCTTTGCAGTACAAGTTCCCTAGCTTGGGGAAGATGTTACCCTTCAAACATTTTGAACTACAACTCCCATAGTGCCATGCCATTGACCATGCTGAGTCAGGATGATGGGAGCTTTAGTCTGGAAACCAGGAAGACACCAGGTTCTGTACTGTCCTATCCTAGATGAATATAACATGTTAGTGCTGCTTATACTATAGTGCAACCTCCACCTTCTTGGTGCCAGCCAGTTGTACTAGATTAAAGCTGCTGTAACCTCCAGTCAGCATTACAATTAACATATTGTCAAGGCATGATGAGGAGTGTGGAATAATGCCTTTGGAAGGCACCTGGCTGAGGAAAGCTGGTTATCATGGATACCACATTATTTTTATGTGGTAGATGTGGATGGGTGGGGGTTAAAAGTGTCAGGAAGGGTCAAAAAAGAATGTACACATGATTTTTAAAGTATTGCTTGAGTACCATCTTGATTGTAAATCACTTTGCACATTGAAAATGATAACAAGCTGGTTCCATTCTATAGTATTCTATTATTATGACCTATGGAGTTCAAAGGAACAGATTCAGTAAAAGACAGGGATGTTCTACAGAGGAGATCCAGCATGGTATAGTGGTTTGAGTGTTGGACTATGACTCTGGTGGCCAGGATCTGAATTCCCATTCAGCCACTGGGTCACCTTGGGCAGGTCACATTCTCTTAGCCTCAGAGGAAGACAAAGGTAAACTCCCTATGAAAAAAAAATCTAGCCAAGAAAATCTAGTGATAGGTCCATTTTAGGGTCACCATGAAGTCAGAAATGACATGAGGGCACACAACAATAACTTAGTATAGGGAGGCTATTTTGGATGGCAGAAACTAGCATGCCATACTACTGCAGAGGTGAGGGGAAGAAATGCATCTGCCAACATTTGCCATGCTAAAGGCATTCAATCCTGTCTGATCTCAGAAGCTAAGTAGGGTCAGAACTGGTTAGTACTTGGATGGGAGACTACCAAGGACTACTGAGTGCTGTTGGCTATATTCAGAGGAAGGCAGTGACAAACCAGCTCTGAGTATTCCCTGCCTAAGAAAACCATATGAAACTCATGGGATTTCCATAGGTCCACAGGTGACTTGAAAGTGCACAGGTGCCCATGTGTCACACATACACACAGAGACATAGGCAGAGGTCATTTCCTTTGTTATATTAGGTTCCCCCAATGGTGCCCTCCCAAACTTTCTAGAGCTCTAATGCAAAGGTATAACTTGTAAGACTGTTAAATTCTTCTGCAGCTAGTAAGCAAGTAAGCAAGGGGAAAAAAGTGGGGAGAATTGAAGTAAAAGATGAATGGTTGTTATTGGTATCAGAGTATAACCACACTGAAGTAGCTGATGAATTATTTATTTATTGCCATATTATTTATTTATTATTCATCACTACCATTACTATATCTTTTTCAAATAGTTACTGTGATCTGAGAGTGGTACAGCACTGGCTGACAAAGCAGCTCTGGTCATGTTGTAATTCTTCTTCTTCTTCTTCTTCCTCCTCTTCCTCTTCCTCTTCATCATCATAATGATGATATCTTTCTCCAATCAACCATCTTCTGAAAATAGGTGGCATTATTTATTTATTATCCTGGACAATCAAGGACATCTGGTCGCTTTCCCCCAAGGATATAGCCAAGGATACTCCTGACACGTCTTCCATCTGTACAATTACATCTGCTCATAGCTTCAGAAAATGGGCATGATGCATTCTATCCCTCAGAGAACTGTGTTTGTTTTCCAGTAGGAAATAAATTGCAGTTCCCTGGGCAGGACAGGAACCTGCTTAGAGGGAGGGCAGTTTTGCTCTTTACCATCTGCCCCCTTTGCTTTTATCTGTGTGGATTTGTAAACTAGGTGGATAACATACACAATCATCTGGAAATGGCTGCTATTCAGATACCATGGAAATACCTTTTTACCCTTGAAATGTGCATAACTATGTTCATGCTTTCAGTGTTTCAAGAGTTGTCAAGATGGTTTCTTTCATCTCACCACTGGTATGTATGGCTAAGCCAGGAATCCTCTGGAAGAAGGCAGCACAGAGTAATGTTGTAAATTCATTGCATTGTTTACTCTTACTGTGTGGATTTCCTGACACAGTTCTCAGTTATTGTTTCATGAGGCCTAAGACAAGGCTTGCCCAAAGCCCTCACCTCCCTTTTCCTACCCCTGTTAGATTTCTGTTTTGGAAAACTAGCAAGAAAAGCCTTGCTTGTTTTGAAAAATTAGGGGACTGATTGGTGTCATTCAGATCTTTTTGGTTCCCTGTGTTGAAGCAGTTTCACTCATTTGTATTAATAGCTAGATATAATGGTATAACAGGAATATATGTTAATTATACCTGGGTGACCAATGCCTGTCCCACGAGAGTAGTGTCAATACTTCTATGGACTCTGGAAACCAGGTACCTAGAGGCATACCTAGGATGGGGTAAGTAGGATATGTGCCCTGGGCGCCAATGCCAGAGGGGACACAAAAAAGCTGTGCCTCCCCCAGCCCCGTTGTTCCAGACAGCTGGCTCAGCAGCACACCCTGAAAGCAGCAACATTTCCCATTGTCACCACCACCCTTGCCAGGGTTGTCCTTGGACTGGGGGGCAGCGGCAGCAGTGGGAGAAGCAGCGCCTCCACTGCTGGCCCAGGCACACCACTGCTGCCCTCGCTGGGGTCATTCTTGGCCTGGGACAGTGGGGATGGGAGGAGAAGCAGCCCCTCCACCTGGTCCAGGCCTGGCCCACTGCTGCCAGCCTTGACAGGGTCATCCTTGGCCTGGGGCGGGGGAAGCAGCACCTGGGGAAGCAATTTCCATGCTTGCCCTAGGCACTGTTGAAGCTAGATCTGCCACTGCAGGTGCCTAACTGATTTACTCATATCTGTACAGGGACTTGTAAATCTTACCAGTAACATTGACTTCTACTGTTGCTTAGATCTAAAAGTCCCTGTAATTGTTATACTTATCCTGCTGTTTGACACTGGTTTCTCACAGACTGATTTCTAACAGAAGGTATTCATCCACCATTAGCTGCATCCCCCAATTAATTTTCTACACTCCAAGGGTGTAATGTTTTTAGTGTGTTTACATCCCAGTCTATTATGTCCATGCTGGTGGATGTGACACAGCCATGTAGATGGAAAAGGAACAATTCACTTGATCACACTGTTTTAAATTATTGTTTAATATTATTTTATAAAAACTCTATGTGAAAGGGTATTTGTTTAATTTAGGGCCCACTGTACAATTGCAGTAAACGTTTGTTAAAAGAAAAATAGGCTAGGATAAAAATTGCTTTATTGCTAATTAGAGAGAACACAGACCCATGCTAATAAAACAGTAGCAACTGTAAAGGCAGATTTTGATTTATTTCAGACAATTTTAATATTTGTGTCAAAACACTTCTCAATTAAGTGATAGTGTGCAGATACCCTATATTCATATCTATCTACAATCATCATGTGTCAATATGGTGACTGCATTACAAGGTTAGATTTTAGGACACTCTACTGAAAAATAGACATTGAAGACACAAAAATAACTTTGGTTATATTGTTTGAGCAAAACAGTATCTCCATCTTTTAGAGCTAAAGCTGAAATGTGTCAGATGTGTCATGTTATCGGGCTAGACAAAACTTGTACCTTTACAAATTCTGTGCATTTCTGATGATGCTTTTAGAATCATGCAAATGCAGAAAGTGTGGTTGCACTGATAGTCAATGCTAAGATGGCTCATGTTCAGCAACTTGCTCTATTGTGCTGATTCTACCAATGAGTTGCAAAGAGACTTATAAGAGGTGTTAAGCTCAAAGGTTTTCTTCTTGTCAAGTCACAGCTTTGGAAGGAGAATTTTGAACTGCAATAATCTTTTTTCTATGTGCAGGTGACATCTCTGTTATGAAACTAATCATGTGTGGAAAAAAAGCCTTTCATACACATTGAAATGGATTATTAGCCAAACTAAACAAAATAAAATGGGTTTTAATGCTTGTTCTGTAGCAGAAGAAGACTAAAACTCCCAAAATACTCTGGCAATGCCCATGTTGTCTGGGGATAGTGTGTTGTATTCCAACACATTTCAGTGGCAGCCAGTTGGAGAAAGCAGCTCCAGCTAATGATGAATATCTGTTTTGAGCAGAGACAGGAAACCTTCTAGTGTTTGTGTCTATCGATCTATATCTGTGCCTGTGTTGGAGAGCTGCATCGGAACCGTCCTTCCACTTACACATCCTACCAAGGGCCCACACCAGCAAATCTGATGCTTAAATTTAGGGCCACTATTGAGATTGCTATACCTGGTATTTAGTGGTAACTGAGATGGAAGACGGTGCTGGAGCACTACCTCCTGCCATAGAGGCCTGCAGTTTGTCAGAACAGAGTGTCTCTTTTTCTTCTGGAAGGGAAGCAAAGGTGGCAAAGGCTTCATTTTGAGATGATGCTAAACATTGACAGCATGCTTCTTTTTGTGACAATGAGGGGCACAGGATGCTGTTAAAAGAAGTGTTACATTTTCTACTTAACTGCTAATTTAATATTCTGGGACTAGGACTCAAGGTGGTATCCAGATAAAAAGAAATACAAATAAAACTACATATAGTTAATAACTTACAAACAATGAAAGTAAAATAATATGAAACTATTCATAAAAACAAAATATTAAAGGCGTAGAATAAAAGTAGTGTAGCACATCAAAACAGAAAACCATTATATGTAAACCAATCAATTGCCAAAGACCTACTGAAATTAGGAAGTTTTCACCTGCTGACAAATAGATAGCAAGAAGGGAGCAACTACCCTCCCTAAGAATTCTAGGGTTAGCTACCAAGAATGTTCTCTCCCAGATACCCACAAAACATGCCTGTGAAAGTGTTGGGATCAAGTAGGATTACCAGATCTCACGGCCTGGCTCTGATTTCCAGTTTTCAGAGTCATCTCCAAGCAGGAGATGAACCTGGACTCAAGCATCTCCTGTATTATGCTGCTTTCATTTTTTCCCCCCTTGGTTGTAGGGGATGCATAATAAACCTCACACCTACCCCATCAAGCGATCAATCAATACATAAATATATCAAACAAATTTCCATGCTTTGTGGAGATCACCTGAACCTCTAATCCTTAGATAACAATCTGTGAAGGGATTGGATCTAGAATCAGCTAGAACATCAGTGGATCTGTCAAAGCATTTTTAAAAGTACTGTTTCTTCACATTTTGTTCCTGTCTTCATCCTGATCTCTAGGAGTAGCAAACATGCAGGTGAGTCACTGAGTACTTTGACAAGGGGATATTAATAAAAGTGGAAACCAGTGGAAAACACTTGTGAGCCAACTGTAGAACATTTAAGGTTTTTCTATATGTTCGCTTCTTTCAATAAGTTGGGACTAAAGAGATAACAGTTAAAAGTGAAGATTCAGCTAGCAGCCTCGTAGCCTTCCTGAAAAGAATGGAGAGAGAAGAGATTGATTTGTAAGTCAAGAACTAAATGATACAAATTAATCTATGCCATAAATGCACCAAAATCCTAAGAAAGGCATTAAGGCAGTAAAGAGTTGATTAATTTGTTTCCAAGAGTTTTTTGGGGTAGTGGTAATCAGAAGAATAACATGTTCAAATAAAGGCAAGGATAGTTTGCAACCACTTCAGGGAAATTTCTCTCCCCCTCCCCCCGAAACACTGTTTGGTGCATAGATAAAATAGACAATTTGGGCTTAAAACTACCACTTTTTCCTGACCATGCAGTCTAATGAAGCTTCTCCTGCGTGGGCATAGGGAATGGGAAAGGTTTTAGCAGAGCTTGGAAAAATCAGGCTGGGGATACTGGGAGCAGAAGTCCAAAAAGGAAACTTTCCCAAGCTTTGAGTACGAGCTATTTGTTTCTTAGGGTGTATGTGTGTGTCCAGCTGCAGGCAAAAGCACGGCAGCATATGTATAAAGGTGTCAGGCATAGGGTGAAGACCCCATAGTAGTCGTCCACGGGGGATGATTTGGGATGTAATGATTAAGCTGAAATGCTGGCAAATGTGATTGCTATCTTGCACTGTATTGGGCTTTGATACAGATTTACATTAATGCATAATTATCCTGTCTCTGCTAAACTGTTCTAGCTGGGGGTCATAGTAACAAACAAAATACAGATCTGGTCAGGGATGAAAAGAAATTTCATTACCACTTGCATTTTTAAAGAATCAAGCCTCTGGGACTTAAGTGGGAGCTTCATGAGCATTGGGTTGAAGCAGTCGTGCACAATTAAGTTTAGATTCCATTGAAGTAAAACCCAACAGAACTCTGAGCACAATTTGAGCCTGGGGTTGTCAGGAGTTTAGGCTTGTAAGTTACTTGGCAATGTGCAGGCCTGTGCTACAGCATTCTCTTTAGACAGAAAAGAAGTGTGCAGTGTCAGAAATATGAAACTCGTAAGTCAGCTATGCATAATATAAGTCCGGGTGGACAATTTTGATGGGTCGAAGGGCCAATTTTCTGATTCTTGGGGCCTTCTAGGGTGCACATTGACTGTTAAAAATGCCAAAACAAATAAAACTGGAATTGATCAGAAGCCAACTTCTGGTTTTGGAAAAAAATAGATATTTTTAAATGAGTTATAATTAAATATGAAATGTTAAAATGATCCATTTAAATGAAAATTGCCACTTCAAAAGCTTCTAGAAGGATTTGTTCACACTTTTTCATGTCAGATAAGTAGTGGCTGAGTGAAATCCCAGTGACTCAGGGCCCATATATAGTCACAGGACTACAACTTGCCCAATCTGAGTATAAATGCTAGGGACCTGGCTGCCTGACTTTTCTTGGTCAACAGACAAAACCTTCCTATGCCATCATTGGGCCCACTTTGAAAGACAGCCTCCATCAGCACCAGTATTTTGAGACTAGTTCTCATTGAAATGAGTGAAATGAGAATCTAAATTAATGCTGTGTTTTCAACCCAGGATTAGACAAAAGTGCTGTGAAAATTGTCCATGCCCAGTATGCATGAAGGCACTCTAGTTTTAGCAGTTTTACTACGGATAAGAATCTTTCTTCTGATGATATCACATACCATACAGCTGTCCCAATTTGGAGGGGGCAGTCTTTATTATTCATCCCTTGTCTCACTTTTTTTTTCCTTGCTGATTTTAAAATGTTCCAGTTTAAAATTTCTTTTCTCCCTCTTTTTCCCTTTGTTCTTGACTTCAGTTGCTGCAAACTTGAGTTCAAACTGCAACAGCAGAGAAAGTAACAAGAGGTAGAGGAGAGGGCAGAATCCTATCCTTCTAGGTCAGCTTAAGCAAAATCAAACTGCTGCAGCCCACCACCTTGCAAGTTCCTCCAGGGGGATGACTTGCCATCTTGACCACATTTCATCCTATCCCTCAAACTGTTACAAACCCATATTTTGTGATTTAAGTTACTTCATTTTCCTCTCTATGCCATAGTCCAATCCAAAGATCATCCCAAACCAAGAGCTTCCCTTTGAGTATCATAGCTGAGATATTGAAGAAAGAAAGAAGATCCAGTCGTCTTTAGAGAATGCATGGGTGAAATAGTTATGGTCTGATGGGAAGGGGAGAAACAAAGGGGAAGTCAAAGAAATATCTCAGGAAACTGGTTATAGTATAACAAAGGAGGATAACTGAGATGGAAAGAAGACAAATGAATATTATTTGCATTTGCCCTGCCAAATATGTACATGTGTCTGAAGTGATACATTCAGAAAGGGTGTCTGAAGAACTGAAGCAAATAATGATGATAAGACGTGGGGTATTAGATCAAAGCATGTTAACTGTGCCTAAATTTATATGTTCAGGAAGAGAGTCTTAGGAACTGAAGCAAACAGTAGTGAGAAGACATGAGGTGTTAGATCTTACTAACAAGCTTCAAATAATATTTAATAATGCCTGGGTCCAGATGATAACCTTCTGAGAATTATTTGAGAACATAACTAATAAATTGCTGACCTTCTGACTTAAATGTATGCCATGTCTCTAAGATCAGCTTCTGTATCAGAAGTCTGGAAAGTGACCAACATTCTTTTAAAAAGGATTTGGAGAGTATCAGGGAAAGTACAGGCTAGACATCTGATTGAGGTAAATTGGTATAAAACATTAAAGATAAAATGATGAATCATATGTCTTGCTGGAGAAGAATCAACAGGTCTTCTTTACATGTAAGTCCTCTTTCAATAATTTTTTAGAATTTGTTGAGAGTGTCAACAAGCATATATATATATATATGCTTGTGGTATCTTAACAAGCCTCATGTTCCATAAACTTCTGTGGGTCCATTTTATTTATGTGCAGTAGGCTGGAAGCTATTAAAGATTACTTCAATTAAAATGTGGTTATCTTTAAAGTGCCACAAGATGCTATGTTGCTTTGCAGCAGCAAACCAAATTGTCCAGCCCACTAGAAGCAAGCATGATGTTAGATGTGATTTGTTAGGTGACATGTACTTAGGCCATTTCCATGCAATGGGGCTGTCTCGCTATGGGGACAGGATGACAGTGGTTGGCTGGTTGTGCTTCTTCACAATGTCATTGCTAGTGCACTGCCATTCTGTCCCCCATGTGTTGCGCTCATGGAGTTTTTGCTAAATTGATAAAATTCATTTAGTGCCTACGTTACACAACATTCCTATACCTACCTATCCTGCAGAAGGGCAGGAAACACGATGGCAATACTTCCTTCCCCAATACAGCCTGGGAAAGTGCCTGGCTGCACTGTGGAAGGAAGAGGTGTGGCCATCATGCTTGTTTCCACAGGGAGTCGGTCCCATGTGGAGGGGAGCACTCCTGTCATGCTCCCTTCCCTGCCGCGACTGCGATGGGACAACTCGCAAGAGCCCCATTGCGTGGAAATGGCCTTAGACTTTCAAAAGGCATTTGAACCCTCACGAAGACTCCTGAGTGAATTTAGCTATCACAGAATGAGGGCAAAAGTATTTTTATGAGTAGAAAACTGATTAAAAGCTGGAAGCAAAGAATGGGAGATGGTGGGAAATTATTGCAATGTAGAGATGTAAATAGTGTAGTCCCACAGATGTCTGCATTGGGAACAGTGCTTTTCAACTTTTTCATCAATGACGTAGAGCTAGTGACAGGCAGCAGGTGAGCCAAATTTTCTGATGACATCAATTATTTAGAGAAGCTTTTTTTTAGAAGGATTTCTAAACTGGGAGAATGGATATCATAATGCCAAACTCAGTATAATCTAAACAGATATGTAATGGGGCAAAGTCCCTTCAAACAAGCAAGCATTTCCCCCCCACATATACTAGTCTGGTATTGAATGGTGCAGGAAAGGAAATTTGAGGTTGGAAACTCCATTAAAGCTATGAAAAAGGAAAATTCCATTTTGAGAGACATTATGAAGAAACTAAGATACTGCCAAAACCATCATATCTTCTGTTCATGGAAAGGAAATTGTCCTAGCCCAAATTAATTTCACCTTGTGCAAAGGAAACCCATGTGTGTACATCTATAGATACATAAAAATGTTACCTGTGGCCCCAGAACACAGAAAGGTGTGGCTAGCACATTGGGCTAGCAAGTGCAAATCCTTCAGTGTGCTTTTAAAATATGGGAGTATAACATGTGTCTTAGCAATTAGAGTAAAACTCTTACAGCTAACTGGTAGGGGGACACACATGAGGAACAAACTCCAAACAGATTCCTATGGATACCGCAGCCTGCTCAACAGCAGAATTTATGTTTAGAACTTTATTTTGACATACTTTCCCAACAATAGTCAGTTTGTGTGCTGGACTAATTTGGTTTTTGTAGCAGTCTGTTAATATGGCTTTTCTGCTCTAATTTAGAGCCTCTCCAGTGCTCCAGTACTTGCTTTCAGGTTCTAGTCCTCTTCCCTCCACAGATTTCTTCAACCTTTCCTTTTCCTCTTTCAGGAGGAACAGTTTTCTTTTTCAGGTTGCAACAAGGGCTTTGGGCAATATGTAATCCTTAGACTGAGAGCCAGCATAGTGTTTGAATGTTTGAATTGAGTGTTGGACTATGATCTTCAAGACCAAGGTTCGATTCCCTTTTTGGCCATGGAAACCCACTGGGTGGCCCTGGGTGCATCACCCTGTCTCAGCCCCAGAGGTTCGCTTTAGGGTCACCCTAAGTCAGAAACCACTTGAAGGCACACAACTACAACAACAACAACAGGTCCCTAAACCAGGCAATATCAATTCACTGCATTCCTTTCCCCACCTGGAAGTAGCCCATCACATTTGAAAGAAACCAGATCAGGGAATTCTGCCCTTAGTCTAGGTTTGGGTGCAGCAGTCTTGGGTCTTGAGTATGCATTTTTTTATATTTGAGTCATTGATCTCACTTTGCTGGGAACAAACTCTGGATGCTTTTGCAGCTGCTGGTAATGGAAGATAGCAGAACTGTAGAGGAACAGTGAGGGTCTGAAGGGGAAGAAATGGTTAGGATGCTGTCTCTACCACTGCTTGTCCACCTCTGCTTCAACCAAGAACTTGCCAATGGCTTGGGCTAGATTGTAAAACACTTTAAAAAAAAATTCCATGCAAGAAGAAAACGCAACAATTTTATCATTACTGGGGGAGATTATGAAAAATGTTATGCTTTTTTTTTCATATTTGAGGACTTCAAATATAGTTTAACTATATTTGGTTTCAGTTCAAATTGTTAACTCTCTTGGATCCCATATTAGAAGACAGGCTAGATATGAAATGAATGAATGAATGAAATCTTGTGGAAATCTTGTGATTTATTTTTAACTGTGTTAAAATGTTGGGTTTTGCACAAAAATACACTTTGTCAGCAGCAGCAACAGCTTTAAAAGATATGTTGCCAAAACATATTTGGACAATAAACATGAAACAGAAAAGAGAAAAGACTCCTCCTGCTCCCAAAAAAAGAAAGAAAAAAGACCCCCTAAACTCAACTGGACTTCTCATTCTTGTAATGAGACAATCTTGCTCTTGCTTTTGTTTCAAGGAGGGATATCAAAGTATTGAGACATCCTTTTTCATCCAGGGTGAGAACATTTGTGAATATTCTTTATGTTTCCTACTCTACAGTGTCTGCATTTTTGCAGCCCTCCTGAGACCCGTGAAGAGTGAAGTGTACAACTTCTTTTTCTGGCTGCTGTGTTCCTCCCGCCCCAATCACTGTTCATTGGTTCACTGTGGAGGCAGCCTCTTGTGGCAATTAGGAAGCTTTCCCCCAAAGTCTTTGCACTTTATTTAAGAAACAAAGACGCCTTAAAGGCCCTCCTGACATCAGGAAACATAATTAACTATAAAGAGAAGCAGTCATACTAGACCACTTTGTTTTAATATATGTATTTAAGTGCACCTTCTTCATAAATACTTAAAAGCTAAGGATTGCTAAATCCTAAGAGAAACAAAGAAGGTTATTGATCTTTGTAAATACCCCAGATTAGGGACTCAAATGAGGATTAACACAGTATAGCACTTGCTTGTCTTTAGTCTATGTTAGTAATGTTGTTTCAGGAATGTATGGTTTAATTCCAATTGCTAGTCCAAGCTAGAGTAGATGGACTGGAGCAAAGAGATATATGTAAGTACTGACTTACAATTCAATGACAGAGTCAATGGGACAACTGTAGTTAGGACTAGCAATTGGTTTTAAACCTATTAACCCTTAATAGTTTATCTCTCAAGTTTTTTTTTTTTTTTTGTCTAGGAACGATAAATTCTCCCTTAACCTTCTAAATCTGGAGTGGGAACTGGATGGGTGTCCAAATATTGTTGAACTACAACTCCCAGCATTCATCATCGTTAGTTGTACTAGTTAGAGATGCAGGGAGTTGCAGTTCAACAATACCTGGGAGGCTATTCAATTGCCACTATTGTACTAAAGACTGAACAACCTAACAGTTTTTCTGTAGACTTAGCAATTAGATTTATTGAGGAAAAATTGGCCTGTTCAGCTATTATGATATTTCAATGCATCTCTAACTAGTACAACTAACAACGATGAATGCTTTTGAATGTATTGATGATTTCAGTGGTATTATATTGTTTATTTTAAAAGATGTTTTCAGCCACTTCAGGAACTAATTTTTTTTTACCTGAAAGGCAAGACAGAAATGCCATAAATGAAAGTAATAAATGATTAAGAAGAAGAGAATGAAAATATAATTGTTCCCAAATTTATATATCAAGAAAATTAGGAAGGTCCAAGTAAAGCTTGACAAACTCAATTTCTGTGGACTATTATTCCCAGAATTCCCCAGCCAGCATGGCCTCTTAAACCATGCTGTAGATAAATTTTACTTTTGTAGTAAAGATGAAAATGTTGTATGATCAATTTCTCACATCTTCTGGGTCCCATATTAGGGGCACATGTAATGTAATGTAATAAAATAAAGGCCTGTAATGTAATGTAATAAAATAAAGGCCTTCTTATTGGGTTTCTTTAAAGCTTATAGGGGGCCATGAAACCTCAAATTTTGCTTTGAAAAAAAAAAATGATGTTAAGAGTTCTGAAAATCTCCAGAGGAGCACACACAAAAATCTTTAAGGACCCACCTGTGATCCCTGGCTAACATACTGTGCATTGTAAATATAAAACAGAGGATATAGATATTACCCATGTGCACTTCTGCCAGTGCCACTGAAATGCTGGCTTTTAAAGGAGTGCCAGCTGAAATACAGCATTGGATTAGAAACGACAGGATTTTCTTCTATCTTTTGCAATGTTGGGCTAACATTCCTGTGGGACTAAGCTCTCACTGTGAAATGTGGTTATAATTCAGAAAGAATGACACATGTTTTAACATCTCACGCTGTACTGCTGCACTTGATATGACTGTTATTTATAAAGCCCTTGTCTTTCCCTTGCATTACTATGACTAGGTTAGTCTGGCAAGTGTTTGAAAACCACAGGTGTTTCTAGAAGTGCCTTTGTTTCCAGTTCTCACATATTTGCTCCCATGTGCTTGAGTTATAGTGTTTCCTAAATTGTGCTTTCAATTGAACAAATATATATATATTTTGTTCAGGGAAGTGGGGTTAGAGAAGGTCACAGCTTGTGTTTTTGTACCAGATCCTACAAAAATGTCTTTGCTGTACTGGCTTTGACTGCTGCAGCACTTAGCAAACACAAAAAGCGTTTGGGAATATGACAAACAATTTTAATGAGAAGTATACATGAGCTATGTCTGTGAAAACCTTGTCAGGAGTAGTATTATTTGGTCTCCCTTGGAAGTCTTGTCTTTTTATTCTTTTTTTTTCAAAGAAGAAAAGAGAATCCATTTGATGAAGATCAAAGCTAGTTGCTTAATTAGAAATGCAAAAATACAAGAGTTGGTTGAGGTCTGAAATGACTATGATATTCTTTTCTACTAAGCGGTGTGTAATATAATGTTCTCATGCATGCCTGTGTTAGGCACAAAGGAGACATCCACTTGGCATGAATTCAGATAAGAACTTCATAGGTTCACACTTTCTGTCAACTTTAAAATGAGAAGCTGAGACAAACTGAAGTTGTCCAATCTTAATTTGTGTAGAAGAATAAAGAAGTTTTTGAAAAGCTAATTAAAGCGTGGTGGTGGTGGTACTAGGTAGAACGACCCTATGAATTAATCCATGCAAAACTGACATGGAGCAGAGAGAACTGCAATCCTGCATGGTGCAGTAAAAGATAGTAATTCTGCATATGGAACTGTGAGTCACTGGCTCCCACCTGGATCTATAGCATAGCCAGTGAAGCCTCTCCCAGCTGTTTTGTGCCTGGTGGAGATCTAGGCAGGGGATGTTGCAGAGCTGATCTAAGCAGGGGAGGTTTATACCTGTGGCAAGACACAAAGCAGTGACATAATCCACTGAGGATATCCAGGGTCTTCTGAAGGTCTCAGTGGATGATGAAATCATTTTCCATCTGGCCACAGAAACATAGTGAGATGCTTGTGTGACCTTCCTGGTCTCCACCAGACACAAAATGGCTGGGAGGGTCTGCTGGGGCTCTACAATAGTTCATAGAGGGGGGCTTGATTCTCTGCAGAGGGAGGAAAGAAATACCAGCTTCCACACTGTTTGCCAGCTTCCACACTGACCACAAACAAACATGTGTTGGCATAAGGTTCCCTTTTGCCTGTCTATTCCACTAATAGGATGCCAACCAGAGAATTTTTCACCCATCCCTGCACCTGGTAAAGCAAAACAAAAAACAAACAAAAGAAAACAAAAACCCCTTAGTTAATTAATGAGTCTTTGTTGATTAAATGTATGACATGCCCAAGGACAGCCAGTGGGTTTCCATGGTCAAGCAAGGCATCAAACTCTGGTCTCCAGTGTTGCAGTTCAATTTCAAACCACTACACAATGCTGGTATAGTGAGAGCTAAGTGAGAGCCAGCATGGTGTAGTGGTTTGAGCACTGGACTGCAACTTTAGAGACCAGGGTTTAATTTCCCACTCGACCATAGAAACCAACTAGATGACCTTGGGCATGTCACACACTCTCAGCTGCAGAAAATCTTGTGATAAATTTGCCTAAGGGTTGCTATAAGTTGGAAATGACTTGAAGGCATACAGCAACACCATTGATTAAGCATTCCATTTAATGTTCACATGGTTAAAACAATTTTGCTCCAAAGGAAACATAATTCCTATTTCCTTAGCTCAATCCCCATCAACCTCGTGCCTTCATAATACTTTGGAATGTTACTCCATAATATGTCACAACTAGCCATGTTGCCAGGGAAATATCAGATTGGGAAAGGCTGATTTAGATAATTAGTGAATGAGTTGTACTAGACATTATCTTACATGGGTTCCCTCTTTTGCAAGACAAGAATTGCCAAATTTATAGAATTAGTTCTTTCACTCTGGGCTTTCTCTAAATCAAAATGCTTGTTCCTTGTCCAGTGTGGATTATATTGATAGCTTATAATTCAAAGCATTTTTAAAATAGAAACAGATGCATAAAGCTTCCTAATATTGGGAAATTTCCAAAAATGCTAAGGATCAGCTGGGAGGTGAGCCATCTGCCATCATGAGATCACATAGCCTTAAGGCAATTCCCAGTGTTTCGGACAAGATGCCAAAGAAGCCAGATTTATAGCTTGCACAGTGTAATTCAATGCATATCTACTCAGAAATAAGCAGATCTTCAAATTAACTTGTTATTAACTCATTAGATTATTAATCCACTAGAATTTTTTAAAAGTGATTTCCACTAAGTCGTTAAATAATGCTTAAGTTAAGAATATGCTTTAGGAATGTGACAAAATTCATTGGGATTGATTTTTTCCCTATCATATTCAGTAAATTAGGAAGGCCTGTTGCTTCAGAAGAAGAAATATTAGAACTAGTGAAAATGCGTTGTATAATCAATAAAAATTATTAAAAAAAATTGTATAATCAATAAAAATTATTAAAAAAAAAGAACTAGTGAAAATGCATAATATGGTTTTTACATTAAGAAGGCTAATCTGTGTGATTTCTTTGGGAAGACAGTATGGAGGGGGCAGGGTTTCTGGAAACTTTGTGGAGCAGAGGAGGTGGGTTGGTGGAGAAAAGCAGCTAAGTTTGGGAAACATTATAGAATTGAAGAAAAAAAGTCAGTCTTGGAATGGAATGGGGCAGAGGTGGGTAAATTTGTTTGATTAGCCACAGATCAAGGCACTCAAGCAGTTGAACCTTTTCAGAATGTCAGAATCATAGAATAATAGAGTTGGAAAGAGCCTTATGGCCCATTATGTCCAGTCCCTTGCTCAATGCAGGATCTCCAGCTAGAACATTCCAGCAGGTAGCTGTTCAGCTTCTTTCAGAGGATATCTAGAGACAGCGACCCCAACCCTGACCCTTTCTAGGCAATTAGTTCCATTGCCGAACCACTCTTAAATGTCTAGAAGTTCCTTCTAATGTTCAATCAAAATCTACCCTCCTGTAACTTAGACCTAGTTGTACCCCCTGAGCCAACAGAGAACAAGGTTGCACCCTCCTTTTTGTGGCAGTCCTTAAGGTGTTTAAAGAGTTTGATCATGTCACCCTTCAGTCTTCTCTTCATCAAGCTGAACATGCCCAGCAATTTTAACCTCTCCTCATATGTTTTGTTTTCTGTACCTTTTATCATCCTCATTGCCTTTCTCTGAACTTGCCTTCTTAAAATGAGGCACCCAAAATTGAACACAATACTCCAGATGAGGCCTGACCAGCACAGCATATAGTGGGGCTGTTATTTTCTGACTTGGAAACTATGGTTCTATTAATGCAGGCTAAGACAATATTTGCCTTCTTTACTGCAGCACCATGCTCAATTTGTGATCAACAATAATCCCAAGGCCTTTTTCACATGTGACATTGCTGAGCCAAGTATCCCTCATCCTATACCTGTGCATTTGGTTTTGTGGCCTAAATGTAGAATTTTGTGTTTGTCTCTGTTGAATTTCATTTTATTAATTTCAGCCCAGTTTTCTAGTTATTCAAGGTCCTTTTGAATTCCGTTCATATCTTCCAATAAGTTAGCTATCACTCCTACTTTTATACCATCCTCAAATTTGATAAGGATTCCCTCCACCCCATTATCTAAGCAATTGATAAAAATATTGAACAGTGTCAGATACAGGACCGAACAGGCAGCATGACACTTGAGAACTCCTTCCAATTGGAAGCACAGGCACTTGTGACGACTATTTGGGTGCTCTTTTCTGACCAATTATGGGTCCATAATCAAAATATCATGAGGGACCTTATCAAATGTTTTGCTGAAATCCAGAACATTTAGACCTATGCAGAGAACTGGAAGGGGTAAATGTGTCCCTTTTGGTTCTGCTGGACCTCTTAGCAGGTTTTGATTCCATCAACTATGGTGTCCTTCTGGGCCACCTTACTGAGATGGGACTTGGAATCACTGTTTTACAGTGGCTTTGTGTCTTCCTGGAGGGGCAAACCCAGAAGGTAGTGTGGGGAACTCCTGTTTGACTCCTAGGCCATTGGCTTGTGGGATCCCTCAGGGCTTGATTCCATTCCCCATGCAGCCAATTCAAGGACTCCACAGGACAGAACCATGGTAGTTAAGGTGGAATAATAGCTCTATAATTCTGTAGTCTGAATAGGCCCTGGGTGGGGGGAGGCAGAAAGAATGAAGTGATTCAATTGTGCAAAAAAATATTCTGCATGTGTCAAAGTCTGAAAAATTTCAGAAGAATTTTCAGCTCTCTATTTACTGACCAGTCTTAGTAGCCATCTACTTATTGCTGTACTTGTGGGGGATCAGTGCCATATAAGTGAAATAAATTATTCCTTAATATCTTTAACAAACAAACCATTTGAAAAGTGCGAATGATGTGTATGTGTTGGTTGGAATACAAAGAGAGGCAGATGAATTGCAAACTTAATTGAGGTTAGTTTAAAGAGAGATTCCATGCATTGAGACAACCTTTGCCAACCTGAAAGTTACCAGACATGTACTCCCACCATTCCCAGGCAGCAATCAAACCTTTGTGCTTCATGTGGGAAAAAATTCTAGATTGGAGGAAGGCAACTTTAAGGGGGGAAAAAACTCCTTTTGAAGGAACCAATAATAAAATTTTCTTCCCTGAGGTCAATAGAAGCAACTTCCATGCTGTTGTATGTACATACCATGCTCTGGTCAAACAGTAATGTTTCTGACAACTAGCTCATTAACAATAACTTAACCAGTTAGGCCACTTCTGTTATAGTGCTATTATTCCACTTTGAATGTCCTATGGAATCCTGGGGTTTACAGTTTAGAGAGAGGCCTTTAGAATTCTTAGCCAGAGAGCTCTTTTGCCTCAGTAAATTACAAACTCCGGAATTCCATGGGATGTAGAAAGTGGAAAAATAGTACTATAACAGCGTAGGGGGGAAATGGCCATTAGTATTTATTGTAGTAAATTAATATTCCATATTTTAAAGTCCAATAGTATCAGTTCTCAAACTTAATGTTCCAAGCTCTGCTTATAAGCTCTACTCAGGGATGCTCAAAATTGGGAGAAGGACCTCATATGATGTTGAAATATACACATATCTCAACAGGAAAGGCACTGTCACTCAAACAGCACCCCCCATCTCAAACACCAGATAAAACACTGAAAGTGAAAGATCACAGCTTGGAAGGCAGGATGTAAATCCACAATCCACATGTCACAGCCGTGTTCAACCAGCTGGAGGACAGTTGTGAGAGGTCTGCTTGCATGACAAAAATCCAGTTGTTTCAAAAATACCATAAAAAAATTAATGGAAAATTTTGGAGCTGAAAAAGTCAGGTTTTGACAGAGGCCCTTTTCTCACTGCATTTTTGAAGCAAAAGGGTCCCTTGAGCATCGCGTAAATGTGAACAGCGGTCTGCATGACACACTCACATTTACACAACGCTCAAGGGCCTGATGCGGACTGTGCACGCACCTTTTCATTTTGGGCTCAAAGCCGAAACTGCTGCATGGTCACGCATCACTCCGGGGCCCCACACGCACTTACTTGGTGTGTGGTGCCTCGAGAGCTGGGCCGGTCACGTGTCCTCTCCTCAGTGCAGCCGGGCTGCACTGAAATGGAAGAGGTGGGGCGCTCGCACAAGGAGGAAGGAGCTGTGAAGCTGAAGCAGCAGGGACATGGCGGCGTTCCTTCCAAGCCTTCTTGTGTGAGAACCCCAACCCAGCAGCGCGAAAAGGTAAGGTGCGAAAAGGGCCAGAGAAGTGCAGAACTACAGCAAGAAGTAACTGATGTGACATGAAGTACGTATCTGTTCCCCAAAAACAAACATGGCAATCTCAGATTCAAACTGGCATGTGAAAGAGATCTTAATTTTGCTAATGCTGATACTGGGGAGTATAATTTTATATATAAAAAAAGAAAACAAAACAAACACAAAAAAACACAACAAAAAACAAAACAAAAACTTTTGCAATCTTTGAAACGTGGGAAATTGTAGAGACTGAGGCAGCTTTTTTTTTTATGCGGTAGGGAGCTTTTCTTGAGGTGTGAGGTTTTGTTGTTCCCCAACATATTTCTTTCTAGTTCTGGTCTTCTTACTCATCTTCTTAATGATCTTCATTTAATAGCTCTAGTTTGGGTTGTGATGACAGACCTCTGATAGAGTGTTCACTGGCAAGCGTATTAAAGTGTACCTGTCTCGTAATTATCCACTTGCCTCAGGGAGTGTTCAAAAGATTCTGGAAGAGCAATGTAATAGCACTATGATTGTGAGATGTGCATTATCTAAGCGACATTTGAATTCATGGCTTCTCCTTGAGAATAAAAGAAGTTGAGAAGAAAAAAAATAATGCCTGTAAAAAACGAGCCACTCCAGTATTGGCAATAAACACCGGAAGCTAAGCTCTCAGAAGAGTCTGCGAGTAATTTAGTATTACAAGTGACTGTTGGTCATTTTTTCTCCTGGCTTATAAAGGACATGTCATTAACTGCAGCTTCAATATGTTACTGAGCATTAATTGTCTGGTTGTGAGCTCATATTTGCACTAGATTGTGTGACATCAATATTTGTTTCACTTGTGGTAATACTACAATATATTTTAGAAGGAGAATGGGTTAAAGAAGAAAAGAGAGATGCTGTTAGATCTGATCCTTTTCATGCTGAAGTCAACATAAGTATCTGCAGTAGTGATACGTTTTGCACATCAATCAAAAACATAGAGGAACATTAATGGCATTTTAATTTCCAGATAACTTTGTACAGATAGCCCAGGAAAAGGCAATAGAATCTTTTGCCTATTTGAGCTTGGGGTTCTCAGTTTTATCTTTTTAGTAGCATCCTGCCTGCAGTAGGAATGTAAATTTTCATGTATTTCATTCTTCCATATGTGAACAAAAAATTTGAAGCCTTCCTCCTCAAATAGTTGTATAACAATAACAACAACAATAATAATTCTTACTTGCCTCTCCCTGTGGATCAAGGTGGGGAACAACAGATTAAAACACAGCAGCAAATAGATACATAACACTGTTAGGAAACATGAACACCAGGTAAAAATACATAATCAGTTAAAAGGGTGTAACATAAGTTTTAAAAAAGCATACATATTAAAAACAAACAATTCATAATTTATTTTTTTTTAAATCACAGTTTAAAAGCCATCTGGATAGGCCTGCCAGAAGAGATGGGTTTTTAATGCTGTTTTAAATGCAAAGAGCATATCCAGCAGTGGGATCACTTCCAGCAGGTCACTCCATAATTTAGGGATGGCTGATGAAAAAGTCCTCTGGTAAACTGTTGCCAACCTGGTCCTAGCTTACTGAAGTTAGAACAGTTCTTGCATATTCAGTAATAATTTTCAGAAAAAAATTATTTGCATAAAATTTGTGAATGGTATCTGGGCAGGGTGAGAGTAGGGAGGACAGTAGAAATGGGAATGCTGCAGAACTTACCTGTAGATACAGCTTGAAGAAAGAATGCATTTTTACAGGAATTTAGAGCACAAATAATCCTACTCCCAATGTTTCCATGACAAATGCTTTTGTGATGAGCTCTTTTTATCTCAATAACAGCTCTTTACCATTCATTCTTTTGCTTAGCTGAGGAAAAGAGAAGAAAAAGAGGATCAATACAGCCCATGGTTATCTTGGATCGTCAATGAGGAGTGCATTTCTAGCCTACACTGTTTCAATAGATGTAGTGTTTGTAGATGACACTTGAAGAAGTGTGTGTGAGCACTGCAGATTTGTTTCCTTTCCACAGAGTGAAAAAAAATGCCCTATTTGTAATGTTTGGGGAAGCAAAAGGCTGCTAGCACAAGTCATGAATAATGCAAGGACTTCCACTGATGCACATAAAGACAAGCTTGTCTCTTTTCTATCCCTATTGTACTAGTGGCATGCACCTAGAGTTTTCGTCACACGCTATCCTTGGCACATAGTGTGGTGTCCTTGCTCTATCAAATCTGTGGCACTTCTGATTTAGTTGCCTCAGCAACATTTTGCAAGAAATGCTTATGCATGAAAAGGTGTTTTAAAAGTTGGAAATGAATGTTTAAAAATTTAGACTGCTGAAGGTTTCATTGACAATAGGCCATAACAGTAGTTGCAACTAGAATATTCATATCACACAATACTTATTTCAAGATAGAATTAGATCTCATCATTTTAGAAATCAGTTGAATTGATTGTCAATCATGACTAATTTAAGTACTATTGATTTTAATGGGCATGCTCTAAGTTAAATCTCAATCCAACCCAGTAAATTGGGTTTGACTCAGTAAATTTGGGTTCAGTTGAGAAATTTCATTTAGGACATTGCAAGTCATGAAATGTCATGACCTTTGGCTCAGACTTCCGGGAACTGAAGTCAAAGTATCTCGAGGACCAAAGATTCCTCACCATTGTTTTAAATGGAATATTTCAGATATCAGCTGTCTCTGACCTGGTGCACTCTGGATGTATAAGACTACAGTGCTCATAATTTCCATCTGATGTGACCAATGTGGATTGAGCAATCTTTCAATGCAGTTTAGAGGACTAGCTTAGATGAGTCTGATATAAGTATGATTATATAATGTTTGTTTGAAGTCTTAACAAGAGAAGGAGGCTGGTAGAACATGAAATACGATGCCTAGTAGATGTAGGACAGAAAGCTATCTTTTGCTAAATTTTCAGTGGAGTAGTGTTCTATTTCAACAGCCAAGGGAGAGAAGACAATAATCAAAGTTACTGCCATTTTCTCAACACCAAGAATGAGTAAGGTAGACAAGAGGGCAAGAGAAATGTGAGAAAGGAAGACAGATCAAGAATAAGATTGTGGCTTTTTCATGTCAAAGGGAAAGGATGTAGAGCACTCAAAATAGGATACTGGTGACCTTGAAATGGTTCACAGAGAAGGAAGTAAAACACTGAAATGTTAGGACAGGTTTTATATATGAGGGGAGATTTGGATCATTTAGTTTCGAAAGGACAGTAAGAGAAGGCATGACAGAAAGAATTTAAAATAATGAGCAAGTTAGTGAAGACAGATGGCTTGTTCCCCTATATTCAGTCTTGGAAAGAATACAGTGAATCAGTACCGGAATAGATTGGTAGCAAATTTAGCGTAGATAAATTTAGAAAAGATAACGAACTCCTTCACACAACATAATTAATCTATGGAATTCCCTCCTGCAGGGAAATTGCATCAAATAGTTTAATGAGATTTAAATGGGAGTTGGATGGATGTGTGAATAACTACTGCACAGGCAGTTAAGCTAATATGCCAACTTACTTTGGTATGACAAGAGAGCACAAACATTCCCTTACTGGACAAGAGTTGATGATGTGTAGGAGTAACTAAAGAATAATGTCCACAAATAGATGTCTATTTTCAACATTACTTCAGCTCCTGACTGTTTTGCAGATTTTGAAGGAAGGGAGTTGAGTTGGTAAGATGCGCAAATAGCACATAATGCCAAGAAAGTCACCCCTGTGATTGTTGTATGACCAAAAAAGGGAACATTTTCCTTTCTGACTCTCCAGGGTTGGCCCATTAGGGAGTGTGAGGCAGTTGCCTTGGATGGCAGATACTGGGAGTAGTAGCAAGTATTGGAGGAGATAGCTGTGTGATATGCAAGACTGCCTTACACCCCCCTAAATTAGTTTGCTAAGCTAGCCTAGTCAGTATTTGTACATGGAAATGGGAGCGAGTGTCACTTTTTTTTTTTGCCACAAGCAGCAAAATATCTTTCTCAGTCTTGTATCCTTCCCAATAACTGTCTAAATAATGGCCGGTAGTTGAAGCAAACTTTGTTGTCATTGTTATTTGCCATCAAGCCAACTTTGACACATGAAAAATCTATCAATGTGAGGCCTCCAAGAAGCTTGGTCATCAGCTTCCCTGCTCAGGTCTTGCAAATGTAGGGCTGTGGCTCTCTTGAATGAATCAGTACATCTGTAGTGTGGTCTCTCTTTTTCCATACTAGTGTTGGAAAAAGACAGTGGGGAAGAGGATAGCTGTTTCCCTGTGGTATAGTTGTTGTTTACCCATGGCATAGGTAAATTTCTTTGTTGACTTTCAAATGGTCACAACTTTCAAAGTAGTTAATACTGAATTAACACTTTTTCATTGCTCTTATGCTCAACATAGCAAGCATCAAATCCAACATAGATAGGCTCTTATAGTGTGAAATTGCTGGTGGACATTAATGTGACCTCTACGTTTCTTAAGTAAACCTTCAGAAGAAGAATCAGGACTGATAATAACAGGGAAGCAAAAAAGTCAGATGATCTTTGATGTTTATGCGTGGATATTTTACTCACTT
Source organism: Ctenosaura bakeri (assembly GCA_948474755.1). Taxonomy (NCBI): domain Eukaryota; kingdom Metazoa; phylum Chordata; class Lepidosauria; order Squamata; family Iguanidae; genus Ctenosaura; species Ctenosaura bakeri. The sequence goes on along the minus strand of CAOLHI010001304.1, from coordinate 266,845 downwards.
TCATGTTAATTGACTACTGGCATCCCTCCTTTTTTTAAGACCACTAAAAGCATGATCCACAGTAGAAGACACTGCCATTGTGACATGCATGATGCATTTAATAATTACAGTAAGATTTGGAGAATTTGAAAACTCTGAATCCAAATTCCCCCTATTTTCTGTATGTCAGAATTGAGTGACATTTTTATCCATTTCTCAGGGCAAGATTTATAAGTGGAAAGAAGTCACCACTCTCCATGGAGCTCTTCCAAATAAACATTTCTTCTGAAAGTCTTTGGAAGTAACCTGGAGGAAAGCAGCAGCTAATATAATAGCAGTTATCATGAAGCATTGTTTCCACTTGTGGAAGAAAAAATGTACCAGCTGTTAGGAGGAGTTTCATTAGGGGCGGCAAATTTTGTTAATTCAGCCTTTGTCCCCAGCCCCCAAAATTTGTTGAGGGTTTTCAGGTTTCCTTTTTGGCCATTCATACAAAAATTGAGTCACACTGGAGCATTTATTTATTTATTTATTTAAAATTTGAGCTTAATTAGTTTCCAGTACAAACCGATTTCTATGTCCCATTTTGGGAGAAAGGAGAGGCATAAATGGAAGAAATATATAACTACTGTAAATAAGAACCTTGATTCATGTGGAGTACCAAGCATAGTATGGGGTATGTGGGAGCAGCCCTGGTGCCGCAGTGTTTAAGTGCTAGTACTGCAGCCATAATGGTGTGAGTTTGATCCTGCAGGGCTCTAGGTCAGTGGTTCTCAACCTTCCTAATGCCGCGACCCCTTAATACAGTTCCTCATGTTGTGGTGACCCCCAACCATAAAATTATTTATTATTTACAATGCCCCCCCCGGCAAAGGCCGCCTCGCCGGTCAGGAACGGGGGGCGGGCAGGGAGGGAAGAGGAGCTGCACATCTCCCCTGGGAAAAAACTGCGAGAACCCCCCGGGCTCTGCTTCTGCTTCACTCTCGTTTCTGCTGGGGGGGGCAGTGTGGGAAAAGTTTCCAGAGTGTCGACCCTGGCCGGGGGGGAGGAATCCCAGTGCCTTTGTCTTTTGCGCTGGGTGCAGCTCACCACCCTGGAAAAATGCCGCCTTGTGGCCTCCGGGCCCTTCTGCAGTGCCCCCTCCGTGGCGAGTGGGGGAGGGGCCGTGGCGAGGACGGGGCCTCCCCCTGTTCTGCCACCTCCCCCAAGCTGGCCCGTCAGACGGGAGGTTCTCCCGGTAGCGGAGAAGAGGAGCGATTTCAGTCCCTTCTGAACAGGGGGCAGGAGGACGTGAGTGCGTGGCTTGCACTTGCGCACCACCATTCCTGCTGTGGCGACGCTGTGGCTACACGCGCTTCCGCCAAAGGGGGCAGGAGGACTTGCGCACCACCACTCCGCATGTTCCTGCATGTTACCTTATCGCGGAGGTAGGGGGTGCCATTTGTGCAAGCAGGTTCTTGCGCGAGGTGCTCTCTTCGCTGCTCCTTCGTCCCGCAGCTGGCTTCCTGGCCGTGTGACCACCCCGCCCCTTCCTCCCCCAGTGCAGCCTACAGCTCCCAGGGGGCAGGAAGACGTGAACGCATGGCTTGTGCTTGCGCACTACCACCGAGGAGGGAATGGAGCCTAAGACCATTGGAAATACGTATTTTCTGATGGTCTTAGGCGACCCCTGTGAAAGGGTCGTTCGACCCTCAAAGGGATCGCAACCCACAGGTTGAGAACCGCTGCTCTAGGTTGACTGAGGCTTCCATCCTTCTGTAGGTTGGTAAAATGAGTACCCAGCTTGTTGGTGGCAATTAGCTAAACAAATTGCTTAGGGAGTGCTTTGCACTGGTAAGCAGTATAGATATGTAACTGATATTGCTATTGGTCTGCTGAGGATGAAGCAATAAGGGGATGCATTTAAGTGTGCAAATGCCTGAATGGTCCCTCCACTAAACAGCTGACAGCCCATGTTCTGCTCCAGACACCTCAGTGGCAGCAGTCAGGATAAGCTGTGAACCTCTTGCTGCTGTAGGCACATACGTGAAGCGAGAACTCAGGCCAAGGGAGGAGGGAGTAAAGGAAAAGAGAGAGAGAACTTATGCTTGCTTGCTTCCTTGGGTTTGCACCCACATATACACATACACATGCACACACACAGACACAACATGCTTACTGTCTAGGAAGTCTTAATTGAGGAGAATTGAGCCAAATGGCAACCTCACTCCCTTCTCTCTTTTCTTTCCTCCTTAAAACTTAAAACACCTGTTCCCTAAGCCTTTCCTTTCATTGCCCAAACCACATTTTGGAAGGAAACCTGGAAGCTGAAAGCAGGTTCTTTTGGAGCCTTTGTGGCCTCTTTAAATTTATTTAGGGCTGATCCTTATCTGCTGATTAAAGTCTTAGTGTAAAATAAAAATAAAAAGGAAGCTAATTGCCCACTGGTAGTTTTGCACAGTTCCTTCATACACATCTTAATTCATCAAGGCAGTCTCATTGGTGCCTACTATCAAGTTAATGTGTATTGGAATTGGTGAGCTTTGAAATCCAGAATAAAAAGAGCTGGGTCTTGTAATGTGGAAGGAAGCTCTCCACCAAATCAAATTTAGACAAAAGTTAGTTAGGAAGTTGAGAAAGTGATACACATCTTCACGTTGCAAAACCTTAGAGAATTCAGAAGGAGAATCCTTTGTTGAGGAGGGATTTACCTGTGAAAATTAAATTAGTTTAAAGGTGTTATCTTTAGAGCAACACCATGTAGTTCACAAGCTAGCAAGATTTTATTCTACCACCACCATCATTATTATTAAAATTGTAATTGACAGCAAGACTCTTCTGTTCAGATTATTAGAGTGTGGCCGTGAGGCTCACTTGGAAGGAAATGAAGGAGATATACCAGTGTAATGTTGGAGAAAGACTGGGGAAGATGAAAGTTTGAATCCCCAGGCAGATTCTGTGCACGCCTCACTGGAGCTGAGGTGGGAAACCATAAGCCTCTAGATATCCATGGCTTATATCTCCCATCAGCTTCAGCCAGCACAACCAGCTAATGCTAATAGGGTTCCCACCCCTTTCTAAGCAATCCTACAAAGGACTGCACGGAACCCCCTAATGATTTTTTGATAGAATTTCATCTCGGATAAGCCTGTTCAGATTTTAAGACAGTTGAAGTCTATACTCCTGTACATACCTATGTAGCACTAAGTCTGAGTTCAGAGGGACTTATTTCTGAGTAATTATGCAGAGGGAAGTTCACTTCTAAGTACTGAATGGAAGTAGGTATGACAACTTAGAACTAAGCTTCATTTTGTTCCACTGGGCATGGTGTTCACTTTATTAAATGCAGCTTACTCTCAGGAAAGTGTGCATATGGTTCAATGTTGTAGTCCTAACCATATTTGCCTGGAAATAAACTGCATCCTGATCCATAGCTCCCAGCATTTCCCAGCCACTATCCTTATTGGCTGTGCCGGCTGGGGAATTCAGTGCATTTCCTTTTCCAAACTGATTGCACCTGGATACACGAGATTTCTTTTGAATAAACATTCTCAGTCTATAACTAGTTTCATGGGTGAGGAAACAAACATACAACCTGCCTTCACAAGGGTTGATTTTTTTGAATTGACAGGGCCAAAGTCACCCTGCTGTGGAAGCCAACAGTGGCTTGGTTTGTGTTTCTGTGTGCGTTTTCTTTGAACTTTCTAACTTGGGAAAGGTAGAGAAGCTACTTGATAATAACATAAGAAACTATGGTGAGAACACAAATAATGATCACAAATGATTTACATGATTTTGAAGTTAAACAATAATATTGAAATACAGTTGTTCCAACTTTTCCATAACTTGGCTCACTTATTAATCAGAATGGAGACTGCAGTCAAGAAATCAGAAGAAGACCAGGACTTGGAAGGGCAGCTATGAAGGAATTAGATGAGGTCTTGAAGTGTGAAGATACTCTGTTGAATATTGAAGTTGGGATTGCCCATGGCCTCGTATTTCAATTTCTATGTATGGTTGTGAAAGCTGGACAGTGAAGAAAGTGGATATGAAGAAAACCAATTTATTTGAAATGTGCTAGAGAAGAGCTCTACAGATATGGTGGACTGCTAAAAAGAAAAAGGCTGAACTCTTCCTAGAAGCCAAAACTGAGACTGTTATACTTTGGACACATCATGAGAACATATGGCTTACTAGAAAATACAGTGATGCTTGGTAAGGTAGAAGGCAGTAGGAAACGAGGAAGACCACTTTACAGGTAAATAGAGTCAGTTAAAGTCACAACCCTGAGTCTGCAGGGCTGATCATGAGAGGATGCTTTGAAGTCTCTCATTCATAGGGTCACAGTAAGTTGGAAGTTCACTTGATGGCAGTTAACAACAAATGGTGGGAATAGCCCAGCATATGGTAAATGATGGGCCTCTGATGTTCATGTTTCCAAAATACTAATGAGATTAGCATAGCTTGCAGCTGTTCAGGGGATGCTGAATGACAGGAACGTTCTGCTTTCCCTCAGAGGTATTAAACATGGTCTGCCTTGGGCGCCAAGTAGACTAGGTACACCATTGCCCTCATTCCCATTACTTTGTTAGAGATTCTAGAATGAAAAGATCAATTGTGATAGACAAATTTACATTAAAGACAATTTGCCCACTGCCTACTAAAATAGAGAGTTAAGGGTATGCTCTGGAATGAATTTTCAGTTGATAGGGAACAACACTCAGTGACAATCCAAAAATCTGTATGAATGTGTACTTCTAGAACACTTACAAGAATCTTTGATATATTGTGGGCTCTGAATTACATAGTCAATACTACAAATTGCACAAGAGCAATAAACATATTTTAGTATAGATACTTACAGAACATTCACATGGAGGCCATTTCCACACTACTCTGAGACAGTGCTATTATTCCACTTTCAACATCCTATGGAATCCTGGAGTTTGCAGTTTAGGGAGGGGCATTTAGAATTCTTAGTCAGAGAGCTCCTTGGCCTCCGTAAACTACAAACCCCAGAATTCCACAGAACATTGAATGTAAAATAATAGTACTATAACAGTGTAGTATGGAAATTCACTGCATGAAGAATTCACAGTAGCACTTAGACTATTTTGCAAATTAAGAGATTCTGGCTTTCCAGTATCTAAAAGGTTTGCATTGTTCTTGGTGTGCATACAGCAGGTAGCAAGACTTGAAAATAGTCCTTGATAGTCCTTGATAAATTCCAAAGACTATTTTACACTCTGCAGCTAGAGTTTTAAAACAAGACAAAATAAGAACTGCCACAAATTTATACTTACTAATTTGGCATCTTAAACTTCAAGGCTGAATGAATATACTATACTGACAAGCCTCATCCACATATGTACCAGCAATTGCATAATGTGAGTGATTGGGAATCATTGAAATAATATATGAGAACACATAAATCTGGTCTTAACAAAGCTGTAGAGTGCCTGTGGTTTCAAGCTCTCCAGTAATAGCATTCAATATTTTGTTTATATCTTTCAAATAGGTCTCAACCAGGTGTGAATAAGTTGTCAGTTAACAGAATAGATTAATTGCTAATTAAGTAGTGAAACTGCATAAACCATTATTCTTTCTGTGCATATGGTGAAAATGTGATGTGAGATGCTAACACACTTGTTGCACATGTGGACAGCTCAATGTATTCTATGGCAGAAATCTTGGGATTTTTTTTTTTTTGAAAAATACATTATTTTATTTCTTACATTTCAATTTCACTTTTCTTCCAAAGGGTTCATGGTGGGATCCATGGTTCCCCTCCTGATTTTTATCTTCATACTAATTCTGTGAGGTAAGTTAGACTGAATGATAGAGACTGGCTCAGGTTTACCCAGTGAGCTCCACAGCTGAGTTATCTGCTGGCCCTTAGAAGTGGCTCTTGTCACACCTTGGAATGAATCCAGACTGAATGATCCACTGAAGAGTCCTTGGTGGAGAAAGACTATCTATTATATCTTGTCCTATATCATGAAGTTTGGAATGGCCTATAAGTAAAATTGCTTATAAATAACTTAAAACAGCAAAAGAAAAAAAATTAAATGGGCTAAAAAAAAAAATCAAACAAATTGATGAGTTAAAAGCACAAACAGGTTAAAATAGTTTAAAACCATGTGCATAAATGTTCTGAAGCTCCAAGGGCTTTAAGCAAATGTTTTTACTTAGTGCCTAAATGAACGCAAGGGAACCATTCCAAAACTGGGGTGCCACAGCTGAGAAGCCCTCTTCTACAACCTCATACAACATATTGACCCTCTTGGTGGGCCATAGAGGAAGTGTCGCCCCAAAAAAACCTTCATTCCTGGACAGGCATATATATATATATAGAAAGAGAGAGAGAGAGAGAAATTCCTTCAAGTGTGGAAGGTTCCAAGCTGTTTAGGGCTTTTACTCTGAATTCAGACCAGAATCATATTGACAAACAGTGCAGTTTTTTTTTAAAAAAACCTGGCATTATATGATGACTATACATCCTGTAATCTCTTTAAATTGAATTTTTGTATTTAAATATAGGCTTAACTTGATTTAATACTGTGAATAGTATGATTCTATTTTTGCATGTTTTTATTGTTCTTTTTTAAAATTGTAAGCTGCTTTGCATCCTACTTTGGGGACAAAGGTTATACAAGTATACTATTGCTGTACAGATTCCAGTCAGCTATAAGATGGCTGTATTAACTGTACCCTTTGAGTTATCTTATAAGGCTGCAGTTCTTGTAACGTGCATTATAATAGTCTAATCATGAGATTACCAGTGGATGAACTACTGTCGCTAGTTTATTTAAAAAGAAAGAAAGAAAGAAATCAGCTCTGTGAGCCATGGTGTACTCCCAAACTATGTGCCTGTTTTTATGTGGGAGTGCAATCAAACTGAGAACAGGCTGTTTACCTGTTTCCCCTTGGTGGACTCAGATACTGATGATGAGTGGAAGAAGGCAGATTGCCAGGAGGCTGCAGCTTTCTCTGAGTCTGAGGAGGATCCTGCTCCCCAGCGAAGCATGGCAGAGGTGTCAGATACTGAAGAGGACACACCCCTGTCCTTCATTGACAGACAAAGGGGAAAACACTGAACACAGAGCCATTTAAGTAATAAATATCGATCCACTTAGCACCAACAAAACATCTGTTGACCTTGAAGGAGCTGCTCATAAACATTGTAATGATCGCCTCCAAGTCTTAGGGCCTTTCCACACTACCCTGTTAAAGTGGTATTATTCCAATTTCAACATCCTATGGAATCCTGGGCTTTTCAGTTTAAGGAGGAGCCTTTAGAATTCTCAGCCAAAGAGTTCTTTGGCTTCAGTAAACTATAAACCCCAGAATTCCACAGAATGGTGAAAGTGGAATAAGCGCATTGTAACAGTGTTGTGTGGAAAGGCCCTTAGTGCTGACAGCTGTCTTATTTGGTTGACTAGCATTACATGCTCCTGTTTTGTTTTGAGCTTAGATTGATTTTGTTTTGGACCATCCTGCTTATTCTTTGCTGGATCCTATGCCTGGACTTCTAATACAACATTTGGACTGACTAAAGACAATGCTTGTGCTTCTCCCTGCATCTTTCTGAGATAACCTGTGACTGACCCAGACTTGTCTGACTACTTGATCACTCCTACAGCCCAGCCTAATGCTGTGGGCATTTGCTGATTTGTTCAGGGCATCCAGACCTGAGAACCACCAATCCACAGAGCCTCCAACTTATCAGGATTCAGTTGCAGTTAATTTGCGCTCATTTAGCCCATTACAACATCTAAGTCTGGTTCAGGACCTGCAGTCTCAGCTGACTCCGATAACAAAGAGAAGTAGAGCACACTGATGGCACCCAACTCCAACCCCCTTAAAAACTTCACCCAGAAGCCTCATATAAATTCTAAACAGTATGGGAGATAATATAGAATACTGTAGCACTCCATAGCCCAATAGCAATGGGGCTGAGCATAAATACTCCAGTGTGCTAGCTGCTGTACATCTCCATGCTTTGATATGGTTTAATTGGCATACATTGAAATTGATGTAAAATATAAATTATACCCTGATGTGGCTGGACAGCCCTGCTGGACAAGAGGAAAGCTGGTCAAACACATGTGTTGAGAAATCTAAGTTTGAGAAAAACTCTCCTAGGCCGTAGTCAGGAAATCACCAGGAAACTCTATAGATAATAGGTTGCTGCTAGCCTTAATGATACTGCTTTCTTAATCAATAGAGACTGAGAGATTCCCACCAAACCACTGGTTGTCTCAAGCTGTCTTCCCTACAACCTGTCAAGGTCAGAGACGTGGGCAGCAAGCCAGCCCAGAGAAGAGAGTGGGAGAGCTGGCAGAGTCCTGCCAGGAGGAGTCAAGCAAGCTCTTCACACAAGGGAATTCATTTACTAAAGCGTCTAGCAAAAGCCGTAGTTAGAGTTCCAAAAGCCAAGGGTCAAGAGATCCATTCAAGGTAGCAGGAACCGGGTGCTGGGAGCAAGGAACAGGCAAGAGGTGGGCTTGAAAGAAGTTTGCCACAAGCAAAGGAAAACTTCCAGGCAGGCAGTTATATAGCCCAAGACACAGATGTGGCTAGTCACTACTTCTTGAACTTAATCAAGGAAGCCTCCCTTTGCTCAGCTCTCTTGAGTCTCTGCCTTGTTTGAGGGCAGATTGGCACAGGCTCCAAACCATCTTCAGAATTGGATCCCTGTTGCTCTAAAGGAGCAGGCAGAGGAAGTCCAAGCCTGCTTGGTTCATGGCAGCAGGGGGAGCTCTTGAGCTGCAGGACTCATCACCAGCCAGAGCCACAGGGACCAACAGCTGCTGCTCATCATCTCCACCCTGAGCAACAGGAACCAACAGCTGTTGCTTGTCATCAGCAGCTCTGACAGGGGCTTCAGTTATCACACAACCTGCAATCTATCCCATTATCTTCAGACCCATCCACAAACACTGAACTATCAGACAACCATTTGCTCCTTTGTTGCCTAATGCTAAAACCATTAGCTCATTATGGACAGCATTGTCCACTTTATAAACTCCATTGTCTGTTCAGTCAGAGAGCCATTCACACCCATGCCCTCCAGGTATAAACTGTATATAAAACCCCCCAGTTTTGATCAGCTAGCTCACTGTACATCAATTGCTGGTAGTTACTCTGCCACTCTGATTCCTAATTATGTGCTGTCCTTAGATGCAAGTTTAAGCCACATCACCGCTTCTTTGCTACTCTTCTGGCCTGGTATATATTTCCAATTTTATCTTGAAAGCTCTCTATTTTAAAACTTTTCTGCATTTTCCTTTGCTTAGCCTTGTATGAGTGCATGACTGTTTGGATTTTGTGTTTGAGTAATCGAATTTCCCCCAATAAAACACATTTTAGTTTTCTTTTAAATCTCTGACTGGTTCTTCCCTGAAGGGACCCTATAAACACTGGTGTCAACGATCTCATTGCTGATCCCCCTCTTGCATGCCTCCTTATTTGATGTCACAATCCCCACCTTTGCACAGAGGCGTTGGTATCATGGGTAGACTCCTGAGTCACCCATGTTTTGCGGTAACAAATGCTACTCTCTGGAACCTGCCCTGTAGTTAGGAATACCCCATATTCCCATCATACAAACATGGTCCAGTAGAATACAGTGGTCAGTGGTATCGAAAACCTTTAAGAGATTTAGGTAGATCAAAAAGGTAGCACTTACATTTTTCATACAATGGTTATTTGCAATTGTTCCTCTTGTTGCTTTTTTTTCAGCATTAACATTTATTATTTTTAACAGAAAATACAAAGAAACCAATCCATACCACAGAAAAAAGGTAAGAACAGAAGAAAAGAAGCAAATAATGCGCAAACACTACATATATATAATTAGGATTAAGACTAAAGTAAACTAAATCAGATTAGACTAAAACAAAAACATAGTAACACAACCCATTATTTAAAGACTCATCTCTTACATTTTACATATCCTAAAGACACTACACTACTCTGCACTATGCTAACATACAAAGGAACTCTAACCCTCCTTCCCAACTGTCATGAAAAGGAAAAATTGATTAATATCCTTTGTCTTACAAATCTAAACATATTCAGTTTACTAGAACTACTAAGAATCATAACCATGGATTATTTCATTGGTAGGTTTCTTAATGCTCAAAAAAAAAAAAAAATCCACAAAGGGTCTCAAGTCTTTAAAAAAAAAATCTTCAATTGCTCCAGCTTTTAAATCCACATCAGAACTGCAACTTGGGCAAGATTCACAACTTTAACAACCCATTTCCTCCTGATGCTTTTTAATTCCTATACTTATTGCTATCATTTGATATATTATGAATTACCTTGGACCCAATTGTATGACAAAATGGCAACAAAGAAACAGTTGACACTTTCTGAGGTTCAAGTATCATTCGTTTCTATGGATTTGCTCCACACGTGGAAAACCTCTGGATTCAACCCAGCCTCGATTCTCTTTGACCAATTTCAGCTCAGCGGGGGGTTAATTTTCCCTCAGTGCAACATGTGGAAATATATTTTGCATCCTTATGAGGGCACAATCAAAGAGGCCACTGCATTAATTGTCTTCTTCTTTTATGACTTGCATATTTCAGCAGATTTTTTTTGTCATACTCTTTTAAAAATGATCTAAAAGGGCAGAGTTTTCCTCTGGAGAGCTCATATGTGGAATGAATCCTGTTTTCAGCATTTTACAATTTTAACAGGCACGGGTTTACTTCTCTGCATTCTCTCTTGCAGTCAAATTAAATTTATATCCTCATCACCCATCTTAATTTCATCAATTATCTAACACAATGGTTGAGCATTAGGGAAGTTAAGATAGTGGCATTAGATACAAATCCCTCCCTGCTGATTTGGAGGAATTATCACATCTGTTGGGGGTGGGGGTGGAGATTTATTGTACTTGTAAATGAGATGACTTAGTCCTGCGCCCTTAGAAATGAGCTGTTTTTTTTTTTTTCCTTTTCATTTGTGAGCTCTGTAATTTTGTAAGTGTTGTTAGTGATTAAATTCAGTAGTTAGCTCTCTAGTAGTTAGATAAAAATATGGACTTGGGTGTAAATTTCTCATCTTTCACTTTGGAAAACAATAGATGCTTGTTCACAAGTCAAATTTAAACAAATGGAGGAGGAACTGACTTGTACCTTTTGCTCTCTTTGTCAATATTGTGTTTCCACTCATTTGGTGCAATGTTTTGAGGAGAGGGAATTTTTATATTTACAGCTGCCTGTATGTTGTCTCTTCAGTGGATGCTCTAAATTTGATGTTGTACAAATGTCCTATGCCTAGTGTTTTGGGACTTCCATTACCCCCTCTTCTCTCTTCCCTTTCCTCCTTCCTCCACCATTCAGTTGGTCTAGAAGATTTCCCAAATAACTGGAATATGTTTTCAGCATGCAAAAGGATTAGCTGCCCCTTGTCACTTAAGAGAAGCAGTGCCATCAATAACCACCATGCATCGAAACCATGACATGAAACACACAGAGAAGCTGACTGGCTGAGTCTCAGTCTTCCTCTCTTTTACCTACATGTGGAGATGATTTATGAAAGGGGTTTGGATGTGCATTGATGGAGGGAAGTAAAGGGAAATTAAAAGGAAAGGAAACCTTTTTGTTTAACCACTTTGGAGGTTAGTTATTTCTATTATAAAAACTCACTAACTTGACTGTTTGCCAGTGGTAGTCTGGAAACAAATGGATAATTCCCTTGTCATAGAACAAACCTTTATTAGGATGGCAGGAGTCAACATTAAAATGGATGACTGAAGGATTACTAAGAACATATCACTGAGAATAATACAAAGGAGAATAAAGACAAGTCATTATTGCAGGTCAAACTTTGCTCATGAAAAGAACTGGGAGGTATGAGTGAGACAGTACAATTCAAGAATACGAAGTGGACCAAAATGTGGGTTTAAAAAGCATTATTTCATGGATTCCCTCCACCTCCAATTTGCTTTTCAAGTTCTGTAAACTCTGTGGTGTGCAATCAGCAATACTTGTAGCTGGTTACTTTTGAACAATGGCCTTCTAAACTTCTAATATTGGAGCCATACTTCCTTTGCCTCACTCAATTTAATATTCTAAAAATGAACCTTTTCACCTGCAGTAGCTAATGGGATCATCTGTTGGTACAGGAACAGTCTTTTTTTTCTTTTTTCTTTTTTTGTTCTGCATGTTTTGCTGACCTCTTACTTGCAAAAAACCAAGCGGCATGTGCAGAGTTAGCAGCACACATCCTCTTCTTCAGAGGGAATGGACAATTTTGCAGTGCCTACGCCTTGAGAATGTAGCCTACTGAATAATTTACTGCTGGAAAAAAAAACAACCCACCATAATTAGTGGGGTGCCACAGGGTTCTGTCCTGGGCCCAGTGCTGTTCAATATTTTTATCAATGACTTGGATGAAGGAATAGAGGGCATGCTCATCCAATTTGCAGATGATACCAAATTGGGAGGGGTTGCTAATACGCCGGAGGACAGGATCAAAATTCAAAATGACCTGGACAGATTGGAGAGTTGGGCCAAGGCGAACAAAATGAAATTCAACAGAGAGAAGTGTAAGGTCCTACACTTAGGTAGAAAAATGGAATACAGAAATATAGGATGGGGGACATGTGGCTGGATAGCAGTACGTGTGAAAGGGATCTAGGCGTCTTCATAGATCACAAGCTGAACATGAGTCAGCAGTGTGATGCGGCAGCCAAGAAAGCCAATGCAATTCTCAGCTGCATCAATAGGAGTATGGTGTCTAGATCGAGGGAGGTACTGGTACCACTCTGCTCTGCTTTGGTTAGACCTCATCTTGAATACTGTGTCCAGTTCTGGGCACCCCAATTCAAGAAGGACATGGTCAAGCTGGAGCAAGTCCAGAGGAGGGTGACCAAAATGTTGAGAGGCCTGGAAGCCATGCCCTATGAGGATAGACTTAGAGAGCTGGGTATGTTTAGTCTGCAGAAGAGAAGGTTAAGAGGGGACATGATAGCCATGTTTAAATATTTGAAGGGATGTCATGTAGAAGAAGGAGAGGGTTTGTTTTCTGCTGCTCCAGAGACCAGGACAAGGAGCAATGGATTCAAGCTGCAGGAAAGGAGATTCCACCTGAACCTCAGGAAGAATTTCCTGATAGTCAGGGCTGTCCGGCAGTGGAATCTGCTGCCTCGGAGTGAAGTGGAGTCTCCTTCCTTGGAGGTTTTTAAGCAGAGGCTTGATGGCCATCTGTCGGGAGTGCTTTGAGGGTGTTCCTGCACGGCAGGGGGTTGGACTGGATGGCCCCTGTGGCCTCTTCCAACTCTGATTATCCATTGTGGTCTCTGTGGTCTCTTCCAACTCTGATTATCCATTATCCATCCATACTATGATTATCCATTGCAAAGAACACACTTTGCAACTGGATGGAGATACCTTGAAACATAGCAGTGCTTTCCCTATGGCTGATATTTAATGATTTGATATAAGTCCAGCTCCACACTTTTGGAGGTCTTTGATAGTTGTCCCTTCCAAGTTGACCACTGTTGGCTCCCAAAGGTGATAGTCCATTTACAACCACTAGTCCCACCTTTTGCCTGTTTCTCTCAAGAGCATGTTCTCCCGAGGCTTGTGGCATCTCAGTCTTATCTTCATTCATAATTTACAAGGACTATATGAAAGGATTTTTCCATTATTGCTTTTCACCCAGAACATTGTCACACACATTGTCTTAGGGATTTTGTCATGAGGGATTTCTGTTAAGTCCATGATCATTTTGTTTTCATTTCAGTTACAGGATCCTATTGTCAAGTCAATGGAAAAAAGGAAAATAAGTCTGATAAAGCTGTAATTTATAATTTATATGATACGACCATTCTTGTTTCTTTCTTTTTCCTTACCTTTTGCAAACTTTTAATTTAGCATTTTAGAGTACAGTGCACGCATTTGGAGAATATAACAAAGTAGGTGGTAAAGACAAAATCCAAGTAAGTATATCGAAATAGCAGATTCTGATTTATTTCATGAGACATTAATCATTTTACCTGAAGTTCCTAAAGTGGTCCATGTGCTACCATTTCTTTTGAGCACAGAGCTGTATGATTTTTATGTAACCAGCTTTCATGTAGTTATTGACTGGCATATAACACACTTACTATTCATAACACACTTACTATTGCTTCTGGAAACGTTATTTCCCCCAAAGGTGGGCTGATGTTTATGTAACCAGTCTAATGCTGGCATAGGGCTAGAGGACATGAATTGGTGTAGCATCAAAAAACTAAGCACTGCTACAATGAGGTCCTGGAGCTACACTGGTTAGACTGGAATATCAATATTTAATTAAGTTTGTTTTCCTCTATAAAGCTAGCATCTGAACATATAGTGGATTTGTGTAGCCAGGTGACAAGTGCACAGAGGTTTTTGACATGCCACCTGTTCTCTGTATCTATGTCTGCCTTGGCCATTGTTAGCAGCCACTTAGAGCTCTGCTTTCAGTTTGGACCCTGAAAGATATTCATGCATCCTTGAGAGAAGTTAGGGTAGTAGTTTACACCCCGAAGAAAGCAGTAGTTTTAAAGAAACCCAGTTTGGACTGTGCAGAGGTGAATAATCGTTGTTCAGTAACACATTTAATATTCTTAAGTAAGGTCTTAGTGCAGTTTATGAAGTCTCAATTTGATAGACACAAATTATTTGGATACATTCAGTTTGGCTTTTAACTTGGCTTAGAATGGAAGTTGCCTCAGTTGTCAGGGTAGAGGATTTGTGTGGGGGAACTGCCACAGGGAGTATTTTTATGGCCCCACGCACCCACCAAGATTGATATGGTTTAATTGACAAAATATTATTTAATTGACAACTACATTAATTGGTAGTGATATAAAATAGAACCTGAGGTGACTGGAAGGTCAAGCTAGGAAGAGGAAAACTACTAACTGTAAATGTGTGATTGCAAGGCAGGTCAGCCAACATTCTCTCTAGGCATAGTCAAAGTCATTGTCAGGCAAATAAACAAACAACTTTGGAGATAATGGTCAAAAGGGAAACTCTCACCAAAATAATGGTTGTTTTAACCCTGCTCCCTCACAGCTGGATGTTTCCCTGCATTATCCCCCAAACTTCTCCACAGTATAGAGCTATCATTACAGCCACTACCTCTTTGTCACCCAAACACTAAGACCATTAACTCTGTCCAGACACCATTGTCTGTGCTGCAACTCCCATAATCCACTTGGCTGGGAGAGCCATTCACACCCATACCTGCAGGGTAAGTTTTTGGGTATAAAACCCCTCAGTTTTGAGTGACTCAGTGCAGTCTCTTGCCTTGCTGAATGCCACATTTTCACTCCAACTTCTGAATGAGAACTGTCCTTAGATGCAGACCTAAGCCACATCATTGCTTTCCATGCTGCTGTCTGGATTGCTAATTACCACCCGCACCCTAAAATTCCTCTGTCCACAACTTTCCTCCCTTTATCCTTCAGTTAGCTCTTGTGTGAGCATGTGCATGCTTGGATGTTTTTCATGCATGTGTGAATCTTTCAATAAAACACATTTTAGCTTATTTTGGAGTGTCTGGGTAGTTCTTTCCCATGTGACCTCATAAGCATTGGTGGAGAGATCTCATTAAATTATCCCCCTCTCATAAGCCTCCTAATTTTGAGCTAGTTAATTCCCCATTGTCACGTGGAGGTATTAGCATCGCAGATGGACCCGTGAGTCACCCACATTTTGGGGTAGCAGTGTAACCCTATAGGTATTCCTTGAACTCTCAGCAGCTTTCAACAGTGCTAGGCCTCTGGCTTCTTAGAAGTGTAGCTTGGGTGCACAGGATGATCATGGCTGTGGTCCGTCCTGTTCGTAGTAGAGCCGGAAGATGGTGTCAAGAGAATTTGTGGTGTTATCACATCCCCTATATTTTTAGACATCTACATGAAAATGTTTGTAGAGTGGTCATCTGGGCATTTGGGTGAGGTTTCCTGACTATGTGGTCAGTACATTGCAAAATCTTTCTTTTCCACTGATTAATCTAGAGGAATTACCACAAATCCTGAATAGGTGTCTGGAGGCAGTTCTGGGATGAATGAGTTCAGATAAGGCAAAACTCTGTGCAGCTAAGCTAATTTTGGGACAAGTTTATAACCAGTTTTAGATGGTGTTGCATTTCCACATAAAAGTTGAGTATGCTGGAAGGGAACATCTGAGAAACTGGACTTCTATGGAATTGGATTTGTAGGCCAGAAATTGTTTTCTACAATTAACATTGTTTCAGATGCACACTGGTTACATCCAGACCAACTACTATAACAATACCTGTATGGGATTTTGAAAACTATCTGGAAACTCAATAGCTACAGTAGTCAAAGCTGTCGCTGGAATTCTGACCCCCTTAAATCCATGCTGTATTAATTAATAGGCTGTCTATTTCTTGGAATAGTTTTAAGCAGAGCTTGGAATGTCACTTGTAGGAGCAAATGAATGGACATGCTGAAAATCTATCCCTTTATCATAACTCAGCAATGATGGGCTGATGCTATGGGATCCCAGCATCCTTCTCAAAGAGCTCAGACTTGTATAACTCCCACATAGGAAGGATTTCTCTGTCCATGTGATCTGCAGCTATTGGGAATGGAAATAAACAAAACAAAAAAGCAATGATTTCTAGATGACTAAACCCCACTGAGTGAAGATTGTGAATGAACAGCATGATTGGAAGGGCAGCCTATACTTATTAAGCAATAGCTTCCTAAAATATGTGCAGTATTCACTGTGTGTCTTTGAATGGGTGAATGAAACTAGCTCATTAAAGTGAAAGATGAGTATCGATACGAGAAGAAAATAATACACAGAGGATCTTGTGCATTCTATAGACTGTGAGCAATTTATCTGGCTGGCACTGTTATCACCTTTAGAACCAAAGAATAAATTGATTAGAATTTCTTTTAGGGTGTTACTATTTCGTTAACTTCTTATGTTTAGGGCAAAATCACTGCCTATTGATTTTCATCTCTGCATAGAATAAACCTACAGTAGAATTTCTCTTTTAACGAGTACATCTTACCCTCTGTAATTTTAATTATGGTTCCTATTGCTAATCCCCAGTGAAATAACAGAGGACAGTAATCTTAATAATCTTATAGCAAAACAGAAGTTTGAAGAGTTATGACTCAGCTCCCCTTTTGACCTAAAAGCAAAGCTACACTGTGTAGACTTTACAAGGTCATAGCACACCAGGTTCTTTCTTTATTTATACCGCACTTTTTTTGCAAAAAAAAAAAGGTCTTCAGAAGAGGTTGTGGTGATGCCTTTTATTCCATTCTTCTTGACAGTAGGTCTGAAACTGAGATGATGCAGAGTGAAAACACCTTGTGTTATGTTTAGGTCCACTTTAGATCCTACTTTGAAAAAAGAAAAAAAAGAAAAAAAGCCTCTCCTGAGCTACACTACTGGGAAGGGAGATATGGAAAATCCAACCCCATTCTTAGGGAGTGTGTGTGCTTGTAAGGTGGAACTGCTTTTGCATGCCTGGCTGAATGAAGGCGAGACAGTGAAGAGTCACCATGGTGTTGTGAGGGAGGGTAGAGCTAGCGGGCATTTAAGTCCTGACACTTCCATCTTGTTCTAGTGAGAATCAGCTCACCCATTGGTTGCTTCCACACTGGATAGGATTTTTAACCCTTTCTACACTGCATTAAGGGGAGAAGGTGGCCTAAAGTAAGACACCAGTCACAGCTTGACCTACACTAGGTTGCTCTTCCCAGTTGCAGTTTGGAAGTTCCAGATAAAAAGTTAAATAAAATGGCCCTATTAATCTAACTTATGTGTCTGGCCTCATTATTTCAGTCTGAATGTGCAAACAGAACTCTAGCAACTGCAGACATTTTCTAAAAAAACTTTTTTTTCAAACAACAGCAACAACAATAAAATTTCAGAGGGTGGAAACACAGTGGGGTAGAATATAGTCTTCTGGGGTACTGCACATTGTCCAGGCAGTCTCTCAACTTGTCATAGTCACCTGTGACTGGCCATTTCCACACTAGACTGTTATAGTGCTATTATATCTATGATTCTATGATTCCACTTTCAACATCCTATGGAATCCTGGGATTCAAGAGGATGTTGAAAATAGAATAATAGCGCTATAACAGTCTAGTGTGGAAATGGCCACTGTTTCATGTCATTACTCCTGAAGCCCTGTACTCAAGTCCTCAACTATATAACATTCATCTCCCTCCTGCTTTGGAGAGACAAATGTTTCAGTGCTGAGACAGATTACGTGTCACTCATGGAAAGTTATCTATTGAAAAAGTTGGTATTTTGAACCAACAGGGAGTACTAGATGTTTGTCTTAAAGGCTTATTTATTCATTATGAAATTTGTCACACAGTCAGTTGCTCAGAACCACTTAGTGATTTTTTGCTCCCAATTCCTGGGGCAGGGGGGAGATGCCACCTGTTAAACTTTAAACTATATGCAAATATTGTAGTGTCAAGTGTATTAGTCCACTGCTTATATGCCATTGTATATACGAGTCCATTGCATGTGTATAATTTTGGAGGGAGTGATTGTGGTCCTATTTTGGGTCAAAGCCTTTGCCCTGTGCCCCTACCTTGTACAATTGTTTTACTTATTGAAGAAATATGCTTTCTAAAGAGTAGAGATAACACAAATTATCACCATCTGAATCAAAGCTGGAAAATAGATTTGACAGTGGGATGTTTGGTAGAAACCATGGGAGGTGGCAAGCCAAGCTTCCCTTCTTCTAATACCCCCCTAGGGTGTCATTAGCTGTATTTTGTTCCTTGTTTTTGTTGCTCTCTTGTAATATTCAAGTGTGACCCCCCCTCCTTTTTTATCCAGTGGTGTTCCATTTCTTTTAAACCACAGGGTGGATAGGTTGTAAGATGCATTTTTTTTTGGGTGAATTTATACATGCTATTCTTCAGCAGATGTCCTGGGAAGGTTGAAACTGTCTGTGAAAACATTTTATATACTACTTCTGGGGTTTCTGCTGATGTGAAATGCTGCTTTCATGCCTACTACTCTACAGCAACCTAGTGACTCTTGTAATGACTTTGCATTGCAGACGGAAACTGGAAGCTTACAATTGTTTACCTGCTGTGTGATTTTGATGTAAAATTGGTGGAGGGGCAACTTATTGTGTTTGGCTCCAAATCCCCCCTCCTCAAATGATATTTCCAACTCTGCAGGTGAATGGACTTTTCAGATTTCCCTGTAATAAAACTAGAGCAAAAACATTTCTTTCCTCTTAGTTGCAAATAAAAGTACAAATATATGGAAAAGAACAGTAGGTACCTGTCTAATGTTCATTAACAAGTTTTAAGATTTGTTTTATAGGGAAAAATGAGCTAATTTTCAAAGACCTCACTAATTATAAAACAGTATGTGCTCTCACACCTAAAGTGAAGATGCTGGAATGTGAGAGTTCCTTTAGCAAGTGGTTTTGCACTTGTATAGTGCTGCATCACCAGATTCACTGGAATTATATTTAGTAAACCAGTATTATAGCAACAAATGGGTGAGCCCACTGAATGTATGCAGTTGTATATGTGACTCCATTGCATGTGTGTAATTTGGTGGGAGCCTTTGCCTATTAGTAGCTGCTCATTGTAATTAGTGCTATGGGAAGAAAGGGGAAATCTGAGGCTCTCTGCCCAATAACAAAACAATTGTCATTATATTTGAACAGACTGAGTAGTGAGAACTTGCTGGTGCTTTGCCTTGGATTTTGTTTTAAAATCTAAATTCATCCCACTGAAAATATTTTTTTTTTCTATAGAGTTCCTTGCTGAAAATCTGCAAAGAGGACTTCTAAGCCAGAGACCATATAGGCAAGAAAGCCTGATCTTGATTCCTATTGTGTGTGTGTGTGTGTGTTTTTTTAAAGCCTTACACCGATGGGCTATGTCATAGCAGTGCAAATCAATCTTACAGAAAAGCCAGCTGGCTAGAATTTCACTGGTGTAACTAGAATTTAATATTGTTGATAGCTGCCAGGACAGGAGGCTTTATAAAGCCAGAAGACAGACAGACAGACAGACAGATAGATAGATAGATAGATAGATAGATAGATAGATAGATAGATAAGATAGACAGTTGCAGGTAGCTTGCAAGTCTGAATGGCCAGAACAGTGAATGTTTTTGTGTGTGTGTGTGTTAAGGTGATGCACCTATGGGCAGCAGAGAGAGATACAGTTTATTGCGGTGGCTGCCCATATCCAAAAATGATAACAATAACAATACTACTACTACTACTAATAATAATAATAACAAACACAGGTAGATTATACATTATTCAGCAACATTACATAAAAAATAAAGTGTAAGTTATAAGTTCGAATACAATATGTAAGTAAAAATATAAACCATAAATATATAAAATATCATTTATAAAATATCAATTATAAAATACCAGTTATAAAATATAAAATGGGACAATAAAAACATATATTGGTAGAGAAGATGGCAGAATCATAAACTTAAACATTTAATTTAACCCTTTCTTTGCGGATTTTGACTGCGGCAGCACAAAATTTTGCTACCTGAAACAACAACAAGTTTTAACTCTGTTGACATGCCTGTATCTTGTCCTGATAACAATAAAAGAATATAGAAAGCCTCTGGCCACCCAGGAACTAGCTTTGTATGAGGTTCAATAAAACGTTCCTGGATTTCACGATAATATGGGCAGTGGAAGAGAACATGAGTTATTGTTTCAATTTCACCAATATTACAAGGGCATTCACGTTGGAAGTATGGGACCTTTTTAAACTTTCCTTCTAATAATGCTGATGGCAAAGCATTTAACCGAGCAAGAGTGAAGACTTTACGAGGATTTGGAACTGTGAGTAAATAAAAATACTTAGCAGGCTTGAAAAGTATCGATGCAGTGTCACTTAAAATATTGTTTGAGGTTGTTGCTAGCTCTAGTTGCCTGTCTACCTCCTTAATTCATTGACTGAGGGCTTGGCTAGCTGCTTCAAATCCCATAGAAGATACTCCTCAGAAAAGCCATATGGTTTTAGTTTAGCAGGTATTTCTTTTTTCCAAGCTGACATAATTATCTTGTAATATCAAAGAGGTTAAATCTCTTGGAAAAAAAGCTAACTTCAGCCAAAATCTAAAAATAGCTAGCCAAGCCCAAGATTCAGCTTTCAAAAAGCCTACCTCAAGCCGTAATGCTGCATTACAAATCTCTTGAGGGGCTTGTAAAATGGCCCTCAGGAATTTTGACTGGACTACTTCCAGTGGAGTAAAAGAAGCATAGGGACCTAGTTGTGAACCATAAAGAAGTTGATTAAGGGGTTTAGCTTGAAACAATCTCAGAGGAGCTGGCACATAGTCCCCTCCTTTAGTGTAACAAAATCTTAGGATTGCAGAGGTAGATCTTTGTGCTGCTTGTGCAACATACTCTGCATGTGCCTCACGGTTTCAATTTGATTTGAAAACAACCCCAAGATACTTAAAGGTCCTAGTTTGTTCTATCTTATGTTCACTTATTAGCCAATTATACAACTTTGGTCTTTTAGCAAACACCATGACTATGGTTTTCTTATAATTTATTTGGAGGCCTTCATCATCGCAATAACATCCTAAGGCACGCAATGCTCTCTGTAGACTGATGGATGTTTGCAACAATATCACTGAGTCATCAGCATATAATAGCACTGAGAGATGTCTACCTGCTAATTTTGGGGGATGAAAATCTGACTGGCTAAGAGCAGCAATCATTGAATTTATATAAAAATTAAATAATAATGGGGCTAATATACACCCTTGCTTTACTCCATTATATGTTGGAACTTTGTCAGGCAGATGACTTTCTGAGTTACATCTTATTTTCAAAACTGTATTTTCATATCGCTTGTAAATAAGCAGTAACAGATGTCGATCTATAGAAGAAGCCTCTAACTTATGCCATAATTTATCCCTAGAGATGGAATCGAAAGCAGACTTGAGATCAATAAAAGCTGCAAAGAGTGACCCCTTTGATTTATTAGAGTATTTCTCCCCAAAATGCTGTAGGATCAAAACCTGATCCAAAGTGGACCTACCTGATTTAAAGTCCACTTGTTCATCAGTCAAAACTTTTCTGGAATCCATCCAGAGTTGTAATTTCCAATAGATGTCTGGCATAGAGTTTGCTAATTATAGAGAGCAAACTAACTGGGCGGTTATTTGCTGGATTATCCTTCTTGCCTTTCTTAAAGATTGGAACAATAATAGCTGTTCCCCACTTCAGATGGCATATGGGCATTCTGATCAATATATGTAAAAAGATTTGCCAAGATTGGAGCCCACCAATCTATGTTGTATTTAATTAGCTCAAGAGGGATACCATCACAGCTGGAGCCTTTCCTGGTTTATGTTGGTTTACTAGCTCAATTATTTCATCAGTTGTTACTGGTTGCCATTCTGGTAGGCTCCTAGTGATATGTTTCACTTGGAAAGTAGGGGATTCTTTGCTGGAATATAACTCACAAAAGTAAGCTTCCCACACTCCAGGAGGGATGTGGCAATTGGCCTCTGTAACATAACCTTTGGTCGCTGTTGATGTAAGATACCAAAAGGTTTTCATATCCTTTACCTTAACTGCATTGATAAGCTGATCCCACAATACTTGTTGTACACTCCTTTTCTTTTCTTTAATCAGTTTCTTATACCCCTTTTTTAGTTGCAATAACTCCACTGCCCTCACTTCTACTGAATTCTCCTTATACAGCTTAAATTTCAGAATAAGCATTTTCTTGGCATCTCTGCATTCCTGATCAAACCAATCCTTTGAAATAAACTTCCTAGTGTAGATTTTTTTTTAGAGCTTTTTACTATATATGAGTCAACTAATTTGTTAATCAAAGCTTCATATTGCTCGATAATCCCACTGTTTGGGCCTATTGCAAGTCAAGTAGATTGGATCTCAGAGTACTGGTTTGTATTAAGCAGCTCTGTGAAAAACTCAGCAGTCTTCTGTGACAATTTAATCTTATTATTGGTAACTATCACCCTGAGGTTTGGTTTAAGGATTTCCATAACCTGCACTTGATATTCAGGAATCTTCAAATATATATTTAGGGGCAAATGGTCACTATCCACTCTGCTGTCCACCACCAATTTTATTGAAGGATGCAATAAACTGTAACTAACAACTAACAATGTGAGAAATAGATAAAGCTGATAAAGACTCTTCAATATAAGTTTCAAGATTTTGCCAGGTTGACCTAATTTGTGCATGCAGTTGCTGGGGTGGTAAATAAACATTTACAAACATTACTGAGCATTTGTTGAACTTCACCAGCACTGCTATTGCATATTTATCATAAGTAGGGAGCTTGCTCAATGACATGCAGAGCTTGATAGAAATAAGAATAAGTAGACCACCCTTTGATCTACCTTTCCTTGTACTGTGAGTGGCACAAAGCTGGTGAGAAATATAACCATTGAAATCAATTACTTCTGAAGCCCTATGGACAGCAAAAAGGGTGACTTTCATGTTTGTGTATAGCCAGGAATGTGTGGTGAACATGGGTATACATTTGCAGTGCATGCAGGAATGCGATCTTCACTTCACCTTGTCTTTGCTCTCTTAATCAAACATGAAAAATCAAGTGTTGGACAATACTTTTTATAAGGAGATTCCTGACATCAAAACACCCATTTTCATTAAAGATGAGGATGTTTACGGATATTCTTTACATACCTACTGCATTGCTGTGTTTCACTCTGACCTTTATTAGTGTTGGGAAGGTGTGAAACAGTAGTGGATTACTCAGGCAGAGTGATCATATTGGCAAGGCAGAAGCTGAACAGCCACTAGTCCTGTGCCTATCCACCCACAAAGTCTAGCAGAAAACTAGAAACAAGCATAATTTTCTTTTTAAAAGATATAATGGTAGATTATATCTTTTACAATATTTGTTAATTATAAAAAACATGGTTTAATGAAGGACAAAGAAAAAAAGAAATTGGCTGCCGGACAGAGTCATGCAGGAATGGTTGTGATAATCATAGAATCATAGAATCATACAGTTGGAAGAGACCTCAAGGATCATCCAGTCTAACCCCTTGATATGTAGGAACACACATCAAAGCATTCACAACAGATGGCTATCTAGTCTCTGCTTAAAAAACGTCCAAAGAAGGAGACTCTACCACACTCCAAGGCAGCACATTCTACAGCCGGACAGCTCTGACTGTCAGGAAGTCCTTCCTGAAGTTCAGATGGAATCTCCTTTCCTGCAGCTTGAATCCATTGCTCCTTGTCCTAGTCTCTGGAACAGCAGAGAACAAGTCCACTCTCTCCTCAACATGACATCCCTTCAAATATTTAAACGTGGCTATCATGTACCCTCTTAACCTTCTCTTCTCCAGACTAAACATCCCCAGCTCCTTAAGCCGCTCCTCATAGGGGATGGCTTCCAGACCGTTCACTATTTTGGTCGCCCTCCTCTGGACACGTTCCAGCTTGTCAATATCCTTCTTGAATTGAGGTGCCCAGAACTGGGTGCAGTATTCCAAATGAGGCCTAACCAATGCAGAATAGAGTGATACCATTACCTCCCTCAATCTAGACACCACACTCCTATTGATGCAACCAAGAATCTTGTTGGCTTTCTTGGCTGCTGCATCACACTGCAGGCTCATGTTGAGCTTGTGATCTACAAAGACTCCTAGATCCCTTTTACACATACTGCTATCCAGCCACACGTACCCCATCCTATATTTGTGGATTCCATTTTTTTCTGCCTAAGTGTAGGACCTTACATTTCTCTCTGTTGAAATTCATTTTGTTAGCTTTGGCCCAGCTCTCCAATCTGTCAAGGTCATGTTGAAATTTGATCCTGTACTCTGGGGCATTAGCAACCCCTCCCAACTTGATGTCATCTGCAAATTTGATCAGCATGCCCCCACTCCTTCTTCCAAGTCATTGATGAAGATGTTGAATAGCACTGGGCCCAGGACAGAACCCTGTGGCACCCCACTAGTCACTTCTCTCCAGGATGAAAAGCAGCCACTGGTGAGCACCCTTTGGGTTCAGTCGGTCAACCAGTTACAAATCCACCTAACAGTAGCCCTGTCCAGCCCACATTTTACTAGCTTCTTTACAAGAATGTCATGGGAAACTTTATCAAACAAAGAAATCTGCAAAAAAACCTGCAAACCTGATAAAACAAACAAGAAATCTGCAAAGATACAAGCTGGCAGATAGTGACTATAGACACATAACAGTTGCTAACTGTAATAACAGAAACCATATTGGAAGTGATTAAAGCTATTTCCAAGTAGGTATTTTGTCTAGATGAATGTACAGTGCTGTATGCTCATGTTACATTGTGAAGTTTATTATGCTAGGTATGCCACAATTCATGCCTCAAATTAGATTATATGATCTAAAGGAAGCCATCACATTAGAACATCAGAGAAAATGTTCTTATATTTAGGAATGTCTAAAGGTCATATGTCACTGCAGTAAGATATTATTAAAAAGAAAATGGCAGCCAACTTGAATATTTAATTTATATAACAATTTGCCTGTGGGAGATGACTTTTTACACACCCTTGTTTGGAACAGCTAAATTCCCAGAGCCATAATTTTAAAGGGGAGTGCTGTTCCTTTCATTAAAAAAGAGAGACTCTCTACACAAATTGTTAGACATTTTGAAATATTTTGAAGATCTTTGCACTAGATGGTAAGCAGTCTTTCCTGAAGTGGTAATTACTGTTCCCTCAGTTTAGTTGCTTACTTTCAGTTTTGCTTCTGCTCCTTGCATGAATCTTTTTTTTAAAAAAAGAAGCTAGTGACTAAACATATCTTAAAAAGTATCATATTCATGTTTCTGGCCTTTCAGTCCTTTGCCATGTCAAGTCAGCACTCCTAGAAATTTTACAGCCTGTGATAGATTGCATTCTTTGTTCTTGCACTAACTCAGACTGCTATGAGGCAGGAAGCCAAGGAACAGTAGGAAAGGAGCTTTAAAATCCAATCCCAGTATTCCCTGATGCCTCATGTTACTCTAATTGCCTGGGCAACTAGCGGGGGAAATGGAGAGGGTAAATATGGGGGAATATTAGTGGAATATAAAGTGCATTCATATTTGTGGTTTCCTCAAACACATCAGGTTACCCACAGCAGTGCAAACTGAAACATGAACTTAGCCATTGGGGATTGGCTGTCTTTTAATCCTTGTAATTTGCATTTCACAAATGAAGTGTGACTTGCACCCTCCAACCCTCACTGATTTAATTGCTGCTTTGGATCACAGAGGCACAAACAGAAAGCTTGTTCCACTTGACTTACAGTGCGCCCATTGTAATACTCTGGTGCAATTTCTCTAGCTATTCCTTCTGGATAATTATGATTTTCCTTAGGTATGTCTGTTTCAGTATCTATCTGGCCTTCACTCTTCCTACTATTCTTATTTCTGTTTCATCTCAGTTTCTCTCTCTTCATCAACATTTTGCATTCGTCATGTAACCTGTACATGAAAAATCCATCAGTGGACTTAAAAAAAAACATATTAAGTGCTTGAAGTTGTGGTTTGCTTAATTGTTTCATGGTCATCATCTCAGTTGATTTTTTTCCTTTTTGTACACCCTCCAACATTTCACAGATGAAAACTGGGACAAGTGTGACTAGACAACATAATTGTGTGGTCAAGATGGCAAAAGTTATTAATGAGAGCTAGGAGAGGTTGCAAAAGTTTGCTTTTGCCTGAATATATTGGGAAAGGCATGGCTCACACCCTTCTATCCTATGCCTTCATGCTGAGTACAAACTACTTTTGCACTTTGAATTCTGTTTGCACCAATGAGTAAGCCAAGGAAAAGATGGAAAATGGGAGGAGGCGAGACAAACTGGGACATTTAATAGCAGCTGAAAAAGTGAGACAAGATAGAATTAAAAGGGCTTGACCCTACCAAGTTGGCTCAAAGTTGAAGGGTATGTGCTTGGAAATACATTGGTTAGAAATGACGGTATTCTTGTAAGGTTTGTAAAAAGGTAGTAAACATGTTTAATACAGGGAGACCAAAGAAGGCAGGATGAAAATGAGACAGTGGTCAAAGGGAAGCCCATTAGAAGGGAATCTAGAAAAAGGCAAAAAAAGTTGAAGCATGTTTTATTCTAAAGAGATATAAAACTTTTCTTGGTGTATCCACAAATGCTGTTAGAAATCATTGTGGCACATCTATTTGCATTATTAGTGAAATAAGTGCAAAATAAAATAAAATAAAATAAAATAAAATAAAGATTGGAATTGCCAAAAATAAAGCTTAAAAATTGTCAGCCCTCCCCCCCCCGCCAACCTCTCCATCTTTTCTCTCTTAGTTGCATGAACACCTAAGTCACATCTGATAGGGACATGGTATCTTGCTGTAGCAAACCAAAGATTAGTCTAGGGCAGAACTATTCTGGGAATTTGACAAGCAACATGGGCCCTTTTCGCATGTTACCCATTTGTGCGGCTGGGGGGGGCATCTCGCGCGAAAAGCCTCAACAGGAACACTGCCGCTTCCCTGCTGCTTGAGTTCTGCAGCGCTTCCTGGTTGCGCGAGCGTTGCGTGAGTGCCCCGGTCCTTCCTACCGCAGCGCAACCTGGGAATTGTAGGCTAGTGCTGTGGCAGGAAGTGCGACCGGCCTGGGCCCCGATGCACCGCACAGCAGGTAAGTATGCATGGGCCTCGGAAGCATTGTGCGACTGCGCACCATTTTCGGCTTAAAGCCGAAAATAAAAAGGTGCATGTCCACTCTGCGTCTGGCTCTTGAGCGTCGCGTAAATGGGAGTGCGTCGTACAGACCGCCGCTCCCATTTACGCGACGCTCAAGGGGCCCTCTCACAAAAGAAACTGCATGCAAAAAGGGCTTTAGTTTCTATTCATATGCTTTCTCAGTTTCTCTGATTCCTCCTCATGTGTATAGTATGGAAAGTTATACAATTAAGCTCATCTCATTTTAAAATATGCAGTCTTGTAATAGCCTGGAAGTGCAGCATATGTTTTGTATAACACATTTATTATGCATTCTTTAAATCTGACACTTTTCCAACTGAATGTGTTAGCTTGCAGTGACACTTGTTGTCAACAGGAATGTTATATGATGATGGAATGTGTAAGTATCACAGGAAAATGAATTAACAATGCATTAAGTTAAGAAATGAATAGTGGTTTTGCTGCCTTTGAGTTCATGTGACCAGTTTTGTCAAACAAATTGCATTTGGTCAGCAGATGAGATTCTCCACCATATTGTGTTTTTCATGTAATTGAATGATCAATCACATTTGCATATTATCCTGAACTGGTGTACTGGAAATTTGTTACATGGGATAAAACTGATTATATTTCACTTGTTAGAAGACTGGGGTCAAAGTTCTAAGCGACCATTAAATCTGTTACTTTTGATTAAAAAAATAGTTTAAAATCCTAAGGTGCTGTTGCTTTAGGAGGAGTAATACAGTGGACCCTCCTCTTGTGCATCCTCCACACACATGAATGTGAGGTTGCAAGAAGCATCCCATCCCATTATAGTAAATGGATATAGCGGCGACATGCCTGTGCTGCTGCAGGTATGCACACAATGTATCCACTGACTATAAGGGGATGTAACACTTTGTGTTTTATGTGGGGATTCTTGGAATGGAACCCTTGCATATATTGCAGGCACACTATGCTGATCTAATAACACAATGATTACCACAAGGCTTTGCATGTCTGTGCAGAAATAAGTTCCACCGAGTTTGGTGAGATTGTTGCTGTGTCGTTAACTGCTGTCAAGTTGACTTTGACTTATGATGACCTTATGAAATAGAGACCTTCAAGTCACCTTGTCATGAACGACCCTGCTCAGGTCTTGAAGACTCAGGACCGTGGCTTGCTTGTTTGTATCTACCCATCTTTCATATGGTCTTTCTCTTTTCTTACTGCCTTCTACCGTACCATCCATTACAGTCTTTTCTACTGAGTCATGCCTCCCCATGATGCGTCCAAAGTACAACAATCTCAGTTTAGTCATCTTGGCTTCTAGGGAGAGTTCAGGGTTGATTTGTTCTTATTTGTTTGTTTGTTTGTTTGTTTGTTTGTTTTTAGCATTCCACAGAATTTGTAGAACTGTGTAATCTGTGAGATTATACTCAAGTAAATGTGTATGCAGTTGCTGCTTTACGTATAACGAGTAATAAACTGACAATCAGTATTTTAGAAATACAAAGGCCATGCACCACTGACTGCTTTCTTGAAACATAAAATATGATGAAAAAGAATATATAATGCAATATATCATAATGCCACAGGATGCTGCAGAGTGTGTGGATAAAATACAATGTAGAATTGGGATGTTCTGCACATAAATTTCTAGCAGTCCTGTTTTTTCCATTATGGAAGATGAATTTCTCATAAGGCCTTTAATTTCCTTTCACAGATAGAGCAAGTTTGGATAGGAGGCAACAAGGATGACCCCTCATAAAAGAAGGGAACTTCCTAGGTTTTTGGATTGCACTGGCTAGCAACTATAGCAGTACAGGCATCTCTCAGTTAACGCAGACTCTGACAAAGAAGCTCCTTTTTACAAAGCCTTTTAAAGAGATCCCAGAGCAACCCATCCTCCTCTTTCTTGTCTTCTGTTCAGCTTGATTCCCCCCCCCTCAGAACTGGCTTTGGGAGGATGGTGAAGGGTAGTTGGAGAAAGTCAGTTTTAGGTTTAAGCAGCATGCCTTCAGTAAATAATGCAATTAAGGCAGACCTAGGAAAGAATGGGATTCTACTCTGGATAATCCTACTGTAGTTATGTGTACGGTTACCCACCACCACCACATTTGCTAGGGTTAGCGGTGCAGAACCCCCAGAAAAATGGAACAATCGCAAATATCAAAAGTGTGTGTGTGTGTGTGTGTGTAGGAAGGGGACCAAGACATTGTGGGGAGAGTGGGCACCCAGGATCCAAACCAGGTCAGGGAAAGGAGAAGGAAAGTCAGTGGGTTGGCATGGTGGCCCTATCCTTCCTCTCCCTTGCTGATCTCTTTCCTTGAGTATGTGTGGGGCATCAAGGAGAAGGTTTGTGGTGCTAAGAAATCAGGCTGTGATCTGTCCTTAGCTGGCTAGGCAGCAGAAGGAGGAAGACCAGAAGTGGTTTTTTAAAGGGCTGTTTGACCTGATCAGAGCTGCCAAGATTCCCCAGAAAAGAAGTGCTTGAGGTTGCGGGGGGGGGCAGGGGTTGGAGAAATTTGCAAATAATCAAATCCGTGAAAGTGAAACCCACAAATGTGGAGGGCTGACTATACTTATGTATAGTTGGCAAATTAATCAACTGCATCCAAATACTGACTGAGTATGTGTGAAGAGGAAAAGAGAAAGAAAAGTAAACAGCAGATTAGTCTGCCTAACCAACTGGCCATGTTGAAAAAACATAGGTCTATAAGTTGTGTCACAAAAATGGAAATAATAAGAAAAGTGGAGGTTGTTGAAAGGAAAAAAAAATCAACCCAAGATGTATTTTGGAAGAAGCTTTTAAGCAGTCTCTACAAGATTCAAAATGTTTTTCTTTACTTATGCAATGCTTACATGATCTTGCTGTTTCTTTTCATATGTGCAAGTTAGTTCTGAATGAAAAGTTTGCTAAACATTTCTGAACTGCTCTTCTTTTTGTGGTATAAGAATCTATTCCTATTCTCTCCATGTTATTTCTACCACTGGTACCAAAGTTTCTGCTAAGTAAGTAAAGGCCCGGAACACATCTACTTTGTTAATTGAGGTATATCTGTATACCCATGCAGTCATTATACACATTTTTGTACTAACTGCATTCACACACAGGGGAACAGCAGTTTCTGGAAGCAATAAGTATAAACTAAGTGGCTTCACATCAGATCTGAATGTACCTGTGAACAACAACAGTGCACAGTCCACAAAGTACCTCTTAAGAGGTAGGAAGTGCTATCATAATGCAAAGATGTTAACAAAAATTCCTACAGCTGACAATAAAGCAAATCCAAAGTTCATGAATCACTGCTATTTAAGATACCAATATTTGGGATTTGACATTCATTCCATATTTGAACATATATTTTTATCCATTAGGAAGAGGTTTTCAGGCATATCAATCACGTTGGGTTTAAAGATGGAAAAAATGACCCTCGGTTCTTTATCATAAATCTATATAATGATGAAAAGGGTGCAGTAGAAATGAGATGTCTACAGTATCTCTTGGTTAATTCTTTAGGGACATCTTTGGGGAGCCCAGCCATTGTCTGTGCTCCACTACTGAGACAAGTACAGTTGCTGGACACTTGAATAAAGTGCCCACTTATATATTATCCCAGATGAAGAAACACATCATCAAAAAGCAAGACAAGGAAGGACCAAGATTTATATAACATCTCTATATGCTAAGGTGTATTCTAATTTTTTACCTGTAGTGGGAGAGATTTACATGGGTTCCTGTTCAGTCTGTTTCTAGATGTTAACTGTTGATGGACAACTTCAACTTGGGACTCTTATAAGGTTCTTTAAGCCAGACTTGGACTAGAAAGACCTTCAGATTGAGGACAGCTGCAAAGAAAGGATTATAATCTGTAAAATGGGAATCTGGGCCTAAATCCAACTGTTAGTCCCAACTAGGAGTGACCTGTTGAATCAGTGGGATTTATGTAGGTATTATTACTATTCAACACTTGTTTCAATGAGTTGGAACTTGTAATTGAATTTAGGCCATAGCCACCCTAAATTCAGGGCAGAGACTTCTCTGTTGTGGTATCCAAACTTTGGAAATCTCTTTATGGACTCATCCAAAATGTCCAAAAGGCTTGTGGTTTGGTCAGCATATTAATTAATATTAATTACTGGTGAAATATTTATGCTGAAATTCTAACTTAAACCAATCCCTTCAATTAAAAAAAAAAGTTGCTCCTATTTTTGTTGGCAAATTTCTGACTAATTTAGTTGTTTAGTTCAAATTAGTAAAAATAACAGTCAAAGATGATCAGTCAATAGAAATGGAAAAGAGGGTATATGTTTGTTTAAAGACTGAAATGAGCCATAAATGTGGGATATTTAAGTAGCCATCTACTCCCATCTACATAATGCAACTAATACAGTTAGATGAAGACGCTGAGCTTCTACATGTCTCATGTAAAACCACAGGATCTCCTGAGGCTCTTTTGTACCATACAATTGTTGCCCTATGATTCCACTTCAACCCTCATGGCTACATCCTGTGGAATCCCAAGGTGTGTAGTTTGGAGAGGTACTAGAGTTCTCTGGCTGAGAATTCTAAAAACTTCTTCATAAACTGTGTGTCCAAGGATGGGTGGAACCATGGTAATTAAAGTGGAACCATTGCACTATGGCCAAGGTTGTGTGAGAGTACCCCTTCTATGGGGAATTTGTTTGGATCATTTGTTGATACCAGCTAAATCTTTTGTGCTCTGACAACACTTTGACTTGTCCAGTGGTTGAATTTTGTTCCTTATTCTTTAGAGTTGATTAATATTTTTTATTCTTTTGAGATATCTACACTATGCACCTTGGTTGTTTTAATTTGGAACTAACAGTAATGAATAGATATTATGAGTGTATACATGTCCATGCACTTCAGCTCTAGAGGAATCTGTTGTATATTCCCCAGGCTGTGCTTCATGACATATAACTGAGGAAGTCTTACCCCACTCAGCTGCTAATCGGTATTATGCACACAGTCCCAGGAAGAACAGTAGTTCCAAGGGAAACAGAAGCTCCCTGCTACTTGCCTGTATTTAGCCTGCAGCAAACCTCTCTGATAAGACCGCTGACTCATATTTGCCTTCCACTGTTCAGGCTCAAGTAGGTTACAAATTTAAATTTATGTGTGCGCACACACATACGCACACGCACACGCACATACATTTTTATAGTTCTATTGAAATCAGCTGGACTTTGCATTTAATGTCTAAGGAATTAGCAGTACAATTTTGTACAGGCCTCCAAAGAAAAAAGCCCAAGTGAATTCAATGGATCTTACTCCCAGGTCGGTATATGTAGGATGGTTCTCTTGGGCCATTTCTGCACAGTGTTGTTATAGTGCTATTATTCCACTTTCAACCTCCTATGGAATCCTGGGGTTTGCAGTTTAGGGAGGGGCATTTAGAATTCTCAGCCAGAGAGCTCTTTGGCTTCAGTAAACTATAAACCCCAGAATTCCACAGGATGTTGAAAGTGGAATAATGGCACTATAGCAGTGTAGAGTGGAAATGGCCTCAGTCTACCATCCTAGGCATATTTTCTTAAATTTACCCTTGCAAGTTTTCCTCACAGGCAAAATTTTAGATATTTTTTATATCCCACCTTTCTCTCAAGACAGGATTCTTCTTTCACTCTGCTAAACAGTTCTCTAATTTTTTTCATTATAAAGGGAGATATATTTCAAGTTCTAGAACAGGGTTGGCCAACAGAGCGGCAGGAGAATCAATTTTTATACTTCTATGCCCCCCAGCAGGCCACACCAGTACACCAAAGCTCCAGACTGAAAAAAAATATCCAGGTGATTTTTCATTTATCTCCCCAAACATCTCAAAACAACTACAAAATGCACTAGTTTTGCTCCTCCAACCTGAATCCTCCCAACGTACATTAAAAACCTACCAGAGAGTCACAAAAATCTTCGAAGAATTGGCCAAAAATAAAAAAAGCAAGTAAGTAATGTCACTTCCAGTTTTGATTTTGGATCATTTTGGGTGGGGGCGGCGTACATCCTTGAGGCCCAAGTTGATATTTTGCTCTGATGTGTCTTTAAAAATCTTTTAATAATAGAAAAGGCAGCCATTATTGCAGGTCTTACTTAACAATAAGATGTATTTATTGTGCAACAAATGGTGCCTAAACACAATGGGACAATCTTCACCTTTGATGCAAAATTCCAGCCTTGAAGATAAATGAATAATTCTTATTCACCCCAGTGGACATTTTCGCGTTTACTGACAATAGCTGAAATCAAGATGTTAGCCTGAAAACATTGTGCTCAGTAAAACAAAAGCAACTAAAGAACATAAGAGCTCATATTTGCACATGGGTCTGCATATAAATGTCATTGCACATATCTGTTATAGCCCTTGAGTTGCAGGCACCCTGAAACCATCTCAGTTCCTGGTGGAGCCTAATGTGGTTCTTTGCCTTTCCTTCCTATTTTCCATCTCAATACTGTACCCAGAGGCAGTCTTCGTAGCTTAAACATCAGCCCCTTTCTCTGCTATTTTGCTTAGTTTAGCATTTTCTAGATGAAGACTTTTTGTGATCTCCACCAATATTTTGTGAGCCTTCCATTGACCTAAAAAAATACTTACTCTACTTGCTTTTTTTCCTTTTCATTATCATGGATTCCATGACTTTTCATGAAGTTGTGCTTGTATAGAGATGAGCAGATTGAATGTGCACAGCATTAGACTCCTGCACATCCATTGTCATTTTATTTTATGTTGGGAAATTATTTAACTATTTGAATAGTTTGCCTTTGACTGAAGGTGCCAACTGGTCTTCCAGGGTCTAGCCTTTTTAGTCCATACACAGCAAAAAACAAAACAAAACCCAAGGATCTTACAGCTGCTTATGGGGTAACAATTTTATTATTATTTGTTATTATTATTTATTATTAAGCATTTATGGACAAGCAGCAACTTCATTAGATCTGATTATATCCCACAATAAATTTCCTGGTCTTTAAGATGCTACAGGACTGATTGTTAAGGAAGAGCAGAAGAAGAGACCAGCTGGATCAGAATAAATAGCTATCTAGCAATTTTTTTTTTAATTTTTTTGGTCAACCAGATGGTCATGGAAAGTCCACCAGCATGACAAGTGTGTGACAGCTCCCTCCTGCTTGTGTTCCTAACCAATTGGTATACAGAGAGATTCTGCCACTTGATACAAGTACTATTTATTTTCTTAGTTAGCTGCCAGAACAAGAGGATAGAAAGCCAGCAAAAATAAGATATAATTGTTTTTATTTCTAGTGGACATATGTGGCCCATCACAATTTTTAGTTATGCATTTAGTCCTTTCTCAGAATGGAGATTCTGCTTGTAATATTACGTCATGTCTACGTGGTGAGAGCAGATGCATGTACATTTGACTCCATGTTCAGAAATCTGCCTCTTACACAATGTGCGGAACTGACTGGAACCAGTTTACACCATACAGTATGTGTGAGTTATGTTTATGAGTATGTTCTTATTTTCCAGCCAGATTCTGACAGCTTTGCTTTCAACAAAGAAATGCTAGTCCTTTATCAAAAGTCTTACAGAATTGCAAAACTTGGCCAATCTATTCCATTTCTTCACTCCAAGATGTAATATGCTACATTAATATATATCCCAGCAGATGCCTGTCCATAGTTTTTGTGTTTTGAAATAGCTACAGCAAAGTATTTCCAAGTGTTGTTCACTTTCTTAATGTCTTTTTGTCTTTCCTCTGAAACTTTTCCAGTTTTTCAATACGCTGTGATACCCAGAATTGATTCAAATGCTTTAGATGAGGTCCAGTTATTGGTGAAAAGTTGTCTTATTTTCTTCCAGGTTTTAGACGTGAAATTCCTGTTAGTGCAGTCTCAAATTGCATAAGGCTATAAGATAATATTTCTGACTCATGCTGCTTCTCGCTTCTCAGTATCTACAGTAGGGATGGAAAGAATGTTTTGAAAATATTCAAAAATATTCCTGTTGGTAAACAATGTCATGAAGAATCCTGGACTGACAAGAATTTTTTTCAGTTTGGGACTTACCTTGTATAAAATTCAGTCTTGTTTCTTCTCTTCTCTTCTCTCTCTCTTTTTCTTTTTTTGCATAGGATACTGCATTTTCTGAATTGAAGATAGTATTTCTGCACAGAAACATTATTTTCTTTGCAGATAATCCAGTTTCCTGTAAAGAAAATGATCAAAATGTGAATGTTGTGAATAATGGGTCCTCATCTACTGCATTTTCCTCCCCAGGAAATAGCATCTTGTGCAGAGTAAGTCCTGAACTGTGGACACTCTTTGAGTTTTCAAAGACTTCCTCACAGGATGAAGAAAATTGCTAAAATTACTTATTCTTTCCTTCAAGAATGAAAGTAGTGAACAATTACACCCCTTTCTAATGCAGGCTTTTTGAGTTTCCAGTTTGGAAAGTTCATATGCAGTTCTTCTTAGTTATTGTCTGCTTGAGTTCTCTTGACTTCACTTTATCAGAGGAATGGCACCTGGTGCAGATCTTCTCTGTATGGACGTTCTCTTGATAATTCTGTATTTTAAAATCAGTTTAGCACTGTACACATTGTGTAGTATATTATCTCATCTACTGTTCTAAAATGTTACTATGATTAAATCCACATGCATTTTATCAGCTGGAAGGTCAACTGGTGAGTTTGTACATTTCCCTGGAATATACTTCATTAAAAATGGAGAGAAGACCAAGTCTCGGTTGTGATTTATTGGCAAGCTTAGTTGATCTTGGTTGTGATTTATTTTTGTTAAAAGAAACATCTTTACTTCTTTTGGATGTTTTTGTTCTTTGTTCTCCTAATAGTTCTTTGATTGTACATATATCCCATTCAAGATGATCGGGAAGAAAGACATTAGACCTCAGTGATATGATTTCATTCACATATTCTAAGAATTGCCTGCACAACATGCTAGATTTTTATTGCAAGCGATAACTGCCCTTCCCCTGCCTTTGTCACTCTTATTAGACACCTTCTTGCAGTTCTTTATTTGTGAAAGTGAAAGCAAAGTAGATATTGAGTAGTTTGGCTGTCTTTTTAAACCTGTATTAATATTTCGCTTGGATTAGGGAAGGCCAAAGTCCATTTAACAGGAGTGGTTTATATCAGATGGTTTCACAGCATTTTGTAATGGATTTGAATTAGAAAACAGTTTTTCATAAAGTTCAAGAACATATTTCTATCCTTTATATATTGAGTGTTCTATCTAGAGTGTGGTAGAGTTTATTATTCTCCACTGTAGACAGCTTTCTACTGTAAAAAAAAGAAGGTTGAAGGACGTTCTTATGTTTAAGGACATGCATATTTACTCTAGTAAATGAAACAGTGGCAAGACCAAGAGCAGCGTTTTCAAAACAAAACACTGATGCTTATCTCTGCAGAACAAAGAGAGAAGGTAAAACCCACCAGTACAGAACATCACAATACCAGCAGGCATCTATATAATGAACTTACTAAAATAATAGTAAAAGACATATTAAAGTGAGTTATTTATATCTAGAATGTGACCTTGGAATGGTGGCTATGTAATTCAGGTTATTCATTCCAGAGTACATTCTTTAACTCCTTCACCGAAACAATAGGTGTCAACGTTAAGACAAACAAACAAGCAAGCAAACAAAAGACCACTAGCATCAACTTTAAAGAGAGCTGAGACTTCATCTAGTATCCCAAAACTAAGGCCCTTTCCAGACGTGGGGAGGGAACCGCACAAAAACGGGACACACTGGATTTCCTGAGCATCTGGGTGAGTCCATCGGGACAAGGAGCAGTGTGAGCTTGTCGCTCTGCACTGCTCCGTTGTCCAAAATGGCAGCTTCCGGTTGGTGGAGGCTCTTCACCAACCAAAGAAGCTCGCCAGCCGAAAGCCTACCCCCAGAAGATCTGCAGGCATGCACTTGTGCACACCAGCAAATCTGCTCCAGAGCACGGCGACGGAGTGACATGGAGTTGCAAGCTCTGTGCTTTTTAAAAACCTCTAAAAAGAGGTTTTTAAAAGCACGCTGCGCGACGGAACTACAAAAAGTAGTCCACCCCAGTCCACTCTACGGTGCAGAAGACCTCCGTTGGAGGTCACTCTGCACCATTTTAAAAGCCCGGTGTGGAAATGGCCTAAGTTTGGACAGCTGTTCTTCTTGTTGTGTGCACATGTGTGTGTGTGTGTGAGCACACGCTCATGAGGTTACTTCCTGGGACAAAGCCCTTCTCCAATTACCTCTTCACTGATGCAGAAGGGACTGTATGTCCCTAGCAGCTGAGGAATCTCAGTTCCTATCTCTCCTCCTTTACTGAAATGGCCTTTCTGTAGCTGTGGACTGTGAAAACTTTGTAGGAATATGGCATTAGCGGAAGGCAGTTGGGCCCTGAAAGAAAAGAAGTGGCAGGTGGGATGAGAACCGCTCTAGGCCCTTGGACTGTATTAAATAACAGCATGGACTTCAGATAGGAAAAAGGGAGTTTCCAGGCAGTCATTCTTGAATCACCACTGCTTACTCAAAGCAGGATCTGAAGAGCTACTTCTTTAGTTTATCCTCTCTGGATCTCAAAGGCACTTATGCTTTCTTCTGCTGTCGCCAATCCCTGCAAGACTTCTGGCTTTCATGACATTGTGACAACATATCCT
This sequence comes from Ctenosaura bakeri, assembly GCA_948474755.1. Taxonomy (NCBI): domain Eukaryota; kingdom Metazoa; phylum Chordata; class Lepidosauria; order Squamata; family Iguanidae; genus Ctenosaura; species Ctenosaura bakeri. The sequence goes on along the minus strand of CAOLHI010001304.1, from coordinate 228,556 downwards.
TGCCATCAGTAAATTAGATTGTTATTATGTTGCCACAGTAATGCCACTTTCCCCAATGTGTTCAGCACCCTCAAAGCTGTTGGAAGAAACCTTACCCTGTACAAAGAGCTCCAGTGGGAGAGACTTCAGTTCAGAGCATCTGTGGCCCATCCTGAATCGTAACTGTGATGAAGACAGGAATCTGAAGGTATACAGTTCTAGGCACAGCATAATGTGTTCTGGGTTGGGCTGTTGCTTGATTTTTGGCTGAGACTAAGAACTGCTGTGGTGTTTTGCCTTGAGTGTTAGCTTACAGCTTTGGGAGATCAGCATTCAAATGTCCCTCTCATGCATGGAAGCTCACAAGGTGACCTTGGGCAAGTCACATTGTCTCAGCCACAGAGAAAAACAACAACTCCCTTTTAAGAAATAATGCTAAGAAAACCCTATGATAGGTTCCCCTTTTGAGTTGCTAATAAGCTGGAAACAACTTGAAGGCACACAGCAGCAACAACGGTAGATCCTTACCAAGGGATTGGCACTTGTTCATTTCAGAGTGCACCTTATAGTTCAAAAAGTGGTAGTGAGCAAACAATTAAGGATCACTCCATCCTGGAAAGTTCTGTGAAAGCCTATTAACCAAGGTAGCCAATTAGAACCTCCAAGTCCAATATGGTATTGTACATACCGTGGTGGCGCAGTGGTTAAATGCCAGTACTGCAAGCCACAAGGCTGTGAGTTTGATCCTGCCCGGCTCCAAGGTTGACTCAGCCTTCCATCCTTTCGCAGGTCGGTAAAATGAGTACCCAGCTTGTTGGGGGCATGTATAGAAATGTTTCGAAATACATGCTATTTGTAAGTTGTTCGCCGCCTCGATCCATATGGAGAGGCGGGATACAAATTTAAAAAAAAATCAAGTTGAAAGGTTTATTCTAGTTCAACCATTTGCCACTGTAGGAGTTATAGGTAAAGCATTCCTGACAGAAAGCCACTGAATGTGTTTTAAACTCCAGTGAGTTTATCTCCTCCATGTCACTGCTGAACTATTGTTATCATCAGGAAGATCATAATGCTGAGTTGGAATTACCTTCTTTGTAATTTGAGTCCACCCAATCAGGTTATGTCTTCTGGAGCAGCAGAAAATAAGCTTGCTCCATCTTCCACATGGGAGCAAAGCACAATACATAATACAAAATATTACTTCCCTTGATCAGGACACTATACTTGAGCCTATCATGCAGCCTAGACTTGCATTAGCACTTTTCCCTGCTGCATTGTTGACAAATGTTTAGCTTTCTATGGACTAAACCTCCTTTATCCTTTTCAGACATACTGCTGTCAAGCCAGATATGCCCCATCCTTTGTCTGTGCATCTGATTTATCCTGCTCAAATGTAGTAACTCACATTTTTCGTTGCTGAGATTCATTTTGTTAGTAGTGGCCCAATCCTTCAATCTCTAAAGGTCATCTCACATGCTGATTCTGTCTTTTGAGGTAGTAGCTCTGCCAGTTTTGCATCATCTGCAAATTTCATGAGTTTCCTTCTATTCCTTCATTCAAGCCATTCACAAAGATGTTGAACAACACAGGCCCCAAGCGAAAACCTTGAAGTTCCCCATTTGTTTCTTTCTCCTGGCATACCAAATTAGAAATATGGGAGACAGCCAGTGCAGAACAGCGAGCTGTTGCATTCATGCCTTGCTTGTGGGGAGCTTATGTGAACAGAGGATAGCCCTGTTTGAAAGCCTGTCCTAACCAAATCTGATTTCATGATAAAAAAAAAATCATAAAGAGAAAAAGCCAAGGTCTCGAAGGTACCAGAAGCAAAGAGGAATCAATCCTTGAGTAAGTGATCAGTGTGACAGCAATGCCTAGATTACACCTGCTGCTTTTTCACACTCTATATCTTTCTTTGGTTTAAGTACTTGAGCCTTTACTTCCTTCTTAACTGTTGAGGTCACTTCCCCCTTCTTCAAGAAGTTATTTAGTCTCTTTGTTTCCTTTTGTAGGGGAAGGAAGCTGTCATAGGGCTCCAAGCCACAATAATGTTTGCTAGCTTGCCCCTACACATGAACATCAGCTTTTATGAATTCTTGTAATCCACTGTAGGTCAACATCTTTGTCCATCTCATTTCCTTTCCCAAGATGGATTTCCTGAGACAATAAACATAAGTTTCCTTTTTGCCTTATACGAACATCCTGAGTAATTACTCCCATTTCTACCACAAGCTTATATTGCACTAGCCCTGCTGTACTTAATATAGATATCAAATATTTCTACTGACAGTGCACAAATAAACACAGAGGTCACCCAGTCATAGACTTCCCTAATATGGAGAGATATATTTATTTTTTATCTCAATTGTTCTCATTATTTCTAGATATGCAGATTTGTCAACTATCCCCAAATTAGTGTTATGGAGCTGTATTGATCTACAGCTGTCATTGTCCTAAGCCAGCACAGCCATTGGCTGTGGATGATAGAGGATGTAGTCAAACACATTCAGAGCGTACCTGGTTGGAGAAGGCTGAGCTAGATAGTTATGCATGTGATTTTTAAATACATACCTGTTCCCTCTTTTGTCTTATTTCTGGGAGAAACATTTCCTCTTTTGGAGTGATACTTATGCAGTCACCCTGACTGTTTGAAAACATGACAGATACCATTGGATGCTCTGATTGATCCCTGGTACACTCTGGCAGGAGTTACCAGTATATCTTCAGTGGCTCTTCGCCCTGGAAGAGGAGCAGACATAGCTACGGAGTGGATTAGATTGGTTTGGTACATATTTTCTCATGTGTCATGTCTTAACTCATTTATATCTCTGAATGCCATCTTTTCTCTGATCAGAGGCTTAGGCACTCTCATGCTCTGTAGTGACTGGATGGAATTGAGCCGAGCACAAGTCCTACTACAGTGCAAGTCGAGTGACAGAAGCCACAGAAAGGATGGAAAAAACTGTCTTAATTGACTTTCCTAAGGCCCTTTTCACATGTTTTTTTTTTTGCGCAAGCGACCCTTGAGCGTCGCATGAGTGGGAGCGGCGCTCCGTATGACGCACTCCCCCTCGCGCAACGCTCACGAGGCTTTAAGCTGAAAATGCCCCACGCTTGCGCAATGCTCGCGGCGCCCTCGTGCACTTACCTCTGTGTGGTGTGTTGGCAAGGCGGCCCAGTCGCGCTTCCTTCCCCCCACACAGCCTACAACTCCCAGACTGCTCTGTGGAAGAAAGGGGCGGGGCGCTCGTGTGACGGTCGCGCGAGAAGGAAGGTGATGCAGGAGGCAAAAAGGGCTGTCGTGAACAGCTTGCGTGAGTGGCTGATCACGCAAGCGCCGCTCCCCGCTGCCGCGATGAGGTAAGGTGTGAAAAGGGCCTATGTAATTCCAAGGTATGAGAATCTGTATTAAAAATTGTTCCAGGCATCAAATATCAATTTCCCACACTATTGTTAGATGTACCAGAGCATAGAGACATTTTTTTTATTAGTAGTCCCACATTCCCCCAACCAGCATATAGCCATGTTGACTGGGGGAGTCTGGGACTTGTAATCCCCCAAAGTAACACTTCTAAGCTTTCATCCTTGTTATAAAGCCTCATTGGTTGTTGGCTTTTTCATGCACTGAAATCCTGTGTTCATATTGTATTGGGGATGAAGTCCATACTTTCAGTCACTAGGTGTCTTAAAACTGCTCTTGCTCAAATGCTTTTTAATTATGGGTCCCAGTGGACTAAACAGCAGTATCGAAATGTGCCAGGCGTTTATGTCTCTTGCATAATGAGCGCACACAAAGTCTTTAGTGCAAATGAATGGATTACAATTCCCAGTGCGCAATGAGAATTCTTTAGAATGGCAGCAGGCTCTTTTGTCTGACATCGCGCCTGTCCTCAGTGTTTCTCTAATCCTATTATTTCCTCTTTTCAGAAGTACAGGATATAGTAGCTGCATCTAGAGAGGAAAGGACGGTGCTGACAAGATCACTGGCTGGATTATGCAGTGTTGATAGGTTGCTTCAAATCCAGCATTTGTAATGCAGATGGAAATAAACAGTTACTGAACAAAAGCTGATTAGAGAATTTAGTCAGCATTTTGTATCATAAAGAAATTGCTTATTTAAGCAAAATAATGGAATTGCTAGGATTTAGGAGATTATAAGGGGGCCAAAGTACCCTCTTTTTGCTTGCATTTGTGTTTGTGCTAAGAAACATTTCTGTATATATGATATATAAATAACTTTGATTCCAAGTTTGCAACCAGTATAGCTGTCCAGTTGAGGGAATCATACCTGTGCAACAGAGAGAAATGTATGGTATGCCCCTTTGCCTTGACCAAGATATTATTCAGATTCTTCTTCCAATGCTTGTCTGGCCCATTTTAGATGCAACACAAGACACAAATAAAGTACCTGAAGCTGTGATCCCAAATACCCACTTACCTGAGGGCAAGCAAGTCCCACTGAACTGAATGGGACTTCCTATTGAGCAGACCTGTAAAGAGTTGCATTTTAACCTGTATATTCTACTCATAAGAAGACAAAGGAAGTGTTAATTAATTTCATTTAGAACTGAGACAGACATATCAAAAAGGGCTCCAAGTGTCATGAATATGCATTTGAAATGTTTCTTTAATGTATGCACATTAGCAAGGAATATAAATGAGACCAAGAAAGTGTCCTAGACTTCTGCATGCTTTGTTTGACCAGTATTCTGTATCAGCTACTTAGTTGAGTATACTTAACTAGTTCTAGTACAGGAGATGTGGAAAAGTAAACTCTTATGGCCCGAAGCCTCCCTTCCCAAACCTGATGGAAATGTCATCCAGGGGCACTCCGATCTTCTTCTCCCCACACAGCTGAGGCCCAGTAAAGTGATGGTGGGGGCAATAGCATCATAATTATGACTAATGAATAATCACGAATATGCAACAGTTACGTAGATTTATGATTCTGATGCTGTTGCCATGATTGTGACCCTATTGCCATGATTGTCATTATCATAACTCACCCTACCAACCTACTTTATCAGGCATCAGGCGCCATAGAGAGAAGAACGTCTATTCTGGTCGAAGTCAGAGCATGATACTTCTGCCAGGTTTGGGGTTGGGGGGAGGAGCCAGAAGAGGTTACTTCATTTAGTATATTTTAGTGTACTTAACTAAGCAGCTGATAAGAATATTGGACATCATTTTAAATTTGAGATGAACGCAGAGTGTCCATATAACAAAGAGCACCAGATTCCTATGCCTTTAAAAGCTGTTTAAGAGGGATTTTTTTTCAGGTTTGGCATTCATGTCAACCTATACCAACTAAAATTACAGTTTCTATGCAGTTATCAAAGAAGATCTCTGTCTTCTTTTTTGTGTGGTTGCCCTAAATAAAGTTGGTGCATTCTAGTTCTGCTCCTCTTCATTTTAGACATGATAGATACTGTATACATTGGCTATTTTCTGTCCAAACCCCTTCAGTGGCGGGTGGATTATGGAACATTTGAAATTAGGCCAGGATTTTCTTTCATGGCAATAGTACAGATCCTTTGTTTCTCTCCTCAGAATTAATTACAGTCATCCAGTGCTTTTTCCCATCCTCAGAAAGAGAAATAAAGGATATACTAAGGTAAACCACTGAGATGAGAGCTAATCTTTTCCCTGGTGACTCCAACCACTGGAAATCAATCATCTTCCTATCTCTACAGTTCCATACTAGAGCCTGCATCTCTTCCCGTTCTACACATCTCTTGTACTAGAACTAGGTAAGGGCTCTTTAGAAAACTGTTAATTGCTTACTGAAACTTTCAAGTGAGACCTGCTGCTAGTCCAGACTTTCTAAAATTAAACTCTGGTGTGACTTCAAAGCACTTTGTATTCTGTACTTGGTTCCATAAGATGTTAGTCAATCTAAGAGGCCATTTTAAAAAAAAGAAAGAAAGAAAAAGAAAAATGTAACTCTACTAGGCTTTTCAAAGCTATAAGTATCTAATGCTGATTGATCCCAAGAAACACACAAAAAGAAGCATGTAGAGAAAATGAAGCATGCTGCTAAAAGAAAATCTCCTATATAGATAGATTCACTAAATTTTCTACCCAACAGATTCTTTAAATATACATTTAAGTTCTGAGGCATATCAAGAAGAAAGACTGGTTTGGAAACAGATTTTGTCATAGTTAGGGAACCATTGTATCCAGAGGAACTTAAATCAGTCATGATTAACTGACATTCCATTAATATCAGTGGGTCAAAGTATGTCTATGGGCTTTTCCGCACTTTGGGGAGGAAATGGGGCAGTCCGTTACTCACCAGACTGGCACGTTCCCCCCGACGATCCACGATGATCCGGAGCAGCGTGCGCCCGTGCTACACACTCTCCGGCGATGAAAATGGAGGCTTCCAGTTGGCGGAGGCTCTCCACCAACCGGAGAAGCTTGCCAGCCGGAAGCCCGCCCCTGGAAGATCTGCAGACTCGCACTGGTGCGAGCCTGTAGACCTATACTTTACAGAGCGATGGACTGGGGTGTGCTGCACTTTGAAAGTTCTCTTTTAATTGGTCTTTCAATAGCACCAGTTCTGGGCGTTCTGGAGCGGGCTGAAGTCTGGACAAACGGTAAGTAGTCTGAACTCAGTTCACCCCCAAATGCGAACGTCCTCGCGGGAGGACGCACCGCCCCATTTTAAAAACCAAGTGCGGAAAAGTCCTAAGTCTGGATTTAATCCAATGTTTAGAGGAGAAAATTCAAGGAATTAAGATGTTGAAGAACTTTTTTTTTAGCAGCACTACCATGTTATTGTGATACGAATAGATCTTAAATTGTTCTGACTGTTACCAATACATTCCACTCTATAGATATTTTCTATCTAAGCAATAAAAAAGCAAGTTCAGACACTGAAATATTGCCTCTGATATCAACCCCAGTGCTTCTTATGCACATCTGAAGTGTGGCAAAGTATGCTTAGTCTTGGCTGTTGAGCAAGTTCCTTTATTTTTGATTGTTAGACTCTAAGATTGAAGTCACCACATACAAAAGCCATTTTATGAAGTCCACATTGGATGCAGCCCTAAGCTTGCTTTAGTGGGCCTTAACTGTTGCCCAGAATGATCTTTTTATGAACAAAAATAAAATAAAAAAAATTAATAAAAATTAAATTGTTTCTCTGAGGAGCAGGATCAGTAATTAACCTTTAAAATAGGTTACAGAGTTCGTTTGTGTTAGCCATTTTAAACATTAACCATTTTCAACACCAGAAGTGGTCTTCTGCCCACCTCTGTTTACATTACATTATTTTATGACATTGTCTCTTCTTGTGTAGTAGGGGGTAGGACTACCTGGCCCTTCTCTTCCAACTCTATGATTCTTTTATTTTATTTTTTATTTTTTTTATTTTTAAATTTTTATTTATCAATATTAAACATATAACAAAGAATAACAAACAAACCACTCACCAATATAAAACCTACCAAATATGATTCTCTATGATTTTTTTAGGTGCAGCCCCTATAGGGCCTGAGGAGTAGAAAATTGGTCTCTGATCCACCACTGTTGTCCACCCCTACTTTAGACCTTCAAAACTGGGGATGGATACAATTCATTAATATAATTTTTTTAAAAATAAGATTATGCCAAATATTTGCAGATGTCTTCATACCTGGTGTGGAAAGAACTTAAACATTTGAATGTGAGAGAAAATGAAACTAACACGTTCCTCTATCCAGCCCCCGGCCTTTGCATGCTTAACTCTTAAATCTGTGAATTTGAATCTTTATGTATTCAATCGTATTTCTGCTGAATTACGATTTCAACCTCCTTTATTCCTGCAGGGTCCTCATCTTTTAACAGGTACATAATAGGAATGGAAAAAATGCTTATCTCCCTGCTGGGGAAAATCATAGCTGTTGAATTTGACTGGTCTGTTTTGTTTCAATTTGTTTTTGAAGAGTATGGAGTATTTGATCCCCCCCCCATTTTGGAGATGGAAAAAATGTGAAGTTTAAAAAAACCAAAAGCAAATGCAAGAGAGAGCAAAACTGATATTTCCCCATCCCTGCTCACAGTTTTGTGATTTTATCTGGGACATACAGAAGATGCTGCCAGTACAGAGAATTAATGTGAGACAATGAATATTTTTGTACACTTCTTGTTTGCCTTTTATAGCAATATCAGAGCATATCCTCATCTTCTGGTTTCATCCTGGATAGGGAAAGAGTTAAAATATGGGGAAAACTTGGGCCCTTTTTGCATGGCATTTTCCATGCAAAAGAGGGCCTGGAGCATCACACGATTGCGAGGAGTGATCTGCACAACACTCTCACAATCGTGCGATGCTAGGGGGCCGGCAGGGGCCGATCACACATCTTTTCATTTTTGGCTTGAAGCTGAAAATGGTGCGCGATCGTGCATTGCTCCCGGGCCCCGTGCACACTTACCTGGTGTGCAGAGCCTCTGGAGCCAGGCTGGTTGTGCTTCCTGCCCCAGTGCAGCCTGGGAAGGTCCCAGGCTGCATTGAGGAAGGAAGAGGCAGGGCTCTCGTGCGAGCAGGCAGCTCATGCAGAGCTGAAGCAGCAGGGAAGGGAGAGCCTTTTGGCAGAGGCTGCTTGCGCGATCCCCACACCCCAGTGCTGGAACAAGATAAGGTGCGGAAGGAGTCTGCGTGGAGATTCAGCATGCAACTGATGGGAGCCACCAGGCATCACTTGTCGGGGTTTTTTTGATTAGATGGTATAATGGTTCTTCTGCCACCAAACTTGGCCAGGTTGTTACAGTCTTTGGGCCTTTCCACACTGCACTGTTTTAGTGCTATTGTTCCACTTTCAACATCCTATGGAATCCTGGGGTTTGCAGTATAAGGAGGGACATTTAGAATTCACAGCTTGGGAGCTCTTTGGCCTCAGTAAACTACAAACCCAGAATTCCATAGGAGGTTGAAAGTGGAATAATAGCACTATAACAGTGTAGTGCGGAAAGGCTCTTTGTCAGCTTGATTAGCTGCTGATCCTTGAACTGTTTCACTTGCAACTAGTCTGTGGTGTGTCCATGTTTATATATGTGTGCATATAGACACAGATATGGATCAAAACTGTTGTCTATATTTTTGAGTTTAATGGACACAGTTGTGGCAACTGTCTTGGCGAGTGAACCACACTCCAAAATTTACCACTGTACCACTTCATAGGATAGAAGAATATCATCATAAAGCATATGGAACAAATTTATTTATAAAAATAAATAAACTTTTATCCTCCTGCATATGTGAGACTTTCAGGGTGACATCCAATAAAATCACTTTGCAAGAAAATCACTTTGAATAGTTTAAACCAATTTGAAGCAATAAAGATAATTTATAGGCTAAAAGCGTATCAATCAAATTAATGCTTAAAACAGAACAGTGTAAAAACAGTTAAAACCATTTGAAACTCACATCTGCAGATTTGGATGAAATCAGTCGTAGTCCAAAAGCTTTAGTGAACAGCCAGTTATTTCACTTGGCACTGCAATGATAGCAACATTGGTGCCAATCAAGCCTCAAAGGAGAGGAGGCCCGTCTCCATGTCCTTACTCAGTGTACTGCTCCAAATGATGGGACACTCAGGAGGCCCATCCAGCAGAAGGGATATATAGGGAGAGGTATTCCTTCAAGTGTCAAGCTCCCATGCCATTTGGGTACATCATACCCTCCAACATTTCACAGCAGAAAACTGAGGCACACATGGCCAAGCAACCTTAGAATATAGTCTAGGTGGTGACAGTTTCTAATGCAGAAAAACAAGATAGAGGACTCTGCAGCAGTAACTTTTGCCAGAGTCTACTGAGAAAGGCAAGATTCTGCCCCCTTCTCTCCTGCTGAGTTAATTGTGTGAAAACAACTTAAACACTCTGAACTCAGTGTACGGAAATTGAAGAAAACTGAGGATGAATCAGGAAAATGAAGGAGGAGCGTGATATTGGGATATTTTAAATGCAACTGTAAAAATGGGGTAACAGAGGATTAATTAGGACTGTCCGTAACAAATTGGGGCAGTTAGGGGGCATGGGCACATAGTGGGCACTGAACACATACATGTCCATATTGTTTTGGCTGCGAGTATATTAAAATGGCAAGAGGATCTTGAGTGTTTCTCTGACATTAGCAGCGGCTATTTTAAGTTTAGTCAGTACTGCTGGGAACGAGAATAATCTTCCAATAACCATAACTTCAGGGCAGATGCATTACAAACATGATAGAAAACTGTCAAGACATAGCAATCTGGCACACAGATTTCTTTGCCTTAAGAACTCTGTTTGCTTGATTATAATTTGTTGGTTTTGAACTCCCTGAGCATTTCCATTAAGGTGTTTCTTTAGAAAGGAGGAAGAGAAAGAGGGAGAGGGAGAGCTGTACTGGAAGCAGCATTGTTAGGTGCCATGATGCTAAGACTCTTCCAGAAGCCTGGAGGAACATAAGAATTTTAAGCACTCAAAATGAAGGCACAGGGTAATGAGTCCATCTTTTAAATTATGCAACACTCTTGAAGGATTTTTGTGCATTTCAAGCATCTTACTAACTGTGCAAAAGGAGGAAATGGGGATGGTTGAAAAGGGGAGGTTTGGGGAGAGATAAACCATTTACAGGTGAAGTGAACAAGAACAGAAAAAGATGACTAAGACAAAGAATGAGTTCTGATGTATACTAATTTTTTTTTGTAAAAAAAGAAGAAGAAAAGGAGACAGAACATTAGAAAATAGTTACTTTTTATCTCTGCACTCCTCATTCTAAATTCATATAAAATTAGATCCCATGATGGGAATGTTGTATCTCCTTCCATCCATCCTTCCTTCTCTCCCTCCCTCTGTCTTTCCATCCCTCCACTCCTCTCTCTGAAAACACAAGCTATTGCTTCAATAAATGTAGTATTTTAAAACTGTACAGCATGGAGGGCCTGCATTCCTATAGAAGATAATACTTTACACAGAAAGAAAGAAAGAAAAAAAACAACAGTGCTGCCTAACTAACCTTAGACAAGTTTTTGACCATCATCTGTCTTTTGGAATTTGCACTTTATAACTATGCCTCTAAATGAATTTTTAACCTGTTTTGTTTCAAGAGGCAATAGAACTCAGGAGACTGCTGACTGGAAGCCAACACCCCAAAGGAGTGGGTTCATTTAAAGTAATTGTCTAGTCATTGCAAGTGAAAAGTTGCTCAAGACTCCTGGAATAATTTAAACTATGGAATAAGGGTGTGAGGGAGGCCAGTTTTTTGCCATTGAGCCAGCCATTTGGACGTGTAATAGGCAAGAAAAATCAATTTGGGCTTACTAGGAATTTATTGAGAGCTTGCAGTTACTTCCTAGGCCATACTTCCTCCAACTCTTACAGATTGAAAGCAGGAATGGTAACCCAGTCTGGTACTACGCTATGAATCTGAACTAGAGGCCAGTGCCAGTTTCCTTCTGAAAATTCCTTCTCATTCTTTCTAATTACCACCCAGTGTACTGTTCACAAAAAGCAGTGTCTTCATCTATGGGGTGCAGAAAGTCATCCTTGGATCCTATACCTTCTTTTTCCTTCAAAGTGCAATCAGGTCTTAATTCCAGTTGGTACTGTATCCAAAGAAATGCGTTTATATCCATGAAAGCTCATGCAAAAATAAAATTAAAAAAAACCAGCTAGTCTTAAGAGTGCTGCTTCATTTCTTTTCTTTCTTTTTTCTTCTCCAGCTTTTGATAGGAAATTGACAAGTACTCTTTACAGCTGCTTGAGATCATGTTTGTCTCATCTAGTGAGTCTTGAGTACCTATCTTCTAAATTAAGCACATATTACTTTTATTAACTTCAATGAAAAATGTCTTTTCCTTTCTCTGTTTGCAATATAAAGAATGAAGGGAGATATATATTTTTTGTGTATTTGATTCCGTTTCCTCCCCACCCCCCTTTGCTATGTTACCCGAGGGCAGTAATATTGAGAGTTCACCATTTTACTTTTCATTTTCATCTTCTTTCAGACTTATTCCCCTCCAGGATTACTGTAGCTCTAATGGCACCTTCCAAGGAAAAAGATTATGTTTTACTAGTAAAGGAAGGGTAGATTATTTACTTTCTGCAGAGAATTTCTTTCCCAGGTGTTTGTATTAGTATTCGTGGCTCCTCATAGAAAAACAACTGCTTCTTATGGTCAGTAATAGTAGAATCAAAATTGCTAGGATGTGCCTGCTGTGTGAAGATAATTTTACAAGACATTTTGTTTATGAATTTCAGAAGGGTTTTTTTTTAAAGAAACATGATACCTGATTAAATATACATGGCTGATGATGGCAGTAACTTCTAATATAAGAATCTTCCTTACTTATTCTTCTCTATTCTTTGCCATATCAGAGTACTGGCGGTTGAAGCTTTCATCCAATGAATTGTATAAAGAAGCAGACAATATTTATTTCAGTGGTCCAGTGTCAGTAGCTATGCAAGCAACATGGCTGATAGTGTGGAAGCCATAAGCAGCAGTTATACAGATTGTTTTATTTTCTGTGAACAAGTGTGGGGGCAAGCCAAAACAGTAGATCCCTTGGCCAGAGAGGTTCTTGATGATGCAAAAACACTACTGAAGTTGAGAGGAACATATCTTTTATAGAGACCCCAAGTTCTCTTGTGGAAAGCTCTTTGAGTGTAGATTGGGTGTGTGTGTGTATGGAATTGTACAGTCCCCTCTCCCAACGATGGTCTTGAACCATAGCAAGTATCTTTTACCATTGGCTGTGCTGGCTATTCAACAACATCTGTAGGGCTGCATAATTCCTAAATTTTTGTTGGTGTTTCAGAATACATTTGGAATTCTGGAAACAGATCAGAGGTTGCCCAGGAAACAGCCTTGGATCCACTGGAATTCAACCCTGTTTGTTCCTCTGGGAAGCTCCAAGATTGTCGGAGGTGTTGTTGAGTGCCTTCAGCTTACTTCTGATTTAGGATGATCCTATGCCGAATCTATCATGGAGTTTTCTTGGCAAAATTTGTTCAAAGTGGGGTTGCCATTGCCTTCTCTGAAGCAGACAAGAGTATGTGACCTTTCCCTGATCACCCAGTGGATTCCCATGACCAGGTGGGGTTGCAAACTCTGATCTCCAAGAATGTTAGCCAGACACTCAAACCAGCATAGCCTGCTGGTCCTTTGGCAGATTTATTTAGGATTTATAAAGTGTTTCCATGTTTTCAGGCTGCCCTTAGGACATTCTCTAGGACATCTGGGATAAACAAACAATTAGACAAGGGACATTGATCTCCTTTTTTTTTTTTTTTTGCAAATGTACAATCTGTTACCAAGTTTGTTTCACTTCTTAGCTGAAGACAGACAGCTTCCTCAATAAGTGGGAAACAGAAATAGAGGGAAAAAACCTATAATTTTTATATTAATCATATAATTTAGGTTTTCTATGAGGTTTTAAAAAAGATGCTACAACCAGTAGCTTTATCTTACAGATATAAAAAGATATAAAAACCTTTCCTCAGAATCCCACTATTGAATGGCTAAAGCTGGTGTTCTTCAAGTCACCAAGAAAGCAAAAGTAATCATCTTGCCCATGAGAAGAATCAAAAAATTAATAACAGGCTAAAACCTTTATTAGACTCCCGGAAATGCCACAATTAGTATGTTTTCCAGAATTCTTCAACAGGCCATGTGTCTCTCTGATGTGTTGAGGGGCTCTGCTGAGCATAGTAGGTGATGTAACAAGCCCAGTCCAGTCAGAACTGCAGATCATTACTAGCCAGAATCATTCTGTTGATAGACTGAAAAAAAAAAGTCACAGGCCTTTGGATAACAGGTACTGATCTTACTTTTCCTACTATGAATTGTATAGTTGAATAGCTCTGCTGTGTAACTACATCCCACAACTGTTTGTCATTGTTGCCTGTGGTTCTTCCAATTCACGGCTTCCTTGAGAGAGACAGTGAGGTGTGGTTTTCTGTGACTTGCTCCTATTCTTTCCTTCTCTCTACACACACACAATCCCAGGCCAACAAAGGCCCTGATAGCAAGCATTCATCTGTCAATATTAGAAGCAAACAAGAGTCTCAGCAGAGTAGGCAGAGTGGAGGAACAGCATCACCTGCAAAAGAGATGCCTGTTTCCTTTGGCAATGACTGGTTTTAGTTGTGTTTACTGTGTAGCTATACAAACTCCACAGCTTTGCCTGCCAGATCCATAGGGGGAGGCACAGAAGGTACTGTCAACTTAAGTGAGAATGCTTAAGGTAGGTCTAATCTCAGCAGGCTGCTGTAGATGGCATGATTTGCTCTAATCACAGGTATTCAAAGAAAATTGTTATATGTTCTCAGCGAGCACTTACATAAAAAGGCTGGTTGCAGTAGGAATTTGCTAACATGTGTTAAGTCACAGTATGCAAAAATCAATTATTCTACAAAGCTTTTAAAGTGAGCACTTTACGTTATTATATTATTAACAGCCACTTGGAAGGATGGCTGGCACGGTGGTGGTTTTCTTCCCATCTGTACCATAACAGAAGAGTCCCCTGCAACTTAACAGTTTAAGGTAGGGCTACACTTGACTCGACAATTACCATTCTCACTGTGGAGTAAAATCGGCCATGACTGTTTCTGAGTCAAAGCATGTCTTGGGCATCAATGCAAGTGTATTCATTTTCCAAGATATTTCTTCTTTGATTCCATTGTAGCAAAATGTCCCTCGTGATGATGGGTGGAATGTTTATTACAAGATTCCTAGGAAGGGGTTTAACAGTTTGAGGGATATCTCTGAGTACCAAGTGCACTTTCTCTCATAGAACAGAACGACAACTATTCAGTCATTTGGGAAAATTGCCTTCACTCAGACATGTGACTGTGGTGGGGGCTAAACCGCTTCCTATTCTTATTGACTCTCAGTAGGTTCAGATATTAAGACTCAAGTCTGTTTCTGTATTAGAAGTTGAAATCAGGTGGCACTCCAGGCATTGTTGGACTACAACTCTCAACAGTCCTAGTCCACACAGCCAATGATAAGCGATACTGGGTGTCGTAATTCAACAACATGTGGAAGACTGCATGATTCCCATCACTGATAAATCAGTATAGATTTGTCCTCTATTCCCTTTCATGGTCACACTATAGTGTGACATTCTTGTAATATGTGTGTGTGTGTGAGAGAGAGAGAGAGAGAGCGAGCAAGAGAGAGAGAGATGCTTTCCCCCATGTGGGACATAAGAAGGAACTTTATGCAGACTCAGGTGAATGGCCCGTCTATCTCAGTAAAGTCTACTTTTGGCTGGTAGCGGCCTGCCAGAGTTTCATTTAGAAAGATATCTTTTCCTGCTCTATCTGGAACTTCCTGAATGCAAAGTGTGTGCTCTTCAGCTACAGTTATATCCATTCTTATGTGCCAGATCCTGTAGATAAATTTTGATTTCAGAAGGATTTCAGAAGGGGAAAAACCTAATGTTTACTTTCCTGTCTTTATAATAACATGAAGACTGCCTTCAAATGGATACAATTTCTCTGGAAAAGCCAGGTTTTGTTCTCATACAAACTGATCTTGTTTCTGAAATCCAGATGATGTTTTGCTTGTTTTGATATATTTCCAGTGAATTCTTGAGACTACTGAAAACTGTTTATTTCTACTCTCCAAGTGAGTTTATTTTAATCCAGTATGTTTCAAAATAAAATGAAATAAAGTATCAGTATTTAGTGTGTGTTTTTACTGCCTTGCAACTAGTAAAGATGGCCAGCAAGTAAATACAACTGTTGTTTCCAGGTAAAAGATGAAATGGAGATCAAAACAGTCAAAGAGGAGTATTAACATTAAAATAAGATTATCTTAATGCTTAACTGGTGTATATTGCTGGAGCACTTTAGTATAGTAACTATAAATCCTGAACAATAATGATGATGATGATGATGATAGTAGTTTAATGGAAATTGCTGAAAATCAGTTTCTGAAATGTTGCATGAAGTTAGATGTAACAAATGATCAGTGGGAAGGGAACAAGGAAGGAGAGAAGGAAAGAAGGGAAACCTGGATTATTTCAAGAAAGGATTAGATGGAGGGGTACAAAAGTCCATTAATATGCTAGTAAATAAAGAATGGGAAATTCTTTATATGTTCTGGTTGAGCCCAAAGTCTTATTTCCATAAACTTTCCATATAACTGGAAACATAACATAATTTGTGGTGCTATTGATTCATTTGTAGACATTCACTGTGTTTGAAAAGTTTCTCATCAATTAAATTGTCATTAACAGTTCAGTTTTCGTATTTTTGATGTTGTCTGTAGGACATTTTAAAAACTGATAGCTTATGCAGTATGATGATTCCAGTTACAGACTCCCCCACATGCACAAAACAGTTAACTCTTTTAGACATCACCCAGTTGTGTGCTTCTGCTGGATTCTGCTCCTTTTACCAGTAGAGTTGGAAAAGGAAATCTCTGTAGCTCTCATCTATTCTATAAATCTGCTTCAGGGGGTTAGGAAAATCTCCAGATCTGTTGTTTTTTTTTTTTGGTGCCACATGGGGCTGCAAGAGGAGGAAGAACGTATTGATTTCACAGGCCTAACAAGCAGGGGATGGATCTTGACAAGAATTTACTGATGCTCTAAATAATGATCATTCTTGCCTCATCACTCAACAAGCAGATAACTAGGGAAGGATGAAAACATTCTATCATATTGATGCTACTTACCATGTATTGGCTAGGATGATGATAGTGATAGTTATTTATATCCTGCTTTTCCCTCAAAATTGGACTCCATGTGACTCACAATTTAAAAGAACAATACAATTAGAAACATACCAAAAGTTTGCATTAAAAAAATTAACTATTTTTAAAGTGTTAAAACAATTATTCCTCAATAAAAGATGTGGCTCACAAGCATATTGTCACTGAATGATAGGATCAACTTGGTGTATTTCTCAGTAAGCCTTGTATGCGTTTGGTACCCTTGGGTACTGAACACCTAAAAAATGGGTTTAATTTGCCATTGAACTGTGCCTGAATGAGACATTTCATGGAAATTGGAAGGACCATTCATAGTTGAAGCATGTGTTCCAGATAAAAGGGAGTTTACAATTATTTTTCATAACATTAATAAAATTGTACATTTTCACCCATATCTACGAATGCTTTTCACTCATCTGAACTACCAACACAATGTAGCTCTGGCAGCAGAAAATGAAAGAAAGTATAGGACACAGCAAAAAGTTAGGAGTTAGGAATGGTCAGGCTGTCTTGTTAGGCAGTACTATACATAATTTTAAATGTAGTTTTACATGTCTTTAATAAAACTTAGCATTCATATAACACTCCAAAGCATTCGAAATGCAACAAAAGCATTATTTAGTGCAACAATCTCTCAGCACCAGAATAGCCTGTGATAGGTTTGCCTTAGATTTGGCATCAGTTAGAAACAACTTGAAGGCATGTAATAAGAACATTGTAAGGTAAATCAGTACTGCCATCTGTATTATTATCTTTATCTGCACTAATATAGTGCGCACGTCATATAGTGAAGCTTCACCTAGGGCCCATTCACACTACAGAATTATAGTGCTATTTTAGTGCTATTCTATTTTAATTGTCCTGGTTTTACCTTATGGAAACCGGGATTTGCACTTAGGGAAGAGCATATAGAATTTTCTGCCTGAGAATTCTAGTGCCTCACCAGACTACCAGCTTTCCGTAGAACAGAACCAGAGCAGTTAAAGTGCAATTCAGTAGTGCTGACAGTAGCGTGAGCAGACCCTGGTGAGTTTAGCCTATGCAAGATCGAAACTGAGATCTTGTTGATTTCTGGTTTTCTGTGGTTTACAGTTCTTGGCTATTATCCTGTTGGCCAATATAACTGTGCTGCTGAAGGTGGTAGTGCTACTATAGGTAGCAATGCAGCAGGAGGTGCATTGTGATTGGGGGAATGGGGACAACATAATAGATGTTCTCTGTTAAGAGACAAAGCTGCCCTGCCAGCTATTAAATGGCTCACGAGCTGGCAGGCCTTTTTTCTCTGGTGATGGAGGTGAGGTCCTCAGCTAAACTGCTGTGTACAGCTGTATAAAGTGCTTTTCTTGGCATAATGAAGTACTGTAAGTGTAAATCACTGAGAAGATTCAAGCCAACATCCTACATCCCCTTTGCATAGGAAAGGGGATGTAAGGAAAGATTGTTCAGTAGTTTTTTCCAAGAGCAGAGTTGCCTCACTGCAAAACTCTTTGCTGACAGTGGATGAAATGTGTTCAACTGGAGATCAGAAGGAGGGAACATTCACAAAAGCTAAGAAGTGGCCATTGCAACCGTACTGGTCATTCCCTCTGACCCATCACAACTTTAGAATGCAAGAAGGTAGAAGGCAGAAAGCCGGTAGATTTCATTTGTCCTCTCCATAACACATGTAATATATAACACGAAACAAGAAAGAAAAGTCTTGCAATTGGATACATTCCATCATATTCCTCGTTTGCAAGTGGGATGAGACAGCCAGATGGGTCAAGCCTAAACGAAAGTCCCAGATTCTCTATTTGAAACTTAAATACTTCTTATCAGTACTGCTCAATGAATGGTCAGAATGAGAGTTTGTATTCAGTATTTCTTAACAGAATGAGGCTAACTCCCAAGGGCTAGGCAGTTGCTATGTATGAAATTCAATATAAAAAAACCCTAATGTGAACAGCTAATGAAATGAAATACCAACACATAGTGTAAATGATAGCTAAGTAAATTAAAAGCAGCTTTGAAATAAAAAGGACAGCCACACTAATGACATTTTTGCAACAATTAAATCTAGAATTGTGGAGGGAAATCCTTTGATCAGCAGCTACAGTAGATGAAGGATTTTCCTATCTCTGAGTAATATTATTTATTTTTTTTGGTCCAAAGCTGTGTTAAAAGCCAGTTAGATAATCTTACATGTTTTATGTGCTTAACCTTTAGACATTTTAAAAGGATTTTCCTTATCTTCATTTAGTGTGAGCCTTGGATAATTTAGATCAATACCATTTTACACATTTGAACATTTTCAAGGCTTGTCCGCAGTGATATATCTATTTAGATTCACATTACAATGAAGAGATGTGGATAATTTACAGCCTTTCTGTTAGCTAGATATTCTTTACCATATGCGCTAGGAATAAAGAATATAATTTTATTTCATGTTCAGCTGTGTAGTTCTGCATAAAGGGCCCTTTATGTCAGCTTTAAAATGTGTGTTTTCTCTTGAAAACATAGTGCTTCAAATGTATAATGATGATCTTCGTATTTGGCTGAACAAAGAGGAAGAATCTTTCTGGGTTGGTAACATCCCACAGTTTGCAAGGGGGAATCATGTTATTTAGTTATTCACTGCATTTAAAAAACACACACGTACACACTTGCTTGCTCACAGAATCTTCACTTATTCCCTTATGATGCCCCAATTTTCTGTATTCAAGGTTTTGTTTCTAAATACAGGCCAACATTAACATGCACTTTGTACTAGCATTTTGAAATGGTCCAGTGCCAAAATATAATGTGCTGTGTTGATAACTTGGCCCCTAAACCACCCAGACCTCTACCATCAGCATGCTAAGTGACTGCAAAACCCAACTTGGGACTTCTGAGGTTTCTTTTAACGTGTTACATTTGGAGGCAACGAGATGTGAAAAATAACCCAAGGACTAGTAATCTCATTCATTTTTGCTGTAATCGGTCATACTTGTTACTTCAAAATATGGCATTTGGAGGACTTCTTTGGAACCCAGGAAACTTTTTGATTTTTAATGGGATTTAAAAGGATTTGAAAAGTCACACATTAAACAACTTTGCAACTGTCTTTTGCATACTGCCATTTCTAATGTTGTATTTGTATCTGTTACTCTGATTTCTGGGGTCCCTTGGGGGACACCTCAATGTGCTCCATGTGATGGGGAATAGAAACTAGCCAGAGCACAAGCAATAGCAATGCGAGAGGCAGGGTAACCTAGCGGGGTCTTTTACCCAGTTTTTACAAGGTCAGGCCAAGCCAAAAACCAAACAAGAATGTCCAATAAATGATTTTATTAAATGGAAGTCTCACGCACCAACACAATCATGCACACACGCACCCAAGAGCTATTAAGAAACAAAAGAGAGGAAATTGGATAGGGGAGCATTGGAGGGGTACAGTTGGGGTAATACTGCACCTTTTCCTGAAGTCTGGGGTCTGGAAAAGCAGCGAAGTGGGGCTCAGCACGGAGAGGGCTGAGGGGATCACTCAACGGATGGAGCAACAGTCTGCTGGGGTGACCAGGAGTGATCCAAGGAACCACTCAAAAACTGGGACTATTTGTAGGGGAAAAAGTACCTGGAAGACTAATCCTTTCCCGGGGAGAACAATGGGTGCTGGAGCAATAACAAAGCTCCACCATGGCAATTTCCTTTGTGTGATGGGATTGCAAGGTGTTGCCAAAGTCTCAGGATCTTTGGCTGTGTTAGTTTGTGGTGTGACTTCATGTAAATGGTCCTCGCCTGATGGAATATTTGCTCAACTTGGGGCAGACACGCTAATCCCCTCAAGTTGGCATCTTGGGGCTGAGGACCTACTGTTTATTGTGGGTTTACACATCTTGAGGTCTCCTGGAGCTACATGACTGGGGATTTTACTGGCCTGATCTGGTTTTTGATCTTTGACCATTGCTACCTATGTGCCCACCCGGGTGACCTCCCAGGCACATTGAATCATATTTTAATATCAAAATTGTAGACCACAGGACAGGGTTTTCCAGTGAGATAACATATCCATTTATCCTCCCACTTACAGACTGTCTTGTTTGTCCAGAGTATTGTATCTATAGTTCTATCCATATAATATGTCCTTTTGTAGGTGAATAGTTGTCTGAGGTTGGGAAGCTCCCTGTTAGCAAGCAAAGGCCTCTCACCCAGAGCCTGTGAGGGGACAATGTTATTCTATAAATTTGGTTGTAAACTGCTACTAATCCAGATGCTGACTCTTTCCCCATGCCTATCCTGGCAGTCACATCACAGGTCCTTATAGTGCCATATTCACATGCTCATCTTCCACTGTGATATTTGTCTTACTCTCCCAATAATGCCTCAATGTTCTCTGCAGGGGACAAACTGGACAGTCTCTATGCAAATTTCAACCTTCTTGAACAGTCTTGAAAAATTGTTTTCAAAGGTGTATTGAAAAGAAAAGCAGCTGAATTGAGATATATTCAGAAATTCCAGTCCATTACCAGATATAGGAACAGAGATAAATGTTTTGCAGCATACTACAGAAGTCAAAAACTTGCATAAGTAATAGTAGTAGTAGTAGTAGTAGTAGTAGTAGTAGTAATAATAATAATAATAATAATAATAATAATAATAATAATATAGACTGAACCTTCTAGAGACCACTTGAAATCTTCTTCCAAAATGCATCCAGGAATGATTTTATTTTCTTTCACCAGCCTCCACTTTCCTTATGATTTACATTTAGGTAGCCAATAGATCAAACCTATAGATCAATGCTTTATAAAACATATTGTGGGTAGCTAGTGAGGCAGGCTTATCTGTGTGCTCTCTGTTTTGCTGTCTAGGTCTGTTTACTAGGGGAATCTGGAGACAGCTGCTATTGTAGGCAGCCACAGATGGCTACAGTAGGATCAGCTAAGATAGAATCCCACCCTTTCCCAGCTGAAGCTCAATTGCATTGTTTACTGAGACACACAATTGACACTGACTGTCTGTGTTTTGCCAGTATGCTGTTGCCATCCTCCCAATGCCAATGCTGCTAGAAAACCTTCTAGCTGGACAGAGAGAAACCAGGGAGCTGAGTGGTCATGAAAAGACTTTGCAAAAAGGAGCTTCTTTGTCAGAGACTTTGTTAACTGTTTTGTCAACCTGTTTTTGATGCTGTTCGTTCTGAAAGAGGAAAAGGAAAACTGGGTGTCTTTTTTCATACAATTCTTTGTGATACTCTCCCCCCAATTAAATCTAACTCCTTGATTCCACAGTGGGATTCTAGCTGGATTTGTTTTTCTGTTTTTTTTTAAATCTTGTTCACATATATCCAATAGCACAACTTATATTTTTTTGGAGCTGCATGTTATGCAACAGCATTAAATCACACTACCAATAACCATTTGTCTCACTCTTGTTTAAAAGGCCAAGGAGGCATGCCTCTCTATCATTCTGTCTGTCTGTCTGTCTGTCTGCCTGCCTGCCTGCCTGCCTGCCTGCCTGCCCCCCTCTTTCTCACACACACGCACACATGTATAAAGAGAGGGGGGGAGCCATAGCATAACAACAGCAGTATTTCAAAATTCAGAGGACCCTGTTGAAAAGGCCCAAAATGACTTTGGTTCTGGTTCTGCCCTCCCCATTTTTTCTCATCAAACTGAACTGAAGCAGAAGCTGTGCAGATGGTTGATAAATATCTGCAGGACACCTTTATTGAGTAGAACCATATAGAGGCCTTTTTTACGGTCTTGGCGAGGGACTTGACTCTGCCTCTGCCTTACATAGCTGTTCCCTCACCTCATAAATGTTTACTACAAACAACTTCTCAGTATTGTAGGTCAACATGACAGCCTGCCTGAAGGCAATGAGAAGATGCTTTGCTTCATTTAAATGAAGAAAATAATTGCTGCCATGCAATGATTGAATTCAAAGTGCAGGGCCCGCACTGAAGGGAAGGAAGACAACAGTGAAGTCGGGGCAGAGGAAGAAAGGTTAAGTTAGCTGGCCTCTCAATGTTTTCTTTTCTTTTTAAATCCTGGTATATAATGAGCTTTAAAAGATGGACAAACATTTTGTTCTTTCAGTACAAATTCACTCCATGTTCACTCTCCTGTATAAATCACCCTTTTTCTACTGAAGACAAAGGAAATGGCCAGAAACACAGAGATAAATGTACAATCCATATAGTGTTGAATTGATAACAGAACCCATTTTAGTTTCTTGCAGCAAAAACATGGTCTTGTGGCACTGTAAAGACTAACAAGTTTTATCTGGCACAAACTTTTGGAGAAAGCAACATGCCTCCACAAATGTCGAATTTGTAAATTTGTGTTTCCTAAGCCAAACAGAAAGCCAGTGTGGTATAGTGGACTGAAGGTTGCAGTAGGATTTTGGGAAATGAGTTGAAATTCCCTCTTGGCCATGGACACTCACAGGGTGACCTTGGATGAGTCTCACTCTCTCAGCCATAGAGGAAGGTAATGGCAAACCCCCTCTGAACAAGTCTTGCCAAGAAAACCCAATGATAGGATTGCCTTCAGGTTGTCATAAGAAGTAACTTGAAGACACACAACTGGTATCCCTTGACCAGCATCTTACAATCTAAATTCAGTTAGTGCCAAAGTCTAAGCAAAACTAGAGACAGTAGTGGTGTAGTGATGATCAGAGGTATGGTTATGAGCACTGCAGACCATAAAGAAACTGTGTAAATGGAAGTTCCTAAATCTAAGGCTCTTTCTGCACCACACTCCCATCCCACAATAGAGACGGGAGAAGGACTGGACCACGATGACACTTCTGCGTGATGTCGTCATGGTCCTGTCCTTCTCCCGTCTCCAGGCAGCACAATCATGGATTAAATCATTGACAGGTTTTCTCTGTCAATAACACACAATTGCACCACCATCCTGGACTTACCTGTCCTGAGGAAGCTGCAGAAACACAATGGCTGTGCTTTCTGCCTTAGCACAGCCTGGGAAAGCACACAGCTACACTGTGGAAGGAAGAGGCATGGCCATTGTGCTCCCTTCCACAGGGAGCCAGCCGGTGCGAAAGGGAGAGATCCTGTCATGCTCCTCTTCCAGTAGAGCCACTGTCGGCGTCCCTACCAGATGTCTTTGCTAAAAGGTAGGGTGTGGAATGGGCCTGGGTGTGGTGTAGTGATTGCAGTGCCTGACTAGGACCAACAATGCCTAACTTCAGTTCCCCACTCAGCCTCAGACCTGACTGTGTGATCCTTGGAAGAGTTTGGAAAGCCTAATCTAATTTGCAGAATTGTTATAAGGACAAAAGGAGATAAACATGAACTCCTGAGGAAGTGAAAAATGTATATAATATTTTCAGTTTCACTTGTTAGCTACAAGGGCAAGCTCAGCTGAAAATCAGTTAAAAGCAAAACACTATTATGCCAAGACACAAATGAACAGATTGTCCCACAAACTATTGATACAGATATAATCTTCATGGGCCACAGTTTAGGCAGAGTGAGACAGTCACCTCAGGCAGCAGTGTATCAGAATTTAAGAGATAGCAACAAGGAATTGAATGAGTTTACTTTGTGTCTTAGGGCCTGCTTTGAATCTTCATTCTCGTTGTTGAAAAAAGATTGCCAGTCCAGTTATCTTTTTAGCATGGAACTGGAGTTCCACTCACCTGTACTTTGCTTCAGGTGACAAAATGTATTGGGCCCTGGCTACTACCCAGAGAGAGAACTGGAGTACCAGAGCCCTGACCTCTGAAGTCTACACAACATATGATAACTAAATCATGGCAAAAGAGTGCTACCTAATTGTAGTAATCCAGAAAAATGACTTGGCCCATCATCAAAAGATGCTGAAAGGCCAGAGAAATTGGCTAGGACTCCTACTCCTTCTCAGGCCTTTACTGCACCATACCTCAATAGTGCATTGTTCCATTTTAATCTTAGCATTGCCATTTCCATGATGGTATTGCATTCTGAATGCTCTCTACCATACCCTTTCGATGTGAGTGGATGAGTAGCTTTATTAGGACTGGCGTTTTGTCCACAATACAGCATCATTAGCAAATCCTTTTCCCCACCCTTTCTCCACCTCACACCTTATGACTGGTCTTTTTTTTGTTAAGCTGAACTACTGCAGCAATGTAGTAACATCATGACACACTGGTATGCTATTGTGTTTTTGTGCTATAATGCTAAAAAAATGTGTTAAGAAAACCATTTTAACTCAAAGGAGAAATTTAAAATAAACACGGAGAGGTGATAGATTTCAAACTTACCACACCATGGGAGTAGTTGAAGGAGGGACAGCCTGGGAATGCCCAGATCATGCCCACTCCTGGATTGGCTACGGCAGGAATCTCTATCAAGCGCTATTGAGAAACTGCATTTCCACAGCTGATGGGATTGTTGCAGGAAAGGGAATCATTACCAGATTATTACCAGCATTGAAAAAAGGCAAATTTCCAATGGATTGCAACACTATAGCTGTTGGTTAGCAACAACATTGTGCAATGGCACAGATCCTGGACTGGGAATAATGTGATGCTCTGGTGGTAGGACACATTTCTGTGGTAAGGTCCTTAGGCATACTTCATTTAGGGAGGAAAATAACCCAAACCATACAGATTTCATTGCCATTTCAAACCCAAACTTTGTTTCCCAAGAGTCTGTTGGACTAATACTACCTTATTTAGATGCCTTATTCAGACCAATTCACGTAGCTTAATTTTCCATCCATTACATGCGGAACAAGCTTGAATGACTAATATACTTGTGAAGTTAATAACTCTGAAAATACATATGCATGCATTTTCCCCCTTGGTAATGTTTTTGGACATAATTGCTTGATATCACTTTTTAAAACAGAGTAATGATATTTTAAAGAAAAAGGCCCGTCATGTTATTGTAGCCAGCTTTAAAAAGAAAACATCTCCAAATCCTAGCAGTGTGCCTGTCAAAATGTCTATCAATCATCTGAATATAAAGGGAAGGTTATTGGTAAATGGTCTACAAGGAAATTAGATTCACTATAAAACTCGCTTTTCTTTGTGGCATATTTTACAGGAATAATGATGCCCACTAATGCACAGTGTTCACATTTTGTGGTCAACTTAATTGTATACCTGGGCAAATGTAGCTTTTCAGAGGCTTCTGTCTTCTCTGAGTTCATTGTCTCAGAAATACAGTGCTTCCAGTAAGCGTTGGGGGGTTATTTTGACAAAATACTTTTCAAACTATGCTCGTTTGTTGCTGCTCACTGTACAATATTTCAGAGCATCTATGCATCTTTCTTCCTCCCTCTCTCCTACAGCTCAGTGTTCATTCTAGCAAGACCATAATTTCATGCTGAATAACAGGCTATTTATTTTCCTCCCAAATCTCTCACATTAAAGATTTAAAGTACAAGCAAGCACAGATAGCCTTATGAGTTCACTCTTTGCATTAAGACTAATCTACTTTCATGCCATTTGAAACATGATTGCATCTTCAGAACCCATCATACCATGACAGTAGGTCAGCCTGCCATATCTCTTGATACTTGAGGGCTACAGTCAGTGGTATAGTTAACATTAGACACTCCACAGCCCAACTCCCATCTACTGACTAGGCAGACAACAACAGATGGTGGGCATGGGGAAACAGGCCTAGAACCAGTATATGCAAGGCTGACTTGGAATATACCAGGGCCCAAGGGGGCTGACTCCAGTTGCGACAACATCCTTTTCCTTATTTTTTTTAAACAACTTTTTATAGTCAGAGGTTGAAGGTTGGGGATATGCATGGTTATAAGTTCTCATTTTAATAATTTTACTTTGAAAAAGTACTATACTTGCATGCAAGATAATAGTGGTTATTCCTAAGTGAAAGTGTTTTGGACCAGGGCAACAGAAGCAAACTCCATTTTTATTCCTGTAACAATGGTGGTGGTGGTGGGCTGAGTCTACAATGGAAAATAACACATGTTGTGTGCTTGTTGCTCTGACAAATCATGACTGTGGAAGTTGTTGGGTAGCATGGAATGGAGATATAGGATAGAGAAGAGAAATGTTGAGTATCATCACTATGTAGAATGTGGGGCAAGAGATAATTAGGTTCAGGCTCTGAAAGAAAGGAGGGAGGCCACTTTTCAACCTGAGCGCTGAATTCAGTTTCAGAGAAATTCTTGGGGAGAGGATATGTGTATGTGTATGTGTTTATTTAGTTTATATCCCATCTTTTCCCCTGCACAGGGAGGCAGGTTGCATGCAATTAAAACAAGGTAAAGATAAAAAACAAAACAAAACCCTATGACTTCAAAAGTAAATGCACACACACAATTAAACAATTCTATTAAAAACATAAAGTAGTTTGAAACCTACTGAAAACATAACAAAAAAAGACAAAAGAGCAGCCACATTAAAAGCACCTTCTGCCACATGAGTTATGAGCCAAAGGCCTGCCTAAATGAAAAGGTCTTTGCCTGCTGGTGGAAAGAGAGAAGAGAGGGGGCCAACCAAACCTCTTATGGGAGGTAGGCGGGCGGGGGAGACAAAAAACAACAAGTGGGACTAAAATGCTAGAAATCCCACATTTAAATTTAAAGCTGTTACCAGCAAATATTATGAGAAGAATTTCAGCTTTTCAGAATGAAGAAAAACACCCACACAAAATCTGGGAAAATACCAAACACTGGTGTCGTGGATGTGTGGGTGCATTGCCACCTGAGCAGGCCCAAAAGGCCATATTTTGCCCCAGGTGCTGAGGTACCTCTCCTCTGCTTTACAACTGGCTACAGCATGCTTTACTCTTGTCCCCTTATACATAAGACTTGTTTCTGCAGATTAGGTGTGTGTGTGTGTATAGTACATTCTTTAGTGATGGGCTTAATGAGGACTTACTGTTCACTTTGGTAGTGGTAAGGACAACACTGAAAGATACAGTTGGAAGTATTCGGTATATAAAGCTAATGAAGTCTGTATCCAGTGCCCACACACTACAGTCTTTGTGTGGGAGGGCATGGGAGTCATTAACACAATGGATCTGACCTAGGTGGTATGCTGTAATGGTCTGGGTAATTCTGGATATTACTAGTCAAAGCTGATTATGTTGTCATGAGATGATTAAGTGTCCATTTCCTTCTTCTTGCTGAGGAAGGAAGGAGGTGTTGATGTATTGAGCCATTCCTCTGTGAGAGCTATCAGCTACCATGAGATTTCTTTCTTTCTTTTTTTCTTTTTTCGGACCTTTTTTTTCATTCTTCTGAGGAAGAATAAAGTAACCAAAGAATTACATTCCTCGATCCAAAACCAAACTAGTGCCAAACTAGATCTTTCCAGATGTAATTCTTCCCACAAATTTCTGAACAGCAATTAGGTTTTTTTTTTAAAGCTGTCTTTGGTCACCACTCCTTTTTGCAAGTCAAATATTTGTGAGCAAGCACATTTGGTGGCTTTTGGGTCACAGCAGGCTGGAGGATTCATTCACTGTTCCTTAAAAGTCTATAACTCCTTCCCTTTGGTTCAGCTTACCAATGATCTTTTCCCCCCAGGCCTAATGGGGATGAGGTTTTAGGAGTGACAGTGCGTGGAAAAAGTTATGCCTTTTGTTTACAATTGTGGTTTACCATGCTACCTCCCACTGTCCTTGAATAGTAATGATGCTAAGAAAAAAGTTTTTCTTCCTAGAACTCAATAAGTAAAAAAGTGCATAATATTAAATAAACTTCCATATACATGAACAGGACATTCTGAGTTAATGTAACTTTTGAAAATTATTTTACTCTGTTTCTATGGTTTCCCAGTGTTTTGTTTTGCCTTGCCTTTCATTTATGGGGGGAGTTGGTTTGGTAATGTGTTTGTATATGAAATTTACAACTTATTCTTGAAGTATTGTAAAAGTACATGCATGCACTTGCACATGGACCTAGACACTGCTAGCCAGTTGGCACCACTGTAGATATGTTTGTCAAGCATAATAGCTACATTGCACAGGGTAGCCCCTGGAGGATGTATCTGTCCTGTGGATAAGAGGTCCTCCAACTTAGAACAACAATGCTTGAGAACCAGATATTGTTGTGTCTATTTTGGTTCATGTCAACTGTGCTTCACAACCTTGCTCTTATTCTCAAGTATCTTCAGAACAGAGGTAGGCATTTTAAAGGTGAGGTGAGGCTTAAGCTCTTTCTTGCTGCTATAGGCCATTAAACATAGCCTGCAGACTCTTGATCGTTAAAGAGCTGCAAGGAAGGCCATTTTGATGGTTGGAATGCTAATAATACTGGCGGGCACTCAGGTGTAAAGAAATGTCCCACTTGTGGTTACAGGGCACAAATCATTACTTGCAAGCTGAGGCTTAGGATCCTTGCAGCCAAGTTCCTGATGGGCAAATGATAATAATGGTGGAAAGTTTAAACTCCTTGCCCTTCCTTTGGCTTTTCACTACAGGAGGAGATGTATAATTCTGTATGACATTTCTCCATCTTGCACTCTCTCCTGGGGAGAACTAGGGGAAAGGCGGAAGAAGTAGTCATTCCAAAACTGTAAGAACTGTAGACAGTGCTTGTGTGCAGCACATGAGACAAATGAAGTAAAAGAGCTTTTTTTCTTCTCTAAATAAAGAGGGATTGACATCTTTCTCAGAGGGATAAGAGGAATCAGCATATCTGGGCTTCGCAGTGAAGGGAGTTCAAGGTTGTCTATGACACTGGGCTGAAGTAGAGATGAATACTAGATTCTAAACTACTTTTCTCTTGATTTGATTTGACTGGCATATTTTTAAAAAGAACGTGTCTACCCTGCCTTTTTGGCCAGCAAAAGGACTACCCATGCTGTGTTTTTTAGTTGACAGAAACAAAAATGGAGTGTAGATAATGATATAAAAATCAGATGCAATATATTAGTTAGATAATTAAAACTTGGAAAAGTGCTGCTTTAAAAAAATGGAATATTTATCTGTAAAAGGGACCCATGCTGTCACTTCTGTTGGTGGTTATATGGAGAGTTAAAAATATATTGGCCCAGTTTTCATGTAATGGTAAGTCAAAATTTACTGCATGGATGGGGAACTTACAGGCTGTAGGCCATTTGTGACCTTCCATATATTTTTGTTGATTTCCTGGCTCACTGGAAAGTTGGGGGTGGGGTGAATCAAAATTTCTAGAAGCAGTCGCATAGGAACAGGGGGCGGGGGGGCACTTTACCCTGGGTGGCAAAAGTATTGAGGCATCTTGGCTTGTAGCCATGCCCCTGCATGCCCTGGCTGTGCCCCCAGGCACCATGGCCATGCCCCATGCACCGTGGCCACAACCTCATGTACTGCGGCCATGCCCCCATGCGCCGTGGCCCCTCCGCTTCCAGCCCCCCTCTACAAACTCCAAGCTTTGCCACTATCTAGAAGCCTTGAGGCTTGATGGTGGTGATGATTAATGGAGGGGAACAGATAGTGTATCACGTGCCAAGTTACAGAAAGTACACTGCTAAAGGCCCCCTTTGATATGATTTCCCCATTTTAATAGCACTTTTCATTTTTGCTGATGTGCGGGGGGGGGGGAAATCCCACATTCCTGAAGCCACAGAAAAGACACCTGTAGATAGAGCCAGTGGATGGAACCAGTTTCCTTCTGTGTACAGTAGAAGATGTGTTCTATGTTTGAGCAGTAGCCCCTCCGAATCTCCCCTCTGTCTTTCTCAGACCATTTCTGCAGTAGACTGTTCTAGTTCTTTTATTCCACTTTCAACATCCTATGCAATCCTGGGACTTTCAGTTTAGGGAGGGGACTCTGAGGCCTCTCCCTAAACTGCAAGTCCCAGGCTCTGTAGGATGTTGAAAGTGGAATAATAGCACTAGAACAGTCTACTGCAGAGATGGCCTCAGTCACAGAGCCCTACCTCTCAGAAAAGCTTGGTATGATTCTCAGTCTTTCTCTAGTAGAACGCTTATTGCCCTCATTACTTTATGAAGATAATATGACCAGATTCCTTAGGGAGGCAATTATCTTATTTGGGGAAACATTCTCCAGCCCCACCCTCTTTTTTTTATGATTGAAATATGCACTGATGCTCCATCCCCTCCCACATTTAGCATCTTATCCCAAAGTGGGATTCAATTCCTATTCAATTCCTAATAGGCAAATAGGGAGAAACAAAATTCCTGAAACAGGCCTTGCGGCCTGCTTGACTAAGCACGGCAGGTAATACCCCTCTTGACAAAGAAGAAAAGTCATAGAGGACCAACAGGACTTGAATACTGTAATGTTCTGTTCTAACATTACAGAGAGAAATATAAGTTACCACAGTGCAGAGGTAAGGCACATGCTCTGTTGGGAGGATTAAATAGGCCAATGATGGGAAACATCTTCTCTTCCTGAGGTCTCAGTGCCATGATTTGGACAAATGGCCTGAACTCTTCCCCTTTTCACTCTCCTCTGTTTTTAGAATAAGGAATGGCTTGAGAACACGGTGTCCTATTTTTTTTCTGCCTTACAGAGAATGAGAAAAAAGATATGACATGTGAGGATGGTTTGTTCTTGTTTGAAGAGTCAAAGCCTAGGACTAAGAGCCAAACTACAGATTACATTAAAGATGTAGCTAAGTTAGCTGCCCAACTTACTGGGCGGCACATTTGTGGCTCGTGCTGGTGCTGGTGCTGCCTCCACGGCATCCCCCAGGGCCATTCAGTTGGCCTGCCATGCCATGTGGCTTTCCAGCCATGTGCTCAGCCCAGCTGAGTACTTCCTCATACTCAGCAGTCTTTGCACAGCTGGAAAAAGCTCCCAGCCAATCATTTCAAACCTGCTGGTTTGAATTGAATGGCTACTTCTGCCCAGGCCAGAGCTCTAGGAAGTTTTCCCTCTGGTCCAGGTATTTTGTATTTAGCTAGGCTCTCCTCTCCCTAGAGGTCAGTTCTTCTCTGCATGTCATCCTTCCCACCCACCCCTCTTGTTGTTTCCTGTGTACTGTAGTTAGGTTGTGTCTTTGCCTTTTATTGTCACAACTTGTAAGGTGGTTGGCATGGGTCCTGGATCCAGGTCTGCTATATCCCCAGGTCACTGGGCCTGGGGATGGAGATGGTTGCTAGGAGGGCAGGGTGGACACATGGCGTGGATTGGGTGACCACATCCCTGTGCTACCGGAGTGTCAGGTGGTTTGCACCTAACTCCAGGTGGTCCTCGCTTTGGGTTTTGGTCTCATCAGTCAACAGGAGGGTTGGCTGATGCTGGGATCCGGACCCATGAACAATCCAACCCTGTTTTTGCTGTAACCAATAAAGTTGTGGCCTGTTTTCATCCAGCTTCAGTGTGTGGCCTGGTTTATTGCTTGCACAACACCTCCCAGTCCTGAGCATGCAACTGCAATTTCAACCATCGCTACCCCATACATTTGGTGGCATGATTTTTATTGGGAAACACCCACCCCTGCATTGAAAGCTGAAGCGTAATACCTTCCTTGCCAGCTGTGACTTGGGGAGCTTTTTTCTTATACCATGTACAGCCATGAACATACGCATGGGGGGTGGAATTGTCTTTAAAAAATGTGATCGGGATATAGCTATTAATGATAAATTGACTTGTAATGTTAAAGTAAGGAAGGGGGAGCTAAAAAGAGATATTTTTATAGATATTTGGGGTGAATTTATTGATTATGTGTTAATAAAGGGGAAAGGAAGTAAACCAACCAAAGAATCATTACAATTTTGGAAGGAGAATGGAACCACATGAAGGGAATGGAAGTGGTTATATCTCTAATGGTCCTGGTGGGGGTGGGGAGCACTTATGATTTATTTGTAGAGTAGATTGAGTTTTAAGAAATTATGGTTTGTAAGTCTGTGTTCATTATGTATTATGTATTGTGTTGTGTATTATGCAAGTTTAACTAATACATAAAAAAAATATGATTGGGGAGAGAAGCATTATACATCTTCTGCCTGCTGAGGTGGATTTTCCACTAAATTGTGGACATTTTGGATTGCCTTTAAAATGGGGTATCTGCTGGTTGCAATTGTAATATATAGAAATGGAAATAATATTTGGAAATATTGAAAACAATGGACAAAAATGGATTTCTCAAATTCTGGGAAACCTTGACAAGGACATTCCTAGATGGGCAAGAATCTTTGCAGTTCAGGACTTATCATGTGTGAGAAATGCATGGGGCTTGGTTTTGTGTGTGTGTGCAGACAATTGTGAAGAAAAGTTTCCTGTATAGAAAATAGCATAAGACAGTATTGCCTGCACAGAAGACAACATTTCTGTGCAGAAGATACTGATTTCTGTACAGGAGCTTTTTTTTTATGTAGACGTTTTTATTTACTGCATCAGAAACGTCCATGAGCATGTTTTTGCACATAACAAATTCTGAACACTGAATAGTCTATGAAAACTGCACATTTTTGACAACTTTCTTATGGAAAATAAAATAAAATGATAAGATTATCTGTCTATTCTTGCCAGCAAGAACAATATTTATGAAGATTTGCATAATCCAATATGTAGTTTGCCTCTGAGTGGCAGAAAAGCAGCTGTTTTCTAATTTTAAACCAAGAGGCTTTACAGGGACATTTCTGTGGAATTTCCCATGCTTTTGTGGCCTTTCAAAGATGTAATACCTTCCACAACTTCTGGCTACTGGAATAAGATCTAATTTTCATTCAGTATGTTTTGTAATCAAGTAGAAAGGTTGTGTATTTCTTTGAAAAGTGAAGAAGAGCAGAGGAAGTTGTCCTACAACAGAGATGGGAACCGTGCTGCCCTCCATGTATTTTTTGATGCAAGTCCCAGCAGCCTTAGGCAGTATAGCCAGTGGTGTGGAATGCTGGGAGCTGGTGTTCAACAATACCCAGATGATCATATGATTCCTGTCCCTTCCTTATGCTGAGTCACACCATTGGTCCATCTGGATCAATATTGACTATTCTAACTGTTTTCAATGTCTTTTCCAGCCAGGCAGGAAGATTCAGAGACTGAACCTGGTAACTTTTGCCTACAGACTACATGCTCTAAGTTATAGCCCTTCCTATTCATAGAAACTTTTATAAACTAAAAGCAACTGAAATCTACTCTGCATTCTCTATGGATTTGGCACCCTCGGTTTTTAGCTGTAGATAAGGAAATGCACTTTATAATATCCTTCTGCACAATAGCTTCCTTAACACTTCATTTTTAAAATTAGTAACCAATGCCTCCAAGTTACAATAACATGCTTTTCTCTGGTCTCCAAGCTCTTGAAGGAATGATATGCGAAGCATTCCTGTACATTTCTTGGCCTGAGCATTTCCCCCTTTAGTCAGAAAGACTGTGTTATCCTTCCAAAACACATTTTGTCATTCCCCAGTTCCTCTGGTTCTGCATCCACTCCTTAGGGCTATATTATTTGTGCTAATCATTTGCTCTTCCGTGACACAGTCAAGGATAATTAGCAGCTCCATTCCTAAAATGTTGTCCACCCCCAAGGATATTTCACCTTTTGGCATTTAACACTTAAAAAGACACCAGGCCATTTTCAGAATCCTGATCCTTTGAACTGAATCTTATAACCAAACCCTCCAGGCTTCTCCTAAAGCTGCAGCAGTGATAATACCACCTCTGTGATTATAGTGTGTGTGCATGTCTATATGGGCTTTATTTTTTAAAAGTTTGACTTCAGTAGGATTATTTAAGGGAAAGATTGCCAAATGATTCCTTTGCTCACTGACTAACTCATTCCTCTCTTTACTGTTCCATTATGGAAGAAGTATTGCCATGGCTTAATGTTGCTAAATTCTCCAATGGTGCCCAGCAATGAGAGCAGCTGGAGGAGTGCACAAGATTTAGTTTTGTTCTCTTCATATTTTACAGCTGGTGAAAATGGGGCATAGGAGAATGTGCTAATGTCTTTCATTTTGAGAGGTATTTTTAACCCAGGTTTCTAACCTACCCGGTAGTAAAAAAAGGAAGGGGAGAGGGAAGCATCAGTGTGGAAAAGAAAAGAGCACGAGAACACAGCAAGAAGGCTTGGGATGTACACAACACTCCATTCCATTCCTAGTCTGGAATGTATCAGGTTTTATTTATTTTTTTGGATAGCTCCTTCAACAAATGCAGATTAGATCTCAAAATATTCACATAAGGTAATTGATGCAACACTGTTATATCACTGCTAAGTGGCCTTTTTTTTTTTTTTTTTTGCAACTGACAGCATCTTCTCCTTTTGCATAATGTGTGTTAAAAGTTTCTAGTCCTACTTGCCTACTATTTGAATTTACATAATGCACTTGTAAAGTGGGCAATGTAGGGCAATGAGTCTAGGAAGGTTAATAGAGTTCTTTTGTCTATTGTATGCTTATCTATCCTGGGTTTCATTGCCTTGGTTTCACTTGCAGCACTTGTTTGTCTTAGGGCAGGGGGCTTCCTCAGTTTCTCCCCTTTGGATATAATAGGGCCCCACAGATTGCCAACTGTTCCAGAAAACAAAGGAAAGAAAAATCTGGTTGACCTGAAGTCTGCTTTTCTTGTTTGGAGAAGCTGTTTTGTTTTTAACATGAAACAGTGCATGGAGTACCTGTGACACATTTAAAAGGCAAATTACTATGCTTTGGGGAGTGTCAGTTAACCTTTTTCACAGAAGAAAGGTGGGCTAGGAGATTTGGGGGTGAGGCCACTGTTTGCCTTGGCTTTTCTAGAGCAAGGGTGAGGTGCCTCTTTCAGCCAAAGCGTCAAATTGAAAACCTGGGTCCTTGTTCATGAGGGGAGGTGTATTTCAGTGGTGAACAAAGCCACAGGTAAAAGGAAAAGTCCCCAAATACTAGAACATTTTAGAATGAAACTCTTCTTGCCAGTGACTTAAACAAGCAAGTTCAATATTTTAGAATGGGGAGCAAACTTGCTTTAAAAAACAAACAAAAACTTTGATGATGGTTTCATGTGGAGTTTGGCCATCCTGAGAAACCTAAAGAATTGCACTGGGACTCTGATCTGGTCCCTGGACCTGATGTTCCCTGCCCTTTTCTGAAATGTTCCCTAGCTGCCAATCTACCCTCTGTCCCTCAATTCTGAGTAGTCTAAGATCCATTTTGCCATGATGATCCCCATGAAGATCCAATCCTCATGATGAAGACAACAAGGTCCTGGAACAAGGCCCAGCATCCCTAATCAGAAAGGATCTTGGAATTAGTGTGTGACTCAGGTATGTATTGTCTCCTCATCTGGATCAACTGTATTTCACTGAGCAAAGGAAGTAGCTGCACCAGCTCAATGGCCTCTGATTGTTAGTCCCAACTAGAATAGCCTCATTGAAGTGATGGCTGAATCCCATTGACTCACCAGATCAACTTTAGTTGGACTATCAACTGAATCTGGGCCAGAAATTTTAGTTAGGATTGTGCCATATTGTTCTTCATTTTGTGTAGGCTTACTGAATTCTATATAAGAAAATGAAACCATGTGCTATAGAAGTTAACGTTGGATATCATATCTCCCAGAATCATCCAGCCAGACTATGTTGATTGAGGGGATTTGGAGTTGCTATCTTAAAAACTCACTTTCACAGCTCTACCTGAAACTCAACCCATCCTCTTCCAAACAACAATTAACATTGTGCTTGTACTATCCCCCTCCAAAAACCTTCAGGTTTATCCACTTGCTAATATTGACAGATGCAGTCCATTTAATTCAGGTGGGACTTGATCTGTATAATCACTAAAGTAATGCTTCTGTTTCTAAAATAACTTGCAAATATTAAAAAAGAAAGCCAATTATCTTTCCTGGCTGCTAGCCTGAAAGGTAGAATTGGGTCAAACTTATTTTGTTTACTGTAGTAAATGCACGTAACATTTATTTTCATATTTCAATCTTGGCCATGCCATCTGTACATACTTTTAAGCCAAAAAGAGATTAGGTCGGTGTGGTGACAGGCCATTCTTCAGATCATTTTCACCACATTTGGAAAGAATTATAGAATCATAGAGATGTAAGGGGCCACAAGGGTAATCTAGTTCAACCCCCTGCCATGGAGAAATACACAATCAAGGCATGCCTGACAGATAGCCATCCAGCCTCTGTTGAAAAACCTCCTAAGAAGCAGATTTGGTCACACTCCGATGCAGAGTATTCTACTGTCAAACAGCTTTTATCATCAGGAAGTTCTTCCTAATATTTAAGTGGAATTTTTTCCATGTAGTTTGAATACATTGCTCCATATCCTAGTTTCTGGAGCAGCAGAAAACAAGGTTGCTCCATCTTCAAAATGATATCCTTTAAATATAGCTATCATATAATCTCTTAACTTTATTTTCACCAGGTTAAGCATACCCAGCTCCCTAAGTCACTCCTCATATGGCATTGTTTCCATACTTTTTACCATTTTGATTGTCCAGCTTGTAAATATCCCCTGTGAATTGTGATGCCCAGAAATGGACACTGTATACCAGGTATACCAAAGCAGAATAGGGTGGTACTATTACTTCCCTTGACTTAGACACTATATTCCTATTGATGTATCCTAAAATCTCATTGGCTTTTTTAGCTGCTGCATCACACTGCTGACTCATATTCAGCTTGTGGTCAGCTGAAACTCTTTTACAAATGCTATTGTCAAGCCAGGTGTCAACCATCCCTTATCTATAGATTTCATTTATTTTCTTTTTTTGCCTGAATGCCTTGCATTTCAACCTGTTGAAATCCATTTTAGTTGTTTAGGCCCTGCTCTCTAGTCCATTAATTGTGAATTTGAATTCTGATCCTGTAGTTTGAGGAATTAGCTATGTCTCCTAATTTGATGTCAGCTCCACCAAAGCGGAGAAAAAGTCTTAATATGTTTCTATTGTTTTCAGAAATAATGCCAATCAAAAGGTATACCTCTCTGAATTTCAGGCTACTTTTTCATGAAATTGTCTTGATAAAGACCTGTTCCATATCATGTTAAGACTTCTGTATATCCTGTCAAATTCATGTTAAATATGTTCTGTTTTATTTAAATTGTTACCATGTGTTTATTCTGTTGTTTTGGCCTTAAAAATTCAACAACAACAGGTTATTTTACAAAACCTTGGCTTTTAAGATTTAGTTTTCTGGATTAGATTGAAAGCCCATTTGGTCCAACACTCTGTCTTGTGTGTGCCCCTGGAAACCCTGCTGATAACATAGGATAGACTACAGCTGTAGCACTGTGGTTAAGAATTATGAAGCAGGGAGTGACCATATCAAAAAGCTTTCCTCTCTGTCTCTCTCTGTCTTCCTCAATCTCAGTTCACCAGCAATTTGCAATACCAAGAATAATTGTACAGACATACCTTACAAGGAAATGTATCACATAAGGCCTATGAAGCACTTTGAACAATTGCAAGTGTTCTGTAGATATCAAGAACTATGATTATGATCAGAACAGACCCAAACTATTTAGCTGCTTGAGGCAGAGTAGAAAATGGCACTCTTTCCCAATCACGATGCGTTATCCAAGGCTGACCAAGTTATTTTGCCACGCGAGACAGAAAAACTCTTAGCCACCTGCTTCCTGACCCTGTTAGTAAAAGCAAACAAAAAATCAAAAATAATAAATTGATGACTAACCATTGTCTGGCTTTTCATGACACCAGAAATTTGAGGTACCTGCCTCTGGCCCTTTTTGCATGGTATTTGCCATGCAAAAGGGCCCCTCGAGCGTTGCACGAATGTGAGGAGTAGTCCACACGACGCACTCACAATCACACGACACTCCAGGGGCTGGCAGGTGCAGACCATGCACTTTTTCATTTTCAGCTGTGAGCCGAAAATGGTGCGCGATCGTTCATTGCTCCAGGGCCACATGCACACTTGCCATGCATGCAGAGCTCTGGAGCCACAGCCCTTGTGCTTCCTGCCCCAGCGCAGCCTGGGAAATTCCCTGGCTGCACTGCAGAAGGAAGAGGTGGGGCTCTCGTGCGAGTAGGTGGCAGCTGCAGAGCTTAAGGAACCAGGATGCAAGAGCCTCTTGCTAGAGGCTGCTCGCGTGATCTCCGCACTCCAGGTCTGTGAAAATGTGCATTGCGGAAAGGGCCCTTGTCTACCAAATTGTAGTAATGACAATGTAGTAAAGACACCTACTTTCTTTTGTTCTGCGCTTCCAGTAATTGGAGAGCTACTACTCCTGGATAAAGAGTTATCGTCCAGCTGTCATGGCATATAGGTGAAGGATAGCACTAATACTTTTGAAAAAGCCCACAAGCTATTTCCTCAAGTAGTGCATCATAAATTTATTGCCACATTTTGTAGCACTAAGTAAATTATGTGCCACTTGAAATTTTCTTTTTCTGTTGGAACTTACTATTTGCTACTGCTGGTGAACTACTGCTGCATGCACCTTAGAAAAATGAAGGCAGAAATGTAAAAATAAATATTTCTGTTGTGTGCACTGGCCCTGGTATACTGATATTTGCATGGCAGAAGATAATCTCTGTCTAGCTGCTATTTCCCTGATTATTTACTGAAAACAGCAGCTTTGTACACAAACCCACAAAAACTAATAACCTGCAATTACACTGACAGAGAGACAGGCACACACACTATGCTGCTGTGAGCTCAAAGAGGAAGGATGAGAACAATGTTGGGCATGTGATAATGGCTTCCTTGCTCCAGGATTGTATTTGGTTCCTTTGCTGTGGTGTGCACAGAGCAAAGCAGTGTTCCCTAGTAATCACTGGGACCATTTCTGCACTAGACTGTTATAGCACTATTATTCTACTTTCAATGTCCTACAGAATCCTGGGGTTTCCAGTTTAGGAAGGGACCTCAGGCCCCTTCCTAAACTGCAAACCCCAGGATTCCATAGGACTTTGAAAGTGGAATAACAGTGCTGTTACAGTCTAGTGTGGAAATGGCCTTATTTTCCTACATCTAGTTCCTGCTTTCCTGTGGCTCCCAGGCTGATTCTTGACTCATGTTAATTGGGATGCAAATGAGGGATTTATGCAGAAAGAATAGAACTCCCCCCCCTTTTGGTTTCATTGTGGGAGACCACCATCAATAGAGACACTGTTTTCTAATGACGCAGCAACTTGCTTCTCAGACATGGGGATCTGTAGCAGTATGAGAAGCAGGGCAAGCTCTGTCAGTTCTCTTCTGTACTTCCGTGCTTTGGAAGATCTCAGATACTCATTCAACTTTCAGTTTAACAATGGCAAATCTCTTGTTTGGGAACAGTGAGAGTCTGGAGTTCATCATATACATGTCCACAAGAAAAACAGTTGAAGAATAGAAAGAAGAAAAACTACTTTCCATCAACTAGCATGAGAAAGGCTCAGGCCTAGATAAGTTGAAATATAGCCTTCTGCTGTATTTTAATGGTGTAAATACAGAATGTAAGGCAAGTTTTTAAAATCACAGAGGAATGGGGAAAGTTGCAGAGGAAAAACAGGTCAGGCAGCCATTACTAACAAGATGATGTGGAATAAAACAACAAAGGTATGTTATATAACCAATTAAATATTAAAACTAAAACAAGAAAGGAAAGTAAAAAAAGGGAAATTGTTGAGGAAAGCAAATCAGTCGGGGATAGATTAGCCTGTGGGGCGGTTCAAGGGTGGGAGAAAACTTATGTACTTATGCTGAAAGTCTTTGGGCATAAAGGTGACCTGACCCACATAAAGATCTCTCTTTCTTATGTAAGTAGCTTAGGCAATGAACAATACAAGAGAGGGAGAACTTGCCAGAGAGGATCTAGATTATGGGGATTTGCATGCCTCATGTCTTTATTGGGAGTAGAAATAGTTGCCATAAGCTAGTAGTATGCTCACTCTTTCTGCAACGGTGTCAACTAAAGATTGAGCACCAAGGTGCTTTGCAATGATTTTCATTCTCAGCTTCTGGGGCTGGAATACTCCCTTTACTTTCAAGAATTTAAATTGAGTTGTGATGACGATTTGCACAAACAAAGCAAACTATGAATGATGTTTATGCCAAGCCACCTTGTACAGTAGCTGCATGGATAGCACCAAGTTTATGGGGGACCTTAGCAGTGATCTTGCATTCTTATTTTACAACAAAGCTGTGTGATGGGATCTGTACCAAATGTAGATGAGGAACATAGTCTTTGCCCAGAGGGCTTGTGAACTATAACATGCATGCGTGCAAAATGGTAAAGCTTCCGAAAGAAGGATAAATGAAGAAAATGGAAATTCAGAGATTTGGCTGAAAACATAATATAAAGAACAACTAATTTAAAGTAAGGCCATTTCCGCACGGGGTTTTTTAAATGGGGCAGAGCGTCCTCCAAGGAGGATGTCTGCACCTGGGACCGGACTGGGTCGGACCTACTGAACATAGATCCGCAGTCCAGCCCGCTCCTGAACGACCCCAAGTGGTTGTCCAGCGTGCTTTCGAAAGACCACTAAAAACAGATCTTTCAAAAGCATGGAGCATGCCACTGTGAGTCTGCTCCCTTATGCAGATTTGCAGGCTTGCATTGGTGCGAGCCTGCAATCTGCCGAGGGTGGGCTTTAGGCCGGAGAGCTTCAGCGGTTGGTCGAGACCCTCAACCAACCAGAAGCCGCAATTTTCGTCCCCGAAGCAGTGTGGAGAGGTGGCCACAGACTGCTCCGGAGAAGTGTGGACTGGACCGGGGAGCCCAAAAGTCCGGTGAGTAGCGTCACAGGGCGATTCCCTCGCCCTGTGCGGAAATGGCCTAAGAGTCAGTGTGGTGTAGTGATCTGAGCACTGGACTAGGACTCTGGAGACCAGAGTTTGAAGTTCCACTCAGCCATGAAAACCCACTGAGTAACCTTAGGTAAGTTATATTTTCTCAGCCTCAGAGGAAGGCAGTGGCAAACACTCCCTGAATAAATCTTGCCAAAAAAAGCCCTAAACAAAGCCAAAGAAAAAAAAAGTGATAGGTTCACCTTAGGGTCACCATAAGTCAGAACCACTTTGAAAGCACACAAAACAATTTATAGTGGTTTTCAGAATCATTTTTTAAAGCTGTGCCTTAAGAAAGTAGGTCCTTAATTTATAAAATACTGAATACAGTTATTACTTAACACAGGCTTATTATTAACACAATGTGTGATTCTCATATCTATAATTAAAAGACTTTGACTCAAATCAGATTGCTACAGTAGATCCCTAGAATTAATTTCTGAATTGTCAGCACTTATGTCAAACCCACTGATTTGCTAAGTCTGCTCTAGATGGTACTAGCCATTGGATGTAGGCCTTTGAAATCTGAGAGCCAGCATCATGCAGTAATTTCAGCATTGGACTAAGGCACCGGGAGACCAGAGTTTGAATGCCCACTCAGCCATAGAAACCCACTGGTGACCTTGGGCAAGTCACACTCTTTTAGCTACAGAGGAAGGCAAAGGCAACCCCTCCTTTGAAGAATTTTTTCCAGGAAAACCTCAGGATAGGATTGCCAGAAGCCAAAAAACAAATTAAAGGTACACAATAATGACAACTTTGAAATCTGTACTGGTAGATCCTTGGTAAGTTTTCTTAAGATAGTCCAACTTCAAACAATGAAGGAAAGAAGATGGCTGGTAAGTATGTAGAGTAATGCATAATTACAGCTTGAAAGTTGAGACAATTGGTTGAATTAATAGTGAGTCATATTAAGAGTAGATTCCTTTAAGTTAGTCATAAGTTCCACTTTGCAGGTTAGGTAGCTTCCTTTGAACAGATCTGAAAGGAAGAAATGCTCTGTGAGACAGTCACTGGCAGAGCTTTGAGATTATCAGCCTGTGCAGTGTGCTGCATTAATGAAGATCTAACTGATGATATTTATGCATGGTGTGGAGAAGGTGCACATTTTGATTCTCCCCATCTCTCATAACATGAAGTCATGATCAAACTAAGGCCATTTCCACACGGGGTTTTTAACACGGGGCAGAGCGTCCTCCAGGGAGGAGGTCTGCACCTGGGAGCGGACTGGGTCAGACCTACTTAACGTAGATCCGAACCCCGGCCCACTCTGGAATGACCCCAAGTGGTTGTCCAGCGTGCTTTTGAAAGACCACTAAAAACAGGTCTTTCAAAAGCATGGAGCGCGCCACTGCGAGCCTGCTCCCTTATGTAGATTTGCAGGCTCACATTGGTGTGAGCCTGCGATCTGCCGGGGGCGAGCTTTAGGCTGGCGAGCTTCAGCGGTTGGTTGAGACCCTCAACCAACCAGAAGCCACCATTTTCATTCCTGAAAGAGTGCAGAGCGGTGGCCACACGCAGCTCCAGAGAAGTGTGGACCGGACTGAGGAGCCCAAAAGTCCGGTGAGTAGCACCATGGGGCGATTCCCTCACCCCGTGTGGAAATGGCCTAAGTATCAGTAGAAGCAAGACAGATAAAAGAAGCTAATCTTTCAATGCAGTACATAAAGTCTAGTGTTGACCACTCTGCTTTATATGGATTTAAAAAGGAATTAGAAAAAAAATCATGGATGGTTAGTTTATCAGTGTGATATGACACTTTATGTCAGGGTCGTGTAGTCATTCTGATTTAAATAACTGCCATTCCGCCCTTATAACTGAGGTTCAAAAGCATCTGGAGGATAACAGGTTCCTTTCCCCTGCTTCATATCTAAATTACAATTGGGATTTCAGAGGTATTTGGATTAGCCAGTTGCTAAACTAGACAGAAAGAAGAAGGGAAAATTGTTCACCCATTCAGTTCTGAAGGAATTTGGATTATCAATGGATTACAAAGAACAGGGGACCACTGTTGTTTTGATGTCTTGTTTGTGGTTTTACCATGGGCACATGTTGCCAATTTTGAGAACCACTGTGATGGACAATATTAACTTTATTCTTTAAATATCTATTCTACCTTTCTTTACAAAACAGCACTCAAAATGGCTAACAGTAAGGAAACACAAAGCAGAATGGCTCTTGAATAATAAACACTGTTTGAAAAAAATAAATAAAAACACCCCAGAAGACCCAAGACCCAATTAAACCAACCAATCATATGAAACTCCCTTCAAGACCAAGTCATCTTAAATGCCAAAGGCCTGACAACAATAAGACATTGTGCCTGCCTGGCATGGTCTGGGAGTGATCACCAAGACTCTGGGCTCATTCAGAAGGGTTTTTCTTTTGTTAATAAATCAAAAAGTAAGTCAATTGACTAAGTAGCAAAACCCCCCAGAATCTTGCTTGGATGTAATCCTTGAGGTATAAGGCTATCTAGGTCATCAGTGTGCAGATAAAAGGATTATAGTAGTGGCAGCTGGTCCCTGTGCTTTCCACCATGTATCTAGGTAATTGTCACTATTGCTCACTCACTAAGGAAAGGGGTGGAGGGAGAACACAGGATTGCCTCTGTTCATGAGTGTTATGCTTATCTTTCCTTTGCCAGAAGAACATACAAGTCAAAGTTTGCAGTGGTTGAGGTAGATGATCAGATATTATAGGTGGATAGGGGGATACAAAAGATGCTTGCAACCCAAGGAAAAGTAAATAGTATCATCAAAATGGTACCGTCAAAATCCCAGACATCTTGGGAATGTAGTTTCTGTTTTATGCTCTTCTAATGAAGAGACTAGGACTTCTGTCAGAGAATCTGACTCTCTAAATTGGACTAGGTTGTTTTCGGAAGCAGCATGTGCCAACTTTTTTTCAGGCTGTGTGATGCTCACTCAGGCACATCCCTTCTCTGCTGCTGCTCAGGTCTTTCTTCAGCCTCTCACTTTCAAAGCTGTGAAAGCTGGCTCTCATTTTCACAAACGGTGAGGAGTCAAAAAAAAAAAACATAGGAGAAGGGTGTTTGCTTTTTCTGCAAACTTGCAAGAATGAGATTTTTCATTAGCTCTGCTAGTGGTGAGAAGAGACCTTGCGGTTATTTCTTAGCATATGCTGTTCTTCATGGTGAGATGGTCATGGTTGACACATCTTCTTCGTCTTCTGCTGCATCTTCT
Source organism: Ctenosaura bakeri (assembly GCA_948474755.1). Lineage (NCBI taxonomy): Eukaryota > Metazoa > Chordata > Lepidosauria > Squamata > Iguanidae > Ctenosaura > Ctenosaura bakeri. The sequence goes on along the minus strand of CAOLHI010001304.1, from coordinate 184,118 downwards.
TCAAAGGTGGAAGAATTTGTACCTATACTGTGCACTTTGGAAAAACACATCCACACTGTCACGTATTTCATGATATACCAGCAAAGCATTTCACTCAACAAGGTTCAGCCCCATCTTGGACTCATAAAAGATAATACTGGCATCTATCATCCATCAGAGTACAATATACTTCAGTATCCTAGATGCTGAGTGTTCTTGAGGCTTTCAAAGTAAACTATGATGAATTATTAATTTTTTCCCTCCCATTTAACCATATCAGGGCACTGGCCTGGCATACTGCACAGTCAACAAATAGCATGATATTAGCCAAAGTCTCAGGGGATCGGATAAAAGTTCTGTAGGGACAATAAACCCCTGGGATTGTTAAGCAGGCACAAAGCCAAGCACTGAGTTTTTATTGAAGAAACCAGTGACGGTATCCAGAGTGAAAAGTGACAGATTGTCAGGGCAATAGAAAAATGAGCAGAAGCTTTGTGGGTGTCTATTGGAAGTAGCGGGTTGTCAGGTAATTGCAACTTAATCATGGGAGAATCATTTATGGAGTTTAAATGAGAGCTTTAGCAATTCTTCACCCATTCCCAGAATCCCCAGTGGGAAAAGGTTGATGTGTGTGTCTTTTGTGCTGAGGAGCAGACTCTCTGCATTATTTCTCCAGGCCCCAGTGGGGGAACAGATGTTCTGGTAGAACAGGATCACACAGTGTATGGAGGCTGCAGGAACTGCTGCTGCTGCTGTAACAATGGTAGAAAAGACAACAACTCAAACTCTTTTCACCATGCCTTCCAACATTCCACAGATGAAAAACAGAATGATTGTCCTCCTTCCTCTCCCAGGCACAGGGGACTGGCTCTGAAAGCAGCATGGAGCTGGGCCAGGCAGGGCTAGAGCAGAATGACCAGTAGCTTGGGCACCCCTTCCTGAGGTGGTTACTCTTGGAATGGTTGGTGAAGGCTCAGCTAGGCCAGGTGGGGGGAGCAGCAAAGATGAGGGGAACAATTCAGCTCTCAACAATATGTTGGTGGTGGTGCACAGCAGTGACTGTAATGATGGAAACTACTGCTTCTTCCCCTTCCTCCTCTACTGGGTTGTGAGGCAAGAGGGGAACAACCTGGGAACTATTGCTCATGGCACTGCTGCCACTTCTACCACTGCCTCCACAGTCCCCTGTAGCTCAATGCTAGTTCCATGCTTGGGAGGCAAGTATGTGGTGGTGGCTGCTCTACTAGAAGCAGGGCCTAAGCTGCCACCACCTCACCTTGCACCCTGAGAAGAGGAGACAACCTTTCTCATCACAGTCAATGCTGCACCAGCAACAACATGTTGCTATGGGCCAAGTAGCTGCCCTTCTCATCTTCACCACTATTGCTTTCACCACCTGGTAAAGTTGATGAATTGTTGCCTTCTTTCTCTTCTTTGCTTCCGCTTCCTCCGTCCAGCCTAGCTGAGCTTTGTGATAGTTCTTCATCTTCACCTCAGGATTATGCCAAGTGATAGTTCTTTATTTTCACCTCAGGAGGAGCTACCTGAGCTGGTGGTGCTATATACATTTTGCCTTGTAGCTATGGTCCTTGCTTTTCTTCTTTTTATCTTTTAAATAAAGCTTGGAATCAGGAAGGAATTAAACCAGATGAAAAGCAGAATGGCAGGTAAGTAAGAATGGTTGCTTCATTTAAAGCAGAACAGTATGCTGTACATACATTTTTTAACAAGTTGGTCTACATTTCCAGAAAGCTTCTGGGATTGCCAATTTGGTGGTGGCATCAGCAGTGGATGCCTAAAATGCCATGGAGGCACCAAATCCTGTCTGATCCTGGAAGCAAATCAGGGCCTTGTTAGTATTTGGAAGGGAGACCACAGAGGAATACCATGTATTGTTGGCTATATTTCAGAGGAAAGAAATAGCAAGTGACCTCTGAGTATTCCTTGGCCAAATTCGTGGGGCACCGTAAGTTGACAGGTGACTTGAAGGCATGTGTAAACATGTATCATCAGTGGAGGCTGAGGGGAACTCAGAAAAATTGCTTCCATCCCTGTCCTTCCCTTTATCTGTCCCAGGCCAACTTTATTGCTTAGAATGGGAAGATTTTCAGGGGCTCTTAACCACCTTGCCATTGTTTAATGAAAAGGCGAGGTACATCTTTTAAAACCACCCTATTATTCTGGAAGTTTAAAATGGTTGCAGTTTGCTCTTTGGTAGCAAGGTGTCCACTTCACTTCAGTTGACTTGCCCCTATTGTCATTTCTCTGCTGTTGGCTCTTGGAAATCTGACTGCCCACTTACTGACTTCTTGTTGAAGAATGATGTTTATCAGCCTTGTTATTCTTTGAGCTTTGTCCCACCAGTTTCTATAAGCTCAGCCACCAGCCAGGAAAAAACCTCCAGCCTTTCAAGAAGAGTCCCTTTCCCCCCTCAGCATTAGTTTAGTCATGAAGAAGTCAGTTTTTAGACCTTCCTCAGATTTATGCCCAGTGTTAACTCCTTCATGTCAGATTCTTTAGTATGTTCATGTGGAATTATTTGATCAGGACTTTGTCCACACAACACAGTTACAGAACTTCAATTCCATTTTAACTCCTATGGCTCCATTGTATGTAATCCTGGGATTTGTAGCTTCATGACGTTAGAATTCTGTGACAGAGAGTTCTTATGTTGTAGTTCAGGAAAGTGAACTAGGGAATGTTAGGATTCCAGATGACAGACCATAGCACTGCAATAATTATCCATTCTGAATATTCCCTGCTTTCCCTAGTCTGGATAAAATTGGGCCCTAGATTCCAATAGCAGGCTGGGGGTAGCAGAGGCATGTATCTCTCCACTTCCTGCCCATCACTGCTGCCTTCCTGGCCATTTGCCACTGCTGCCTCTCACAAGTTCCTCACTGCTTCTTTGCCCAACTGTCATACACTGCTTCTGTTGTGTGTTGTATTCAACCCTTTACTTCTTCTGTTGCCTGCCTATCCCCTCATTGCTTATTATCCCTATCTGAGGGACAGTGGTGTGCAAGGATGGGAATGCACTAGTTTGAAAGAGAAGGGTTTCATAGAGCAGATCTGATGGATTGACTCCACTCTGAATTATTCCCTCTTTCATGGCATAAAGATAGGGGCAAACCTGTGACCCTGTTACAAATGTCAGCATGGGAAAAGTACTTGATGTGTGGTTTGAAGGTGGAGAAAGAGGAGGAGGAAGAGGAGGAGAAAGAAGAGCCGCAGCAGCAGCTATAATTAGAAATGACTCTCCACTGCACCAGTTTCCTTGTTTGTTCATTCTCATGCCTTTCTTAGCAAATTGTCTGGGATTTAATATAATTGCTGAGCGACCCTGTGTTTTTAAGAACTGGGCTGTCCCACCTCCACAGCCTTTCAGACTTAAAGAGAAGAATAAACTATGGAACTTCAAGGACAAAGCAGATATTTCTCACAGGAAAAGTAGGTGATCATTTAATAAATAGCAGCTCCATTTCACATCAGTGAAATGTGTTCTGGTAGTGTTCTTGGGACTGTTGGCCAACATGTAGCTCAATACACTGCAGTTAAGCCATCTTCCAGCTGACCTGTCATCAAAGCACAGTAGATTGCTAGAGAATGGAGTGCTGGATTGAGAGGGTATCTCATAGAGTTCTTCCTAGCGAGGTAAGCCCATTAGTTTTCCTCCATTGTGGTACACTATCTCTGGGCATTGCTTCTGGTATCCCTATTACTGTACTGCAGTATTCATGCTAAGGGATTTACTGCATGAATAATATAACTACTATTATAAATGTAGTCAAAACAGGACTATGCATAAGATGTTTTTCCCCTCATTCCCATCTGGAACCATTATCTACACAATGTAGTTTTTGCCAGAAAGCTGATGCCCTATGCTGTAATCCATCTAATCTAGATACATCACTAATCTATAGAAGAGTCAAGCAGACAAGTAGTGTAGCTCATATAGGATAGCCTAAGTTACACAGTTATTTCACAAGATAATTCCAGCATGCAAGGCTCCCCTTACCAAAAGAATAATGCACCTGCCTTAGATTGCAGATCCTGAAGGGTGGAAAGTACACATATGTATGCCATGTTGTATATGTGCCCTATAGTGCTGAAGCTAGGCTGCTGCTCCCAGCTTTGGTGCATGATCCTTGTTGTAAAACTTTCATAACGGTATATTTTTAGCTAAACTTTGATTTTAAAAATTGTAAGCTGTTTTGGGTCTCTTGGCAGGGGAAAGGTGGGGTAAAAATTGAATGAATGAATGGGGAGATAGGGCTGAACACCTTTACTATCTTTTTTAAAGTTCAGACTAAAATAAAGTAAATTCTTCACTCCTATGACATTACAGTTGCAAGCTAAAACTGTCAGGGCTATGTTGTATTTTGCTTCAGGCAGCAATATGCTGTGTGTTGGCTGTGTCGGTAGCTTCAATGGAGAAGAGACTGGATGGAGAGGAACCTGTCTGTTTAAAATACTCATGTCATACAAGCTACATATATAACCAAAGGTTTTGGAGGTAGTTTTGACCCATGGTTCATGTAACAGGAGCAGTCAAGAATGAATGAATGAGTTCATTTCCTTCTCTGCCTCCCACATGGGTAAGCTGGGTGAAACAACACTGCAGGTGATCAAAGGCCTCACTTCCCAGAGCTGACAAAGATTGTGAAAGACAAACTGAATAATATCTCTTTGGGTTAGAAGCTGCCCATAAAACTGAATACCTCTTTCTATTCTATTCTCATTTATCAGGTTCCTGCCACTGCTTTGAAAGATGGCCTCATCTTTCAAAGACAGCTACTCTCATTTCAGTTGTGTGGGAAAATTAAAGGTCCTAGAAGAATGTTCATTTAGCTTGCTCCATCCCACTGTGATTCTAAAATCAGAATTTCATAGTGAGGGGATATCTGTCTATGTATCAAAAGGTCTTATTTCCCAGGCAGTGCCACAGGAGAGCTTGTGAATCAAGTTCTGCATGCTTGTGCTTGTGTTTTGAAAGCCTGTGTTTTGAAATACAACAAATTCTTTATAGGTTTTCTGCTGTATTGTATTATTTATTAATTATTTTGTAATTGCAAAGCTCATTGCCTGTGCCTTGAACACACAAACCGTGCAGTGAGAACCTCTTATAATATCAATATTAGAGATAACTGTGAAGTCTCTAAGGAATAATGGAAGTAAATGCAGCACTTGAGAACTTAGCCAAAATACTGTTCCCCCCCCCCAAAAATGCAAGAAGCAACATTATTTTTAGAACTGAGAGCTGACATTAGCTTTCTTATTTTTAATGAAAGCAAGACTGGTTTGCAGCTCTAATGAGCTACATCTTCTTACTCTGGATTCACATATAAGGAAATTAGGGGCCATTTATAATAACTGATGTTAAGATTAGAGATATGCTTAGTCCTGTTAGCAGCTTAGTGCCACTTAAACCATACAGAGCTAAGGCATGTTACGAGGGCATTTCTTCTTCTTCTTCTTCTTCTTCTTCTTCTTCTTCTTCTTCTTCTTCTTCTTCTTCTTTAATGGTGAGGCTGAGATCACATAAGCAGCTCTTAACATGGTTTTTATAATTGGAATGAAAGCTTTTAAATTGGCATGTCTTGTACATCTGGCAACAGGAAACAGCTGGAGGCCATATTTTCAAGCAGCCACAGTGAATGAACTGAGCTCACCTTGCTACTTTATTTCTGTTTAGGACTTTTTGTCAAAGCTAAAATGCCACTTTCTTTTGGTGGGGAGAATTTGTTTGCTTAAATCTTCCCATGAAGTCGGTAATGGTGAAGTGACACTGTGAGTGGAACAAAATCTAGCACCCACCATATCCAAATGAGTTAGACACAGGGCTGGGATGACGTCTGAATCCAGGTAGGAAGTGAGGTAGCAACACAGAATGCAAAGTATGCAATACAATAAAACAACAAAAGAATTTTCTCTGCTGATAATCAGAACTATGTTCAGTCCAACCTCCTAGCAGTAGTGATCCAGAAGGATAACTTTATTCTTCAAGCTTTATGTTTTACTATTTCTCTTGATTAGGAAAGCAGAATAAAACATACATCAGCAAGGTTAATGTTTTTCTCAAGACTGACTATTTATTATTTCTTAATTAACTCTTCTGTCTGTTGTCTGAATGATCAGAGCAGTGTGTAACTATCATAATGTTCACAAACAAGGCTATGACTGATGTAACAGAAGTACTCCCTATTTCAGCAATAATAATTTCATACAGAAGTTAACAAAACAGAGGTTACTCATATATCAATAAAAGTAATTAACCAATGTTGTTCTTATTAATCATACTAATAAGAGGGAAATTGAAAATCTTCTAACATCCCTCATGTATATTTTAAACTAACATCATGAGCATCTAAATGGCAGTACCAAGAAAGGGACAGCCCTCTTTGAATGCTAGCAGACAGGACTGAGTCAAACAGGCTTCTCCTGACAGCATGCTTTGCCCATTGTAAACAGGGCTCTGCTTATCTCAGTCCTGCAAATGCCCAGTTCTTAAAGAAAATGACTTAAAATTTCAAAACATCCTTTCAGCATGTCCCTCAAGGCTTGTTTGTTTGTTTAAAGTATTTATTCTTAGTCCTTCAGCCAGAAAGCTTCCCAAAGCACCTTGCTAACTGATAATTTGACAATTCCCAGTCCTCAAGCTAACACTCTAAATATGGTCAAGTATAAAAGGGAAGAAGGGATGGTAAGTAGGGATTAAGGTCATCAGCTGTTGTCTGCTTTTCTCTCAGTGGCCAGGTAGGGAAAGGGCTCTTAGCAGCCACTGGGGCCCAGGCATAATAGAGATGTGCCTGACCACTCCTTCCCACCTCCTCCTCCATGAGCCAGTGCAATCATGGTCGGAATCTGGAGGGAGGGGGTTAATACCAGCTTCTGGGCCAATACCAGTGCCACTGGCACTTTTTGACCTAAAAGAGGAGAGGGAACATGAGTAAATATTGTTCATTACACAGAAAAAGTAACACTCCTACCAGTCATTATTTTATTTGCAAAATACACCAAAACAAAAACCAAAAAACCAAAAACCAAAACAAAACAAAACCCAAAACCAAACACACACACAACACATTACAGGTAATGTGTTAATTCAGAGCTCTGAGTTGGGAGCAGAACAAAACAACTGTGGTAGGTGCCTGAGATTGTTTTGTTAGGTGCCCCTTTTCAGCTCAAACATCCCTTCTTAACAGTCCTGCAACCATTGGCAGGACCAGCAAAGAATAAATCCAGTAAGTTCCTAATCTATATTTGTAGTGTTCTGAGCAAGTCACATTCAAGTTACAGCAATGGGAATGATACTTCTAGCATTCACCATTTAAACTTAAAATGAGGAAACAGATTTCTATTTCTCCTCCCCCTCCTCCTTTGGCTAACATCTTTGCAAAAACATATTTTGAAATGACATTTTTTTAGGTTTTTCAAGATATGTGACATTATCTCAAAATGAGCATGTATTTTATGTTTTTTTTTTTTTGCATTTAGCATCTAACATTTTTCTACAAACTATATACTTAAACTTACTGAAAGTTTTTCATGTTTAATGGGTTACAGAGGAATTTTCCATCCATCCATCACATAAAATTTCATTTTAAAGCTTTAGAACAATAAATGCAAGTAATGCTAGAGGTTTGCCAATGGGGGAAAAGCAAGGAATTTGTCCATTTTGATATTTTCAGGGAATTGGGGTACACCAATAACTGTCTCCCTCCAGAAAAAAACATGGTGGAAATCCATAAACAAGTCAGATGAGCTAAATGCATGCAAAGGCACTAACAATCATTACAATGACTTGGTATGTCCCTTAGTTGAACGGCAATTCTATATTCATCTAGCAGTAAGTCCTGCTGAAGACAATGAGTTTCTTCTAAGGCCCTTTCCACACTAGATTATTATAGTGCTATTATTCTACTGCAAACCTCAGGATTCCATAGGATGTTGAAAGTAGAATAATAGTGCTATAACAGTCTAGTGCAGAAATGGCCTGAGTTTACTTACATACACTCATATGCTTGTGTAGAGCTTGTGCTGTCTTTCAGTATCATCAGTGTCTGACATACACGAAAAATGATTTTTTTCTTTGTGGTCCATATATTTTATGTTTTGATGTACATTTCCAATACAGCCTATGTTAAGTTATGTAGGTGTGCAAGTTTTCCCCAGATGGAGTATAAATTACTATTGTGATTCTGATGTGGGATCTAGAGATTCATCCTAATTTGTTCTTAGGTGAAAATAATAGGCTCGTAGTTTCTAAATGAGTACTAATCCTAAATGTTGAGCCAACAAATGTGAATATATTAAAATTCAAACAGGATTATGAATTAATTTGCATTTTTTGCACCTGTTCAGTCTGCATGAGTTGAATCTGTATCACCACAGTAAACAAGGTGCATGTGAAAACAGCCATAGAATAATATGTGAGTATGATACATGGTGCTATGATGCCTAAATGTGGGGATATTGTCCTTGAAAACAGAATTGTATTGGTGGTTCCAAATGGAATAGACCCATTGATTCAATGGGATTTACATGAGAGTTGAATGGTGAACACTTGATTCAGTAGATATACTCCTGATTAGACAATAAACCATTATGCTCACAGTGTTTCAAGAAGCACTTTTTTCATAAATACCTTGAAGTATTGAAATAATAGAAGTTACCTCTGAGTTTGTAAAGCTGAGTTTCTATCTTAGTGAGCTATGGATTCTTGATGAGGCATGGTCACTCATTGATAACAATTTGATTGCATAAATGTCATGCATTCTTAGGCAGCATCGTCGTGGTGTTGATGGTTTTGGTCACTTAAAAGAGAAGAGACAAAGTTTTGCATCCTGCTGATGAGATACATAGATGTAACTAGGACTTATTCAGACAGGCATTTTAGTACAGAAAGTTTTTAATCTCTTTTTAGCTATTTTAATCCTTTTTTGTAGTTTAATTCTGTTTTATTATTTACTATTTGTCTGTTTTTAAAATGCATTTTTTAGCTATGTAAACTACTTTGAGGCCCAAATGTGCTCAAATGCACTTGGTTACAATGAGTGGGGACAAAGCCCAAAGTGGGTAAATTACTCCTTCCTTTCTTCTTCCTGTCACTTTTTTTGTTTCTGTCTTCTTATATTTTTCTCTGTTCATATATTTTTCTCTTGTTCTTCTAACTCCCTAGATTCCAGATTGTTGAACAAGTGGCTGGTCAGTCTTGCTAGAAAATGGCAACAGATCACCTGCAATAGGGTTTTTAGATTAAGTTAAGTGCTGGACGTGATCCTAAAACCTGCGTTGCCCACTCCAGTCTAAGGCATCTAATTGTACTAGGACTGATGATACCTTGGGTTGTTCAGCAACTAAAGAAACAGTGGTTGCAGAAGTGACAGTACAGTGTTCGAAATTAAAAGAATTGTTCTCTGTCACTTCACCCATGCTATCTTCCAATTTCCTGACTGTTCACATGTTCAGAATGATCAGAATTGTATGAACTTTTCACTTTATGATTATACTTCAGTGTTTTGAGATAAGTGGAAATTAAGGATATGCCTACAGGATTGCAGCCTGCTGTATGCATGGTAACAACTACTTATTCTGATATTCAGCTGACAGATGAAATCCTTTTACAGTGTTTGCACTATACATTTCTTAGCTCATAAATGAAGTTGATATTTAAAAAATCAGTCCCAGACAGTGTTGTAATGTTCAAAATCTCAAATGCTGCTGAATGAATTACATGGATAAACTGCTTTCTACAAATGTAACGGAGAAGAAACAAGCTATATGTGGCTCTGACAATAGCTTTAAAATATTAATTTCATCAGGGGAAGAAAAACAACAGCCTCACACCTATCAACTGTGTGCTCACATCTTGCAGTGCACTTGTGTTCATATTCAGCCCTGATATCCACCAACAAATGGCAAGGGCAGTGTTACCCTGTTTACTGGGGGTCCTGGGAGGGACACCTAAATAACTAAACAACAACACAATTTGGGGGAAATTAGCTTAGAGCACCGCTGGCAAAACGAGAGGCAGGGTAATGCAGCAGGATCTTGTAACCCAATGTTTACGGGGTCAGGCCAAGTCAAGAAGCAAGCAGTATTGGAAATTAATGAATAATCTTTATTAAATACAGGCACACAATGTAAGCAACACACGCACACAGATAACTAAAGAAAATAAAGGTTTGAGTTGGATAGTGGGATTTTTGAGAGGGATAGTTGATTTGAGTGATACGGAAACGGTTCCTGGAGTCTGGAAAGAAGATAGAGAGCGATGCTGGGGTGCGATGTAGCTCAGCACTTGGGGCTGAGGGGAAGCTCACCAGGCAAAGCGGGAGCAAGAACTCTGGAACTCGGGAGTGATCCGAGGAAGGTCTCGGAATCAGGGGGGTTTATAGAGGGAAATGTGACTGCAGGCTATGCCATACTTGGGGAAAACAATGCGATTTAGGAGAGGGACAAAGCTTTGGAAAGGTCAGAATTTAGCATGATTGATTTAAGTCCAGTTGACAAAGAGTTAGCCAGTATGCAAATGCAGAGTGCTTGGCAGTTTGCCAGGTTGCCTGCTCGGGGCAGGGAGTCCTTTGTAAACAGCATGCATACATAATGAAGGTGTTTGCAGAGAGGTCTCCTAAAGCAAGGATCTGGCTATTTCTGGCCTGCCTGGCTGGAGAAAGGAATGTTCAGCAATTAGTGGCCAAGCTTAGTCTGTGCTTGTTCAGGGGCCTCACAAACACGTGGAGAAGGGTGGTAGAAGAGAGCCAAATTATTGATATCAAAATGATATCTAGGGATATCTCCAAGTAGGTCTAACCTGCAGTAACAGCAGTTATAATGGTTATTTATAAAGAGGAATCAAATAATAAATCGGAATGTGGGGTTTGAGTACCTTATAAAAGCAAACTAATAATGGGGAAAATTGTTTAAAAGTGATGACCTATAAGAATGATCTCTGTGCACTCCACTATAGATATGTGCATGTGAAAAATCTTGGTTTGTGTCAGTAGAACACATGGTCCTTCCATGTATTCCAGAGTGCATGTGGAACTATGTGTGTAATTGAAATTTATAGCTGTGTAAAATAGAATTGCACGTTGTATAATCAATCACTATTTATATTTAATACATATATTTAATACATATTTTAATGTATTAAATCCTGCCTTTAAAACAGATAACTTTAATGTTACCATACCAATAATTTATAGTTTATCGTCTTACCTTTCATACCTTACTTTGAATGTAAGGATAAATTGGCAGGATCATAAACTCCCCACTTCCATGCATTAAGATGAGTGGATAGGTTGAGAATGACCTTGAACAACTATAGACACATCAGTGTTGTTCCTTACAAAAAGACAGCAATTTTCATAGAATCATAGAATCATAGAATCATAGAATCATAGAAATGTAGAGTTGGAAGAGACCACACAGGCCATCCAGTCCAACCCCCTGCCATGCAGGAACACCCTCAAATCAATCCCGACAGATGGCCATCAAGCCTCTGCTTAAAAACCTCCAAGGAAGGAGACTCCACTACACTCCGAAGCAGCAGATTCCACTGCCGGACAGCCCTGACTGTCAGGAAGTTCTTCCTGAGGTTCAGGTGGAATCTCCTTTCCTGCAGCTTGAATCCATTGCTCCTTGTCCTGGTCTCTGGAGCAGCAGAAAACAAGCCCCCTCCTTCCTCTACGTGGCATCCCTTCAAATATTTAAACATGGCTATCATGTCCCCTCTTAACCTCCTCTTCTGCAGACTAAACATACCCAGCTCTCTAAGTCTATCCTCATAGGGCATGGCTTCCAGGCCTCTCACCATTTTGGTCGCCCTCCTCTGGACTTGCTCCAGCTTGTCAATATCCTTCTTGAATTGGGGTGCCCAGAACTGGACACAGTATTCAAGATGGGGTCTAACCAAAGCAGAGTAGAGTGGTACCAGTACCTCCCTCGATCTAGACACCATACTCCTATTGATGCAGCCGAGAATTGCATTGGCTTTCTTGGCTGCCGCATCACACTGCTGACTCATGTTCAGCTTGTGATCTATGAAGACTCCTAGATCCCTTTCACACGTACTGCTATCCAGCCACGTGTCCCCCATCCTTTATTTCTGTATTCCGTTTTTTCTACCTAAGTGTAGGACCTTACATTTCTCTCTGTTGAATTTCATTTTGTTCGCCCTGGCCCAGCTCTCCAATCTATCCAGGTCATTTTGAATTTTGATCCTGTCCTCTGGCGTATTAGCAACCCCTCCCAATTTGGTGTCATCTGCAAATTTGATGAGCATGCCCTCTATTCCTTCATCCAAGTCATTGATAAAAATATTGAACAGCACTGGGCCTAGGACAGAACCCTGTGGCACCCCACTAGTCATTTCTCTCCAAGATGAAGAGCAGCCATTCGTGATCACCCTTTGGGTTCAGTCGGTCAACCAATTACAAATCCAACTAACAGTCGCCCTGTCCTGCCCACATTTTACTAGTTTCTTTGCAATAATGTCATGGGGAACTTTGTCGAAGGCCTTACTGAAATCAAGGTATGCTACATCCACAGCATTCCCTTCATCTATCAAGCTAGTAACTCTATCATAAAAAGAGATAAGATTAGTCTGGCATGACTTATTTTTGAGAAATCCATGTTGACTTCTCGTGATTACCGTGTTGCTTTCTAAGTGATTAGAAACTGACTGCTTAATGATCTGCTCCAGGATCTTTCCGGGTACTGATGTCAGGCTGACTTGGCGATAATTATTTTTCCCTTCTTGAAGATGGGGATAATATTTGTTCTCTTCCAGTCTGCTGGACCTTCTCCTGTCCTCCAAGATATCTCAAAAATTATAGCAAGTGGTTCCGAAATGACCTCTGCCAGCTCTTTTAATATCATAGGATGCAATTCATCTGGCCCTGGAGACTTGAATTCATCCAATGTCGCCAGGTATTCCTGTACTACCTCTCTACTTATTATGTGCCTCATTTCCTCTGCTTCCTCCCCTGCTCCCCAACCGCCAGGTTGAGTGCTTGTATCCTTCTGGGAAAAAATGGAGGCAAAGAAGGTGTTAAGTAGTTCTGCCTTTTCTCTCCCCCCTGTGAGTAATTCACCATCTTCTCTGCGCAGCGACCCTACTGTCTCCTTCTTTTTCCTTTTGCTGTGGACATATTTTAAAAAACCCTTTTTATTGTTTTTAATGTCTCTGGCCAGCCTATGTTCGTTCTGTGCTTTAGCCTTTCTGACTTCCTCCCTACATCTCCTAGCTACTTGCTTAAATTCTTCTTTGGTGGTTTCCCCTTCTTCCATTTCCTATACATGTTTCTCTTAACTCTTAGCTCAGCTGAGAGTTCTTTAGTCAACCATTCTGGTTTCTTCAGATGCCTTCCATATTTCCTTCTTATTGGCACAGTTTTAGACTGTGCCTTCAGTATCTCCTTTTTAAGGAACTCCCATGCCTCCTGAACTACTTTCCCTTTCACTATTCCTGATCACGGAATTCCAGCCAGGAGCTCCCTAAGTTTACAGAAGTCCGCTTTTTTAAAATCTAAGATGAGTGTCTGGGTACCCTTCTCTTCTCCTTCCCACTGAATGCTAAATTCCAACAGGGCATGGTCACTCCCCCCTAAAGATCCAACCATTTCTACCTCATTCACAAGGTCATCCCTGTTGGTCAGGATCAGATCTAGAATATTTGATTCCCTTGTGGCCTCTTCCACCTTCTGGACCATGAAGTTGTCTGCAAGACAAGCAAGAAACTTGCTGGACCTTGCTGTCTTGGCAGAGTTTGACTGCCAGCATATATCCGGGTAATTGAAATCTCCTATTATTACTGTATCTCTCCTCTTCAAATGTGCAGTCATTTGGTTGAGGAAGGCGTCATCCAAGTCCTCAGCCTGGGTTGGAGGTCTGTAGTAAACCCCCACCAGAATATCCCTGTTGTTTCTCGCTGCCTTAATTCTTACCCAAATGCTCTCTACCTGGCTTTCTGGGTTTAAGTCCTGGATCTCTTCACAGGTGAAAACATCCTTGACATACAAGGCGACTCCTCCTCCTTTCTTCTTTGGTCTATTTTTACAAAATAGGCTATACCCCTCTATTCCTATATTCCAATCATGAGACTCATCCCACCGGGTCTCAGTGATGCCTATCAAATCGTATTTATTTTCTTTTACTAGGAGTATAAGCTCATCCTGCTTGTTTCCCATACTCCTTGCATTAGTGTAGAGACACTTAAGTCCCTGGGCCCTTCCTGCAAGTCCTGTACTATTGTTTCTACTCCTCCCGCCATTGGCCGCTTGTACTACTTGTCCAGTATCATTTGGGCCTTTTTCCCCTGTGTTCTCTGAGTCCTTGCCCTGAATAATATTGTCTCCCTCCCCAGCAGAACTTAGTTTAAAGACCTCTTAAACCTCCTTGCGAGACTGTTTGCAAAAACATTCCTGCCAAGTTTTGTGGGGTGCAGCCCATCCCTCGCCAGAAGCCCATGGTCATGGAAATTCAGGCCATGTTCCAAAAACCCAAACCGTTGTTGGCGGCACCATGTGCGGAGCCAGTTGTTGACCTCTACTATTGCCCTTTCCCTACGTGCGCCGTATCCTTGAACAGGGAGGAGAGACGAAATGACCACCTGCGCACCAAGGTCCTTAAGCTTCATCCCCATATGCTCGTAGTCCTTTGCAATGTGGTAAAAGCTGCTCCTCGTAGTGTCATTGGTTCTGACATGAACCAAAATGAGGGGCTTGACTAGTGGGTTTGACTAGCCCGGTTAGCCTCTCCATTATGTGGTTGATCCTGGCCCCAGGAAGACAACAGACCTCTTGATTGAGCTTGTCCGTTTTGCAGATTGCTGTTTCAGTTCCTCTTAGCAAAGAGTCCCCAACAACCAGAACTCGCCTCTTCTGAGGCTTCCCCTGGGCTCCTCGATAAGCGTGTTTTACTAGGACTGCCTGAGCATTCTGTTGAGGCTGGGAGCGTTGATCTAGTTCCTGTTGCCGAAGTTGGATTCTTTCTTGTTGACATTCTGTTCCCTCTGCGTAGTGCTCCTCATTGTCTGTAAGTCCAAGTACATCAAAGCGATTGTGTAGGTTAAGAGTCTCTGTTACCTTTTTGGTCCTTTTACTCCTCCGTGTGACATTCGCCCAAGCCTCCGTTTCCTGGCGCAGTGTACTGGCTTCCTGATCTGGCAGCTCCTCCGTGTATTTGGATTTCCAGTAGGTCTTCTCTTCCCTATCCAAAAACTCCTCCCCTTCCCTAATAAGGTGGAGATCAGAAATTCGTGCCTCCAGCTGGCGAACCTTCTCCTCCAAGAAGGTGACCAGCTTGCACTTAGTGCAGGTGTATCCGAGAACATCTTGTGGCAAGAAAAGGAACATGCCACAAGTGTTACAGGTGACTGCAGCAGCTCCCTCACCTTCCATCCTTGAAACTGCAGAGAGTAGTACAGGAGAAGCTCGAGAAAGAATAATTGGGCTTTCTATTTGAAATTCAGTTGTGTAAGCTGTGTTAGCTCTATTGACTGTCAAAGGTTAAAGTTTGGATGATTGAAGTAAAGGAGTTTAAGTGCGCCCGCCGAAGCTCCTCCCCGCTAGCTGCCTCCTCCCCCTTGTTAGTCAGACCGTGTGATCAGGCAGAGCCCACGGCCAGGACAATAGCAAGCAAACAATAGCAAGCAAATAACAGCAAAAACAAGCACAACCCCACAAGCACAGCAAAAACCAGCACAGCAAAAACCAGCACAGCAAAAACAAGCACAGCCCCACAAGCACAGCAAAAACGAGCCTGTAAAACACACCTGGTCTAGGATGTCTTCACAGACCCAGCTCTCCTCTGCTCTTTCCTCTGGGAAATGAGCTAGAGGCCCGTTGGTAGCTCCTAATAAAGCTCCTCCCCGTTAGCTGCCTCCTCCCCCTTGTTAGTCAGACCGTGTGATCAGGCAGAGCCCACGGCCAGGACAATAGCAAGCAAACAATAGCAAGCAAATAACAGCAGAAACAAGCACAACCCCACAAGCACAGCAAAAACCAGCACAGCAAAAACAAGCACAGCCCCACAAGCACAGCAAAAACGAGCCTGTAAAACACACCTGGTCTAGGATGTCTTCACAGACCCAGCTCTCCTCTGCTCTTTCCTCTGGGAAATGAGCTAGAGGCCCGTTGGTAGCTCCTAATAAAGCTCCTCCCCGCTAGCTGCCTCCTCCCTCTTGTTAGTCAGACCGTGTGATCAGGCAGAGCCCACGGCCAGGACAACAGCAAGCAAACAATAGCAAGCAAATAACAGCAAAAACAAGCACAGCAAAAACAAGCACAGCCCCACAAGCACAGCAAAAACGAGCCTGTAAAACACACCTGGTCTAGGATGTCTTCACAGACCCAGCTCTCCTCTGCTCTTTCCTCTGAGAAATCAAGATGAGTGGATAGGTTGAGACTGACCTTGAACAACTATAGACACATAAGTGTTGTTCCTTACAAAAAGACTGCAATTTTCCAGGGGTCCATATTGTTCAAAAAGATTTCAAAGTGTAGTGACATGCACATAGAAATTTTTCATGCTTTAAAGTGAATTCACAGATGTAAAGGATGGCACATGTGGTTCTCCATCACCACCAATCCCCCCCACTTTGTTAACATAACATGTGGAAGGGGGTACTGAGAGCTTTTTTCTGATGGATAAGAAAGAGATGGGGAGAGGTGCAGAATGGTATCTGCTAACAATGTTTTTATAAACCCATGCAATGGACTGTATAGGGTTTTCTTTTAAGAGAAAGATAAAATTTCATTTCTATCACAGACTCAAAGTGATTTTGAGATGGACAGAGGTTATAACAATACTTTATACTTGTATAGAACTTTCATCAGTAAGAATAACATATTTTTTTCTGGTGACATTCTTGCATGTGAGAATGATTTTTTTTTTACTGTTCTTTCCTTTAGATGATATTATAAAAGTTTTTGTGCATTTTATAGTATTTTTCGTAAAAAATTTTTGAGGAAATCACAAACACCTCATATTTAGCATAAAATAACACTTTTTGCATAATGGACCATCCTTTAGTCAAAACCCACCAAAAGAGAAAAAGAGAGTTTTCATTCTTTCTTAAAGAAAAAAACCTTTGTAGTAGTGCCTTTTTTTTTTTAATGAGATGTGTTGTTATGTCAAGGATGGGAAAATGTGCAGACATACTTTGCATCCTTAGTTGTCAGTCATAGTGCTGAGAGGTGGGAAGCAGACAGAGTTTAGTACATCACGTGACCTTCCCAATCAATGGTGGCTGTTGGCTCCCATGTTACTGTAGTAGTGAATTCTCTCCAGGTTTTACTTATGTCTTTAAAAAACCTCTCTGAAGGGAAACATTCCTTTGCAGAAAGTCCAAGCCTCTTTCCCTTCAGCTTTGTCAAGAGACAAGACATATTGAGCTGAAGTAATGTCAACTTGTTTATGTTGGGAATGCTTTCTGGTTTCTGTTCACAAGACTCTACAACATTAGTGTGCCAATGAAGAAGAAGAAGAAGAAGAAGAAGAAGAAGACTCCTCCTTTACAGACAGCATCCTTTAGTTAGGTTTTTCTCAAACTTCCTCAAACTTTTTAGACGTGGAAAACCAAACTGCACATTTGTACCCCTTGATGAAACCAGGTAAAAGTATCTTCCCTTAGTCTGAAAACTTCCATGTTATGTACAGTTAGCCCTCCACATTTGTGGGTTTCACTTTTGCAGATTTGATTATTCATGGATTATTTGCTGTCACCTCTGCAGCTTCCCTATGCCATTTTTAATAGAGACTGCAAGCCTAGTGAGACTGAGAAATTGCCAACAAAGTTTGTATGTCTCCTATTAAAATGGGGTTGGGCAGCAGTGGAGGTGGCAGTAAGCCCCACCAGGCACCCACTTCTGCTTTGTGAAGGAACCCTGATGACTCAAAGGAATCAATCCATGGCATGTTGAATGTGGTGATCATACTTTTGTGTGTGTTAAATATGGTTGGGAGGTAGGGTTATTCACAGATTTTCCACTTTCATAGGGTCCTGTGCCCCTAACCCTAGTGAATGTGGAGGGATGACTGTACTTCATGTATGGAAAGGTCCTTTGCTACTATGATGGAGGGCAGTGTGTATCCTATTGAACACAGTCCCTGCTGGTCTATGGGCAAGGTCTTGTGATCCCCATAATACATCAGTGGTTAGATGTGGAGCTTATGTTCTCTGGAACATGTTTCAATTGTTTTTGTGGCTGTCTGATTAAACCAAACTGTTTTTCCCTTCCCACAGTGAAATGTCTAAGTATAGCAACCTGACATATAGTACTATGAAAATTTCACATCTGGTATAATTGGCAGGACTGGGGCAATGAATTCACTCCAGTTTTTAACACCAGGTTTAAAGGAGCTCTCCAAGGTGCTGAATCTTTTTCTTAAACAGGTTCAGTATCCTTTAAAGCTAACCCAAACCAGAGATGGATGCACTGGTATGGGAGTGGCTCTATGGCCTCTAAGCTATCCAGTTCTACTTAGATGGATTCGTTAAATAAGATTCAGTGATCATCGTGGTTGCCTTTTGTACATGCAGTTGGGAAGGTGGCTACTATTTTGTTGTTTCATTCAGGCAGCAACTTGTGAAAGCCCAGGTCTGAAGTCTTTAAAAGGTTCAAAAGCCTTCAAAGAAATTACCTTGTAAGGTATCCAAAGAACACATTTTTAAAGCAGCTGAGTAGAATTATTATCCTCATGTTGTAGATATGTTCCTGCACTGTAACTGCAACCAAGAATAGTGGTGTACTGAAGAGCATCTGGTTGTTTACAGTAAAGCTGAGATTCAAATAGGTAAATTCCTGATTCTTTGTGTAGTTTCTTAGCCACTAGACATACATAGTTTTCATTGTAAATGCAATAGAATTACACAAAACACATGTACACTATCTTTTAAATGAACATCTAAATATGCATTGACTTCTATCACCTGTGGAATCTTGGTTTAAGCAAACCATTAGTAATTTCAGTGTTAACTCCAGTGTCAAGACCTTTCACCATTTTAAGTATATACAATTAAAGAGTCCTCCCCCCATTCCAAGAGAGCAAGCATGGTGTAGTGATTTGAGCATTGGACTCTGATAAAGGAGATCAGAGTTTGGTTCCCTGCTTGGCCATATAAACCCACTAGGTGACCTTTGGAAAGTCATACTTTCTCAGCCTCAGGGGAAAGAAAAGGAAAATCCCCTCTCAACAAATCTTGCCAAGAAAACCCTGTGATAGGTTCACTTTAGGATTTCCATAAGTCAGAAATAATTAGAAGGCACACAACGACAACCACACACCCCCATGGACTTCTAAGCCTATGCATCCCTTCCACTGTCCCAGGTATCAATTTTTCTGCCTTTTTCTTGCTATGCTATCATGCTACTCTTAATAGTCAATGATAACATATCTGTTTGTGGATTAAGTCTACAAACACTTTTAAAATACAGTGCTTAATGTTTTCTTATTACATGATCTTGACCTTTGTTTCGTTTCTGTAAATCAATATGCAGTTGCTTTCTTTGAACATACAGGGTGTGTAGTAGAAAGATAAAGAGATAAAGCAATTGCTTTGTTTGTCAGGTAAGAGCTTACAGAATTTATTATGAATGTAGTGGGAAGGCTGAAGTGCATTTTGATTTGTTCCTATTAGTGTCAAAGACATCGTTCAACACAGAGATACTAAGATGCCAAGTGTAGGTATGATTGAATGAACCTTTGTAATGATGGAAGTGGCGTTTCTCTTGTGCTATTAACTCTAGGAAACAACTGTTCAGATATCGCAGGATGTGTTTTTACTTATTCCTCGATATCCATTCTTTATAGATGGCAGAATGTAGTATATAATGGATAAGCATTTGTAACTTTTCAGGGTCTATTACATGCAAGGGGAATGGTTTTCTTAAAAGCCACTGCATGACTAGCAGTAGCTGAAAATTCTATTAGTGAAATTTATGAGGTAACATATTGTCCTTCCTCTGTCACTTTCCCTTAAGAATCAGTTTTCTTTCCTGTGCCTGGATGATTTTAGAGGATGGTTGAAAGCTTAATGTTCTTTTCAGAGACTTATTTTTCTCACAGAGCTCTGAATACTTAGGTAACAAAAAAAGGCAATGGTACATCTGTTCAGTATTTCCCAAAGCATACATTGTCAGTTTTGAAGCTCCATTAATTCAGAAATAGCTGATCTCTTTATCTGATTGACTGTGTGTCAGAAAAGGTAAAGTTGTTATTCAAGTATTATTTAAATACATTCATGTCAACCTGTCTTTTAAAATGTGTGACATCATGAAAGCCTAAGCTTCAAAGTTTCTTAAAGCACTGGAAGAGACACTGGTGACATGAAAGACACTGGAATCTAAATGAATGTTGGTTAAGAGTCATGGGTCAGGGTCAGACGAAAATAGCTAAGATGAGATGAAGGAACTCAGCAATAATAAGGCATTATATTAGTAGATTTAAAATTGAATCTGTAATCCAGAAATGATCAAGAACCACATTAAGAGCAAAGAAGAATAAAATGGAGGTGGGTGGGAGGGGTGGCCATTGCCTGGTGGTAGAATACATCCTTTGTAAGTTTAAATTTGCAGACAGAATTCATGGCGTTTCTAAGCAAGGGTATTGGAAACAGGTGCTGGAGCTGAGAAAGACTTATGATGAGTCAGAGTAGCAAGCGGTAAGCTAATATACCAGTGGCCAGATTAATTTTTGAGGTGGCTCTTAAAGTTACATTGGCCAAAACTTGGTTGTGAGCTTCTGCAAGGGTGCAGAGATAGCCAGACATGTGGGACTTTAGAATGGGGGGGGATCAGAAGTTCTCAGAAAACGGTTTAATTTTTTTTTCTTGAGCATTAGGAAACTGAGAAGGAAAATCCTGGACAGACAAGAATCTATGCAGTTTGGAACTTATTTTGTGAAAAAATTGCACATCGGATTTTTGTGCAGCAAGGAGCATTTTCTGCTCTTTCCTGTGCATTGTGAACAAGAGAAGTCCCCCACTACAGCATTTAGTGTGCAGAAAATAATACTTCTGTCTCCTGTACATAAAATGCTGTTTTAGGCACAAAAAGATACCACATGCAAATGTTCGAAGTCCTCAACTTCAAATAGTCTGAAAACAGCATAGTTTTTGAAGACCTTGTCGCAGTGGGAAGAGAATTACTGGAATTACTAATTTCTTCCTTTGAGAACAAAATTAGTGAAGAATTACATTCTTAGTGGGATTTGCCATACCAAGAAACCAATGCCAAGTGCATTCATAAGGTTATGGTCAAGTTGAAAAATTCAGTTTGAACAGTTCATTCAGTTTGAATGCATTGTTGGAATTCTGGGGAAATAGACAACAGCATATGAAATATATATGATGTATAAACCTCTGAAATACATATCCAACTTTGGGTCAAATGCTGAGCTTTTCCTCTCCTGTTCTTCAAGTTTATCACTTCACTTTTTCACTTTTGATCTATTAAGATGCATCTGTTTGAACTCTCTGTTCTGGAGTTAGTTCTGGAGACAGGTTGTTATTTGGTAAGATGTTCAAAGGATTTGGTAGTTCACTTCTTCCTTCTGTGTGGGACTCTGACATCATCTTATTTCAAAGAGATTCTTTGGAGGAGTTTTCCATGATATTTTTGATTGACTAATGTTGTATGAACATACCAGTTGACAACCTGGAGATGAATGAGACAGACAGACTTTCCTTCTGTCTTCATAATCTACAGAAAATGGAGATTCTTATGAACTCTTAATAGTTTTTCCCTGGTCATTAACAACTGTACTGAAGCAGAGAATTATTAGCTAGAATGCTATTTTAACAAATTAATCCTGTACTCAGAATGAAGTCTACCTAAGTTCATTAGGACTTACTCCCAGATAAATGACTGTAGGGTTGGCCCTTATATGTCTTCACATCTTTCAATTTCTTCTGTTTTACTAAATAAATCTAAAAATACTTCCTTTTCATGATTCCTATATTTTCTTTTAGTACTTTATAAGGAAGCAAAGTCCACATTGATTATTTTGGTTGCCCTTTTCTGCACTGTATTGAGTTAAGCAATATCTTCTGAGATGGAGGATAGACCTGCACACAGTATTGCAAATAAAATCATACATTAGTTTTCTATTATGCCATTACAAAACCAGCTACCTTATTGTCAGTTCCTTTCTTAATAATCCTGAATCTGGAATTCTCATTTTGTACTGCTAGTAAGCTTCCAGTTTATTCATTAATGAGAGATAAAATCAATTCTAAATCTCTTCTTTGCTGGAGTACAATATAGGAAAAGTTGTTGGGGTGTCAACAGGAGAACTGATTGTTTTAGACATTTCAAATGGTTTAAAAGTTTCTCTGCAGTAGGGGTGGGAATTGTGTGGTCTCCAGATTCAGCTGAACTGGAACTCCCAGCAGTCCTGGCCAGCATAGTCAATAGTGCAGAATGCTAAAGCTTGAAGTTCAGCAACACCTGAATTGCCACACATTTCCCACACTTGCTTTATATCATGTCGAGTTAGCATGCTGACATAAATCTGCTTGATCAATAATTATGTTATACTAGTATATATATCTGGCATTGCTTGGGATTTTATTTTCTCATAGGCAATATTTGTTAGAAAGATTTGAGATCCTGTGTCACAAGGCTTTTTTGCACTTTGGGAAGAAAACGGGGCGTTCTGCTACTCACCGGACTGGCGTGCTTCCTCTGACGATCCACACTGATCTGGAGCAGTGCGTGGCCACGCTACACACTGCTCTGGGGACGAAAATGGTGGCTTCTGGTTGGTGGAGGCTCTCCACCAACTGGAGAAGCTCACCAGCTGGAAGCCTGCCCCTGGAAGATCTGCAGCCTTGCACTGGTGCGAGCCTGCAAATCTACACAGAAGCGCAGTGATGGAGTGGGGCGTGCCAGGCTATTGAAAGACCTGCTTTAAGCAGTCTTTCGATAGCACGGCGAACCACCAGTTCTGGGCATTCCGGAGAGGGCTGAAGTCCGAAACTACAAAAAGTAGTCCGGACCCAGTCCGCCCCCAAGTGCAAATGTCCTTGCTGGAGGACACGCTGCCCTGTTGTAGAAACAAAATGTGGAAAAGGCCTCAGATTCCCCAAACTGTCCTGTCCAGTACCTGTAACTTTTCCCCACATTCCCTAATCCAATCTGTTTTCAGAGTTATTAACATACAAGGTTGGGTTCCTGAGGGAACACACTGCCCTTCTCCTTGCTTCTAGGCCTCATCTCCATAGCAGCCAGACTATTCAAGACAGACACAGTTGACTGAGGCCCAAGAGCTCTCTGGCCGAGAATGCTAAAGGTCCCTCCCTAAACTACAAATCCCAAGTTTCCATAGAATCTTCTTAGGCAGCCAATCATATGAGGTCTTCCCCCTACACAGACAAACAAACTTTGACTTTTATATGTTAGATGAAGTATGGTCTTCTTAAAATACTTCCTTGAATGGTTTCAAATGGTTCATAAGTAGAAAATGTCCTCCCTTTCTTATATTTCTAATTAGCCCCAGCTTACATTTTGTCAGGAAAATGTTTAAATCTGGTTATGGGTGTCAGCATGATAGGATCATCTGGGGCATTTGGACCCTGGAGACCATGCTATACTTGATGACATCTGTGCCTAGGGTTTTATTTTAATTACATTTTTAAAGCAACCCTGCATTATGAGAGAAGTGTTGTGCTAGGAGGCTACACCTCTTTCTTCTTCACTGCTAAGTCTGGGACCCAATCCCACTGTGCACATTGGGGGTGGGACCCAGTCAGACTGGGGCTAAGATGCAAGAGGTGCCTGTGGTAGTAGCTCCCTCACTGGGTGCTTCTCTTTACAGTGCTGGAGGTGTGTTGATTTGTGTTGCTTTCTTTCTGATGACTACAGCTACTACCTTTTTCCGTGGTAAGGTGGAATATCAAAAATTATCCATCTAATTGTTATTGAATTTCTTAGGATCCCATCAGTGTTCTTCTCCCATCCTGGTCCTTTATCAGGTTTTGAAAAATGTCACTTAGAAATATGTATGGGTGTATTTTCAAAATGCATGGCTAGAAGATATTTTCCCAATGTACACTTTCTTTTGTTGTAAAAGAAAGGAGAATAACATGGTCTAAATCTTATTGCACATTTGAACACACACACACACACACACATGTATTTTAGTCATGCACGTTTGTCAAAGGTACCCAGGATGCTTTGTACATTTTTCTTGGTTGAAACACATTACAAATCTTGAAACTGTACATATTTCTATGGCAAGAGACACTAGGGAAATGCAAGCCCAGTGGACTTATTTTCTTGTCTGCAGAAGTGGATTTTAGGAGGGAAAGGGAAATTTAGGGGGATGCACCAAAGAGTGCTTTGCTTAGGCCCCATCAAGCCTGATGCTGTCCCTGACTGCTGCCATGCTAATTCACCTGTGAATAATATCACATTTTTCTTTAATGACTGAACACAACCTTAATAGGATACTTAAATCATGAAGGTAATTTAATTAAGCTGCTGTAAGTTAGCAATTGGAATAGATAAGGCTATGGTTCCCAAGGGAAGCATGCAAGTTCACTGCTGCCCAACTGCACCCATCACAATATTTTTCTATGAACCACATTCTTTTTGTCATGTTTTATAAGTTAAGATGTTCAGTGCTACCCAAGAGAAACATATAACTAGGTACGCTTTTGACATGTGGAGTTTCTTCTACCACAAAT
Organism: Ctenosaura bakeri; assembly: GCA_948474755.1. Classification (NCBI taxonomy): domain Eukaryota; kingdom Metazoa; phylum Chordata; class Lepidosauria; order Squamata; family Iguanidae; genus Ctenosaura; species Ctenosaura bakeri. Next base: position 159,442 of record CAOLHI010001304.1, on the reverse strand, counting down.
GCAAGCCTGTGACTCAATTAAAAAAACAAAGAACTTTGGAATATTTGGCTGCCCTGTGAGGTTTACCTTGGTGGATGGCAGTGGGTAGGTTGTAGTTACAAGATTGCATTTCTAAAGTGTTTCTGGCTCGGCAGTGTCCTCTAAAACCACTATGCTGGTTTTGTTGTTGTTGTAAATTGGATGCGGTGATTATGTGCCAAGGATATTTTATAGCTTGTCACCAATTAGCTTTTCCTTTTTATTTCCCTTCCAATCCCTAGGTGGTGTTTGCATTGCTCAGTCTCTAAAAATCCCCCGTGAACCAAGACCGGGAGAATTTGACAAGATCATCAAGCGCTTGATGGAAACTCCTAATGCTCGTGCAGTGATCATGTTTGCCAATGAGGATGATATCAGGTACTTGCTTCTCTTTCCTCCCCCCGCCCCATTTGTGTATGATGAGCACCTTGTTATTGAAAGTAATTTTTTTTTAAGTCACACATACTGCTTGTCTTAATGAGCTTCAGGTTTGAAGCCAATGCAGAATCTCTTGCAATCCTCAGACACACAGGAAGAGAAAAGGTTACTTTTATACTGTATAGAGCACTAGTGCTCTAGTGAGACCTCATAACTTCTGGGTTGCCATGAATGACAAATGAGTGGCTTAGAGAGCAGTTAGCTTTCCAAAGCACTGCTTGAATTACCCTGGAAATTATCCAGATTTAGAGGTTTAGAGACAGAAACATCAGAAAAACCTAGATCGGTTCTCCAAACCAAACTGATTGCTTGGAGAAAACTTACATGCCAGTCTTTGCCTTTCTGAAAAGATGTCTCGCCAGTCATCTGTCCACTAAGAAACACTCTCCCCTTTGTTTTGCTTAGCTGTCAAATGTGATGTGAACCATAGAGATAGCACAGAGGGAGAGGAGAAAAGGACCACTTGTCGTCATGCCTCTGACAGCACTCTGGCCAAATGTCCAAGGGATCATGGAACAAATAGTTATCTATATTTGCCCAAGGTAGAAAACTAATGCCAGGATGATGAAGAAAGTTGGAGGGGGACTTTCTTCACACATTTCCTCTGTTACCCCTACCCCCAAAGTTGCAAGGTGCTTCTGGCAGGCATTGCTCTGGAAGGAAGCAAATGCAACTGTACATGAGCCAGAAGTTTTTGTCTGGATCAGATTTTGATAGAAGATCTTTTGTGAGATCACTGAGATACGTTAGGTGGTTTCAAAAAGACATTGCCTGTCACTTTAAGTGGATTATTATAAGTCTCCACAGTTTGTAACAAGACATGACTTGAAAGAACTTCACTTGCAACTGTAGTAACTTTAAGCACTGGAAGAAATGGAGCAAATAAGAGTGATAAATGGAAGCATGTTAAAAGAGCATAGAGCAAAGATTGATGCAGTTACCATGTCTACCATGTTACCATATTAAAGACAGGCTGCACTCTGTTTTAAGGAGGAAGATACTTCATTCTGTCATAAAGAATGTTTGAAGAACTGAAATAAAAGCAATTCATTTTATGGATCTCTTATGAGTAACAGTTTTCAGTATACATTTTAAAAGGACCACTTGATTTTTTTTTTCTTTTTTGATTTACAGGCGGATATTGGAAGCAGCCAGGAAAGCTAATCAAACTGGACATTTCCTTTGGATAGGCTCAGACAGCTGGGGGTCTAAAATTGCACCTGTTTATCAGCAAGAGGAGATTGCAGAAGGGGCAGTCACTATTTTGCCCAAAAGAGCTTCCATTGATGGTAGGATTATCCTATTGACTCTAGTCACAATGAGATAATAGAATCCTTAAAGTATAAGTTTTATGTCACTCTGAGCTCTGTGTTGCAGGGAATTCAGGGTGTTAAGCCCTTTTTATGGTATTCTGATGGTGGCAGAGAGAGACTTTGAATTATACTTGCATTGTGTTTTCTTCAGCTGTATTATCCTTTAGTTCCCTCATGTATAATTACTGAGTGAAATACTTTCTCAAGCCAGTTGTCTGAAGCAGATTTCATTGTGCATCCAATTTATGACTTGTCTGAGACAAGGCAAAATGAAATGGAATTTCTACAGCCAGCTATATTTATAAGCCGTGATCTCTTTATACTGGATACTTGCCATACCAAAAGCTCCACCCATTTTCTTATTCACCAGTCACATCATTTTTTCCTGCTGTTGGTCGTCATTCCTCCCATGCTCTCGTCCTGTCTCCATTATCAGTCTCCTGCTGATATACTATTTGTCCAGTGCATGTGACTAGCAGTAAGATAAATCATTCCTATGCACTTCCAAATCTTTAAAGCAATGGAATGTATGGTGGAAACCTATAGCACACATGAATGTAAAACTACAAAGATCATGATCTTTATTACTGTACTGTTCTCTCTCTCCCTCCCTCTCTCTCTCTTTTTCACAATGGACAGTATTATGTTAATATATGATAGCTCTTATGCAAGCATTTCCCTGCATTCTAGACCTTCTCACCAGGTTGTCACTCATATGAACACAGCGTGATTACAGAGACCTTCTCAGCCCCCTGCTTCCAATGTATGAAAGTCTGAAATGCTGCTATGGAATGTATAATATTAGTGGAAAGGGCTTATGTGGGCATCCAATTCCCTTTATACAGCTTTAGCGTTGCATGAAACTAGAGAAGTACTGCTATAGAACTGGAGTCAATCCAATTTCATTATCATCACCAGTACGTATTTCTCACTGATGAACTAATTAGGACCTCTTTTACATCCACTTGGATCAAGGAGTACAGATGCATTTTCATATGGAGGGAGAACATAGCTCAGTGGTAGAAAACTAACTTGCATGTTGATTCAGCTTACTGCATGTCCAGTTAAGACAACACAATCAGGTAGCAGGTGATGAACAAGCTTCAGTGTGAGATCACTGAGAGCTATTCCCATTCAGAATAGATACTCCTAAAGAAGTTGGACAAATACCTTGATCTGGTGTTTTCTTTTGAGTTCTTTCATTCAGCATGAGGTGCAGGTGGAATATGCTTAAAAGGAATCCAGACATCATCATATGGATGGCTGAAACTTATTTCCTATGAATGCTAATCCTTCTTCAACTTGTAACAGTCTCCTAAAATCTAGACTGAAGGGTTCACCTCCTCCTCCTGTCCCTGAAGGGTTCATCTCCTCCTCCTGTCCCTCCTCCTCCTCTTCCTGCTTTAAATAAACAACAGTGTTTGTGTAGTGCGTGAACACAATATAGGCTTTATACTCTCCCAACAATAAAGGTTTGCAAAGGTTTGCAAAGGTTTGGGTTGAAACTTGATGTGGCTTCACACATTCTCCCCTGTCTTCCGACATGACCACAAACATGAGATAAGAAACTTCCATTTCAGTTTTAGATTGACCCTAGTTTAACATATCCAAATCTAAACTGTAGTGTGTCTCAGGCTTCCCAGCACACCACTCTGAACACCCACAACTTGTCTGATGATGGAAGTTAGGGGTTGTGTGTGGTTAGTATTTTGAAGGGAAATTACCAGGGAATAGCAGAGATTACCAGGTACAGTAAGAATATAACTCTTCTTCTTTGTGGTCTCTGTGCCTCACACAATGGGAATCTTCACGCATGTGCAGTGTGTGTGTCTTGCGGTCGCAAGGTCTCCCTGTCTGACAGCCACTCTGAGTGCCTGTTCTGCCTCAGAGAGGCCCATAACGTTCGGGTGTGTTCTATCTGTAAAGACGTCACTTGTTAAACCCTGAAAAACAGACCCTTGCAGTTGAAGTCTTATTGTTGGGAGCAAGCCCTTCAGATAAAGGAGCAGGCGGCTTCAAATACTGCCCTTTTCACCTCCTCTATGGCATAGCGTTCTCCTCGGGGCCTCTCGACTTCAAGGCCTTCGTCGATGCCCTCTTCGATGCCGCTGATTTTGCCACTGGTATTGACCTCATTGGTACTGACCGCTTTGGTACTGATACCGATATCGTCCTCAACAGCTTTGCCTCCAATCTCCTCGTTACTGAGGATTCTGAAGCTCTCCAGGATGCCGATTATCGTCTTCTCCTCTGGAGAAGCTTCTTCTAGCTCGCAACCGGCTTCCACTCAACCTCACAAGGTTCCCACTGTGGCTCAGCGTAAGCGAGCTTTGTCCCACCTTGCTGAGTCCTCCATTAAGGAGAAGAAGGAGAAGCGCCACTCTCCTTCTCCTGTAGGTCGTCAGTCAGGTCCTTTACCAATGCCCCCTCCGACGCAGCCTTCGATGGCTACTGTGGAGGAGGAGGACATTCCCAACTTTTCACTGGAGCGTGGCACTGTCCAGCTCCCAGTGCTCTTGGTCCTGGTGGCTGTTGACTTGACTTTGGACTCAGAGCGTCGACCCTTGCCTCCTGTGTCTCCACTGGTCATGTCAGCCCAGACTGGAGCAGGTATACAAACCCCGCTCCCTCCGACTCTCACTCCTGTTGGCCCTGAGTTGGACCATCCATCCTATCTGGACGCTCCTTGGGCTCCTTCCTGTGATTGCGCTCATCTAGCGTGGCGTGCTCTCCGGGACATGGTGATAGAGATAGATCCCCATGTCATTGGGATTACGGTTACCGTGCAGCCCGTGACCCTTTGCAGGCGAGGCTTGACTCACCTTTCTTCTCAGCCTCTTACATCACTCGATATGGCTGCAAGCACCTCTGGAGAGAACAACCTGGCTCCTATTATTCTTACTCACTGGCCTATTGTGATCGATACAATCCCGACATCCATCGTTGTACCAATGACGGATGTTCCCGATCTCCATTGCGCTCTGCCTTGTCTCACTACCGACGCCCCTCCCGATACCAACACTCAAAGGGCCCGTTCTCAGTCCCGTTCTCCATATTACCAGAGCTCTCTAGCCCACCACCAGTCCCATGACTGGTCGCCTTGTCGAAGGCCGATCTCACCACCTCCTTGGGTGATGGCAACGGTGTCTCAGCCTCTGCCGGATACCCACCCTGTGTCTACGCTACCAACATCTCTAACGGCTTCTGTACCGACGCAGTCCGTCGTTGCCCCAATCCCGGCCGTTCCTCTGATGTCCTCAGCACCAATGTCGGTAATGGCATTGATACTGCCTCCAGTACCGGCTGTGATACCGGCACCAGGCGCATTCCCGGTCTTCACTACTGCTCCGCTGGCTATTCCCTCCGTGCCAGTACCAGATCAACCCCAATCACATCGTTCTCCATCTCAGTCCTCTGCCTCTTATGATTCTGACAGTGATTTGGTGGATTCCGTGTCTGAGTCCCACACCTCTCCACCTTTGGCCTTTGAGAACCCAACCCCTGGTTCAGCTCCTGAGGATGTCAAGCAATTTTCAGATATCCTGGTCAGGATGGCCAACACTCTTGGCCTGGACATTTCTGGACCTGCTCTGACAGTACAGGACCCCGTGTTCCATTATGTTGACACTTGGCCTCCTTCCACGGCTCCAATTTCATTCCTCCCTGTGTTGAAACATCCCTGGGCCCAGCCGGCTTCACTCCAGCTGATCCCTCACCTCCTGGAGCATCTTTACCGGACCCAGAGGAAGGATGTCAACTTTCTATTTAACCACCTCACGCTGAACTCAATAGTTGTCAAGTCCTCTCAGACAAAGGGAGGCAAGAGGGCTCACACGACACCTCCAGACTGCAAGGGCCACTGTTTGGATGCCTTCGGTCATTGCTTCTACTCTGCTTCCTCGCTGATTGCCAGGATCTCGAACACTCAGGCTTGCCTGGCTGCCTATCAGAGGAACGTCTGGGACAGGTTCTTTCCTCTGCTCTCTCATCTGCTGGACAACCATAGGACTAGTGCCATCCAGTTCTCCGATGAGTTGGTGGCTCTCTCTAACCAGCAGATCCTGTCCTCTTGACATGCTGTTGAGGGTGCAGCGCAGGTGATGGTGGGGGCCATTGCCCTTTGCTGTTTTGTGTGGCTTTGCTCCTCTGGGCTTGCAGAGGACAGCAGGAAGAGGATCGAGGACCTGCCCTTTGATGGCCAAGGGCTCTTCCATGTGACCACGGATGAGGCCATGGACCACCTAGTGAAGGCTTGCCTCATAGCTAAGAAGATGGGTCTCCATCCCACTCCTCAGTCCAGGAGACCATCTTCGTCACACTCCTGATGGATGTGCTCTGCCTATTCTTATAGGTCACGCTCCCCTCACCATACATCTGTTCAAGACTCCTCTTCGAGCTTTATCCCAACACTCCTTCAAACGGCGCCAACCATCCTCCAAGAAGTCCTCTACCGCTAAATGCTGCTTTTGACTTCCCTTGCAGGTCGCCACCTCTACTGTTGTTCCATCTGCCCGTCCATTTTTCCAGAACCCCTGGTCTAGCTCGCCACTGCAACATCTGGTGCAAGATCACTTTGGACTCCTGGGTTCTTTCCATTGTCCTTTTTGGTTACACCATCGAGTTTCAAAGTATTCCACCTCTAGGCGTCTTCTTCTTCACCTCTACCAGTCCAGCCCTCCTTGAGGAGATTGAGTCCCTCCTCCTCAAAGGGGCCATAGAGCAGGTGCTGCCCTTGGCCAGTTCCACGAGCTTCTTCTCCTGGTACTTCACAGTGCCCAAGTCAGATGGCACCCTCCGACCTATCCTGGACCTCAGGGGGGTGAATTCCTACATCTTCCCCTGGAAATTCAAGATGGTCACTCTCTCTTCCATCCTGCCTTTCCTGTGGCATTGAGACTGGTTCACCTCCATCGACCTACAAGACACCTACTTCCATATCGCAATTTGGCCCCAACACAGGAGATACCTCTGGTTCGCAGTTGATGGTGTCTGCTGCCAATACAGGGTCCTGCCGTTTGACCTGTACAAGATCCCCGGGATCTTCACCAAATGCCTAACCCCTGTGGTATCCTACCTCCACATGAAACGTGTTATGGTGTTTCCCTATCTGGACAACTGGTTACTGGTGGCACCCTTCAAGCAAAAGTTGTACGAGGACATTCACTTCACGCTCTCCATCCTCTCAGATCTCGGCCTCAGGGAGAACCCCAAGAAGTCCCACTTGAAGCCTTCATGCACCCTGGACTTCATCGGAGCCACCCTGGACTCTGCTTCCGCCAGGGCTTTCCTGCCGGTGAAGCATGCTTGGACACTGCGCCAGGCCTCTGTTGCTGTCCTGCGCAGCCCATCCATTTCTGCCTGAAGGATTCAACAGCTCTTGGACTACATGGCAGCCACAATGGCAATCACCTATTTGTCCCGCCTCTGTGCTCGCTCTCTACAGCATTGGTTTCTCCGGGCCTTCGACCCTCTTGTCAATGACCAACCTTGCCTTCTGCAGGTTCCCCGCCTGGTCAGAGATTCCCTCTGCTGGTGGCTGTCTCCGCACCACCTACTATTGAGAATGTCATTTGTCGAACCCCACCCGACACTCGCTATCATGACTGACGCCTCCCTGCTTGGCTGGGGAGCCCACTGCAGCCATTTTGCCATGCAGGGACGTTGGGCAGACCTGGAGACGTGTCTTCATATTAACGCATTGGAGCTCCTAGCTATCCTGAAAGCCCTGCGGGCCTTCTGGAACCTGATCGTCAGACAAACAGTCTGGATCCTTTCAGACAATATGACAGCTGTTTGTTACGTGAACAGGCAAGGAGGCACCCGTTCCTCCACTCTGCTCCACTTGGCTCTATGTCTCTGGGACCGGTGTGTCCCGCTGTATGTGCACCCCGTGGCGGTTCACCTAGCGGGATGGGACAATGTGACGGCGGACATGCTGAGCAGGGACATGGCGTGTCACCACGAATGGTCCCTCTCAGATGCTGCTTTCCAGCAGATAGTGTCCTGTTGGGGAACTCCATCCGTCGATCTCTTTGCAAGTGATCAGAACAAGAAGTGACTCTGTTATTGCTTGAGAGCTGGCCTGAGTCCTGGCTCTCTCGGCGACGCATTCCAATTCTCTTGGGACAGGGAGTTTCTTTACATCTTTCCTCCGTTTCCATTCCTGGGCCGAGTGGTGGCCAAGCTCCTGTCGGACAAGGCAAACACCATCTTCGTAGTCCTGTACTGGCCAAGGCAGCACTGGTTTGGTCCCCTCATCACTGCCGCTCAGGGCCGCAAGATTGTGTGCTTCAACTGGACCTTCCTCTCCTGCGTCTCCACACTTAGAGGATAACCTTCCAGACTCTCCTGCCATTCAAGCTGTCCTCACAGCTGACAGGAAGGAGTCTACTTGTAGATTGTATGAGTACAAGTGGAGGAAATTTGTGGTTTTTGCAGATACCCGAAGTGAGGCATCCTCTCCGGCTTCTTTGTCAATAGTGTTGCATTTCCTGTTGCAGCTGAGGGAACAAGGCCTTGCCTTCTCCTCTCTGAAGGTTTACCTCTTGGCCATCATAGACTATCAGCCACAGCCCTCTTTTGAAACGCTACTGTCAAGCAATTCCTTGAAGGGCTTCAACACCTCTACCCTCCTGTCTCCCCACCACTTCTGCCTTGGTCGTTGTTGCTTGTTCTTTCTCAGCTTATAAACCATCCTTTCGAACCGATGGCCATGTCTGATGACCGTTTCCTTACCATAAAGACAGTCTTTCTGGTCGTTGTCACTTCAGCCAGGCGGGCAGGAGAATTGACCATGCTACAGTCCGATGAACACTTCCTGGTGTTCCATCGAGACAAAGTGGTTTGGCGTCCAGATCTGTCCTTCCTTCCCAAGGTCGTCTCTGACTGCCATCTGAATCAAGATGTCATCTTACCTACCTTCTATCCTGATCTGGCTTTGCCTCTCGAGCGCTCACTCCATTTGCTTGATGTGTGTCGGGCTCTAGCCTTCTACCTACAACGGACCTTGACCTTCCGACAGACTCCACACCTTTTCGTCAGTTATGGTGGTGCCAGAAGGTTCACAAGGTATCCACTCAATGGCTCTCCAAGTGGGTTGTCCAGACAATTCACCTAGCCTACGAACTTGTGGGACAACTTCCGTCAGCCCCTCCGTTCTGCGCCTACTCCATGAGGGCCATGGCTTTGTCAGCAGCTCTTCTCTGTGGGGTTGAGCTTTGTCATGTGGCTACCTGGTTGTGGCTCTCAACCTCCGTCCGCCACTACCGCCTTGACTGCTGGGCTTGGCATGATGCTCGCTTTGGTCGTGCGGTGCTGTCTTTGATCCTGTAGGACCTGACCCGCCATCCAACAGTAAGCTATTCAGTCTCCCATTGTGTGAGGCAAAGAGACCATGAAGAAGAAGAACAGGTTGCTTACCTGTAACTGTGGTTCTTTGAGTGGTCATCTGTGCCCTTACACACACCTGCCCAGCCTCCCCTCTTTCAGGTCCTGGCCTCGGCAGACTTCGAAACTGAGGAGAGACCATTAGTGTGGCAGTACTGAGCATGCTCAGTACCGGATGGGGGAGGGGTTCCTGCCAAGCTGCTCAGCTCTGGAACTTTCCAAAAAGCTACTGCGCATGCGTGAAGATTCCCATTGTGTGAGGGCACAGATGACCACTCGAAGAACCACAGTTACAGGTAAGCAAACTGTTCTTCTTGAAACTCTAGAAAGCCTCTACTGCTCTGAGTTGATAATACTAGACTAGATATACCAATTATCTGACTCAGTAAAAGATAATTTCCTATATTTTGTTGAGGCAAGACAGCTTCTTCAACCATGGTTGAATCTGACTTGTTTCAAATAAAACAGTAATTATGATTAACTATAAAATGGTCAGGACTTGATGATATAACGAGCTTAAGTTAATCAAAAAAAGTAAGTCAAGGCCTTAACTCCTTGTAGCCATATTAGAAAAGGGAAGGGGTATATGAGGGGCTACTCTGGTTCCTATCATGAGAAACCATGGTCGATTGTGACTGGGACTTTCTTTTCTGTAAGCATGATTTAGCTTCGACTATGTGTTACTGAATGTTCAGTCTGGTTCTGATAAAAAGGATTTGTGCAATGCAGATATTTTTGATGTTTAACAAGCCAAGCCAATTCATGAATATTTCACTTTCCTCAGTAAAATGCATTTTAATGCCTTTTCCTTGTGTATGTGTGTATTTTTAATATAGGTTTTGACAGATATTTTAGAAGCCGAACACTAGCAAATAACAGAAGGAATGTGTGGTTTGCTGAATTCTGGGAAGAAAATTTTGGATGCAAGTTGGGTTCCCATGGAAAGAGAAATAGCAACATAAAGAAATGCACAGGTAACTACTTGAATGTATATCTTCCCAAGGTGTTTGCTGCCTCTTTTGAAAAGATCTTATTAACAAATTAAACCTTCTTCAGCAGGTGGTTAGTTCAAGTCAGTCTATGCTTGCTTCTGCTAACTGAAACCTCTAGTCTTGTGCATATGTTTGGTACATTTTTTCAGCAATGTGTGGACAATCAGTTTGAGAGAAGTAATCTGTAATTACTGTAACTATGTTATTTCATCATTTAAACTTATCAGAATTAATGCCTCTGTTTCCACTTGGCTATATTGTTTCTAATTGGTTCTATTGAACATGGGAAGTGACTATGGCTATCCAACATACCCTCAGTTAAGGATATTTGCCATATCCTTGATAATGAAGAAGTTAAGCAAATTCACTTCTGTTTGTTGGTTTGTTTGTAATGTGGAATCTGAAAAAAAAATACAATACAAGAAATGCATGTTTTATCAGAATTAAGTCTCACTGAGTTTACCAGGAGATTACTCTTTTATAAATGTACAGTGCACCCTCTGTATATGTGGGGTTCCATTCCAAGAACCCCTGAAAATAGCAAAATTTGTGAATACTTGTGCCCCATTGGTGCATATTGGTGGTGATGTGCATATGAATGCTTCAGTGTGTCCTGGCACATGTCACTGCTATTTTAGGCATAGAATGTGACACAGTCATGAATGCTCATACTCACACATCTAGAAACTGCGGGTGAGGAGGGCCAACTGTATTTCGAACTGGAATGTCTGCAATGCTTATACTGTCTGTGGGATTTCTTGATAATATGCATATTTATTTACATAATCAGTTTTTGATTAATAAGATTTGATATAATTGCATACATGTTTAAGCAATTAAAATGTAAACACTTGTCAGTTTTAGTAATTTCTAATGTATGTCCCCAATAGTTAAAACTCTAGAGAAATCCTCATTTTATGAGCTGAGGATATAAAATAAAAGCAAAGTAGAAAAGCTAACTGAAATTCATATTACTGATTTTCTTTTCACTGTATCATATGAAGCACAATCCTTTGTAGGTGTATCAGCCAGGCTTCTGTGTTGTGTTAAGCATAATTTATTCTTTGATTTTATGAAACATTGAGACCAGATGGTGTAGAGTGGGTTGGGCAATCTGTGGTTCCTTTAATATCATTGAGAGCAATTTATATCATTTCTCACCATTGGCTATGCTGGCTCGAGCTGATAGGAGTTGCAGTCATCTGGAGGGCTACGAATTGCCCTCCCTTGTAAATGCTATATATGGAATAACCTTGGTAAGATCTGGTCTGAGTTTCTTTTCTAAGATGATCCTTAGGACTTTATCCCATGCTTTAAATTTTTGAGCAGGAGATGCTCTCATCAAAACCTCACCAGAAATGTTAATTAAAATTATTCCTCCATGCATATCTTTTTCCTGTAAAGGAAGCAGCTTTATGTTTCTGTATGGTTAGCATTTTGTTTTAACTATTCTGCAAGCCTAATCAGCCTTTAAATGCCTATAATGACTGACTGCAGTGTTAAAAATAGAGATGGGAGAAGAGATTTCATGAGCCATATACAGCAAGTTCACATTTGCCTAATTTGTGCAGGTCTTGAACAAGCCATAATATTTGTTTCACTGGAAGACATTTATGATGCTTTATAACAGATATAAAACCTGTATTTGATGGGTATGAACTTCTTAGTTGCAATATTTAAATTCTTTCATTACAGTTGGCCTGCCCTCTTATGGAGTGTTAATTTTGAGGCTTAACAATTAGAAAGAAATATCTATCCTTTAATTGCTTATAAATGCTTTCATACATTAAAGTAATCTTATCAACGTTAATCCAATAAAAATACAGTAAAGCCATTGCTTATTTACTGTGAATTTAATAATATTACCACACACTTGTTTGTCTGCCTATCTATCTGTCTATCTAGCTATCTGTAATCTATTATCTATCCATCATTCATCTCTACACCCTTGACTGTATAGTGGGACCATACATATGGAAGAAAAGAAAGGAATGAAAGAAGTGAACTGAACTGAACTGAATGAAATAATGGGCTGTGAAAGATTTTGGAAATGATCACCAATATTAATGCTGTATTATCCCATAACATAGCAGGGGTAATTTATTGCCTGCATCCCACTGCTTGAGGTTAGTGAGCATCATGTCCATGCTTTAATTACCGATTGTGGAAAGATTCCATGACTTTAGTGGAGCACACTACTTGTGGCAATGGAGCTATGGGAATGGTTGCATGGTGCACCATATGTGGAATGGAACTAGGAGCACCCAGTACAGACTTACAATACCATGTTAGGAACACTTTTTGATTTTAGGGGCAATTCACACATGTCACCTCTGTGTACCAGGAGGAGTAAAGGCATACTCCAGTTTTACCTCATATGCAACACAAGATGTGATGCAAAATCTGCTCATAAATGCCTGAACTTATGTGATCCAGCCATGCTGTGGCGATGGATTTTTGTGAGCCTTGAACAAGCAAAGACATGCACTTCTGCACTTCATTATGTTTCGTCCTTTACCTATGAAGAAGTAGGGCAAACTGGCTAATAGCTATAGTATTGTTCTAGTTCCATTTTACATTGCATTTTCCATTATACCTTTCTGTCTGGACAAAAAATGTCTACTTGAGTGCTGTAAAGAATTTTTAATTATCTGTTATTGGCAGTGAACTGAATAGAGATGCTCTTTGTATTTGATATTTAGCTACCTCAGCTTTTGTTATGCTGAGCACCAAAGGGTTTGAGGGCAGTAATGGACTGCATTTATCTTCTCTGTTTGATTCTCATTTTGGGCATTATCTCAGAATATTTATAACCTGTATTAGATAAACTCAGCTGAACCAAGAGAGTCTGCACTATCTGATGTAACAATAAATCAACCTGCTGTCATTAAAACATGTTCTAAGTAATGCATGGAGGTAAGGAACATTCACTTTTGCCATTTAGACAACAGATCATTTCCCAGGTGGAATATCCACTGACTAAATGAAGATAAGTCAAATCATAAATTTTTGATTTTCTGATATAGTCAGGGTGGGAAGTGGCAGATGGCAGAGTTATAGATAATTGATTGGAAGATGGGTGCCACCTTTTGTGATGCCCACCTTTGTGGTAGACAGACTTGTAGTGTGATGTCAGTTATTGGTAGAATCATAGAATCATAGAAATGTAGAGTTGGAAGAGACCACAAGGGCTATCCAGTCCAACCCCCTGCCATGCAGGAACACCCTCAAAGCACTCCTGACAGATGGCCATCTAGCCTCTGCTTAAAAACCTTCAAGGAAGGAGACTCCACTACACTCCGAGGCAGCAGATTCCACTGCTGGACAGCCCTGACCATCAGAGGAAATTCTTCCTGAGGCTCAGGTGGAATCTCTTTTCCTGCAGCTTGAATCCATTGCTCCTTGTCCTGGTCTCTGGAGCAGCAGAAAACAAGCCCTCTCCCTCCTCTATGTGGCATCCCTTCAAATATTTAAACATGACTATCATGTCCCCTCACCTTCTCTTCTGCAGACTAAACATACCCAGCTCTCTAAGTCTATCCTCATAGGGAATGGCTTCCAGGCCCCTCACCATTTTGGTTGCCCTCCTCTGAACTTGCTCCAGCTTGACCATGTCCTTCTTGAATTGGGGTGCCCAGAACTGGATACAGTATTCAAGATGAGGTCTAACCAAAGCAGAGTAGAGTGGTACCAGTACCTCCCTTGATCTAGACACCATACTCCTGTTGATGCAACCGAGAATTGCATTGGCTTTCTTGGCTGCCACATCACACTGCTGACTCATGTTCAGCTTGTGGTCTATTGAGACTCCTGGATCCCCTTCACACATACTGCTATCCAGCCATGTGTCCCCCATCCTATATTTCTGTATTCTATTTTTTCTACCTAAGTGTAGGACCTTACATTTCTCACTGTTGAATTTCATTTTGTTAGCCTTGGCCCATCTCTCCAATCTGTCCAGGTCATTTTGAATTTTGATCCTGTCCTCTGGCATATTAGCAAGGTATAGCCCTTAAGGCTCACTACAGATTCACTATCTCTGGGCTGAAAAAGATTTTCTCTTGTTTTCAAAGCTAAGCACAGATGCATATAAATATAAAAACTAAACCCAAGTGTTACAGTCAAGCAGATAGAAAATCCCTCCACTGCAACTATCAGGGAAGGGGAAGAAGTACCAACAAGCATACCCAGAACAGCTGATTTCTATGAACGTCTACTTGAAAGTAAGACCTCATGTGACTGCTTTCAGGGTTGAACAGCACAAATTTCTGTGGATTTTTGTTCAATGCAACAGGTTTTCATTCAGTTTAGTTCCATGAAAGCATTTCCTGTGAACTACTGTCATTTCCAGACAGTAGTTCCTGAATTTTAAATAGCTTCCAGTCATGGATTAGTGATAACAGCAAAAGCTTGTGAGCCATATGTGGAACCCTTGTGAACTTCATCCGGCCTCTTATGTTGGAAGCTCCACATTTCTGCTTTGAAAAGGGGCAGGTCTAACCCTTCTACCTAAAGCTGTCATTGCTCCTAATTTGGGGAAAAATTGTTATTTCTGATTTACTGCGTTTCATCTTAGTATGAATACATTCTGTGTAAGAACTAAGTGTTCTTTCTAACACAGGAATGCAAGCTTCCTAGCTAATATGAAAGATAAAAATCTGGCTTTAAAAAGCCTTTATGTATCAGTTATTTGTTTGTGCGTACTTAGGATTCAATTCCCCACTCAGCCATAGAAATCCAGTGGGTGACCTTGGATGCATCACACCCTCTCAGCCCCAGAAAACACCATGAAAGGTTCACCTTTTCTGGGACTGAGAGGGTGTGATGCATCCAAAGTCACCCACTATGGCTGAGTGGGGAATTGAACCCAAAGTACGCACAAACAAATTTCTGATACATGAAAGCCAGTTTTTTCTCTTTCATATTAGTTCGGAAACTTGTGTTCCTATGTTAGGAAGAACACTTAGTTCTTATGCAGAATGTATTCATACTAAGATAAAATGCAGTACATTATCCTAATTTTTATTTGAAAAATGTTTTTACTAATAAGAAAACAATGTATAAAAACAAAGCAGTGCTATTACAATGTTGCTTTGGCTCTCTTTCTGTGCACAGCAGAGTATCTGAACCCCTATTTCTGCCAGCAAACTCCTTAGGTTTGTGTTCTTTCCTTCTGTAATGAATTATACCACCAAACCTGGATATTAAGAAGACAGTTTATCTTTTGAACTCAACAGTAATACTTCTATTCCAACTGAAGATGTGGCATGGATCCTCTCACCCTCCATCTAGAGAGCCAGATTCAGTTTGGAAGGCTGTATATAAAAGTTAGTTCACACACACAAACCATTGGGTATCAGGGGACTTTAATTAACGTAGCTCAGTAGCTTCTCCTTGCTACTGGAGACAGCAGATCTCCAGTCCCAGACAGAGGTTTCTTCCCCCCACCCCACAGTCCTGCTTAGAAATGGTGGGAAATGAGGCTGGGAAGCTCTTCATGCAAAAGCACATGTTCTGCCACTGAGCTACAGCCCTTCCCCAGAGGTATGGCCTTTCAGGCTTCAGACCAGGGGTGGTATGATTGGGTATTTTGCCAAGCAAGTTGTAAATGTCATGGTGAAGAGGCCAGGCCTTTTTCTTGGAATGTCAGTTTTCTATGTTCCGGAATCTTATTTTGTGTGTGGTGATGGAGGAGGGAGAAAGCATTCTGTAATTTGCTGCATGAAGAGGTACATCCTACTTGCAGGTCTCCATGTAAGTCAAAATCATGACAGGTCAAAACAACCAGTGGCCAGGCATTTCAATTCTGAACTTCACAGCCATTCTAATTTGTCCTCGTTTGGCACTGAAGTACCTTCACCTTCAGACATTTTGGACCAAGTGAAAACTTTTGGATTTATACACTGAAGACACTAATAACACATGGGCTTCATTTATAGGAAAATACCGTCATCCATTAAAGAATGCCAGAAACAGAGTGTTCCAAAATGCCACCTTGTGTTTCATATTTAGCAACTGAAGGAGGAGGAAGCCAAAATGTTTTGCTAATGTTATATTTTTCACTTCTCTTTGTTAATCATATATGGAAGCCTTTGAGGGCTGGCTTTTTGCCAGTCTGAGACTTAAGGTGGCTTATGAGAGTTAAAATAGATACAATCAGCAAGTTTACATTGTTAAAAAGTTAAAAATATAATTAAACTATCAATAAAGTTAGAGGCAGTTAAGAACAAACCATTAAAAAGGAAAACAAATATAACAACATAACACATGAGAGGCCCTTTCCCCCTGAAAAGTCAGCCTTCAAAGGCCTTCTGAAACAGAAATGCTGATGAAAAGATAGTAAGGAGGATGCTAGTTTAACCTTTCTGTGAAGGAACCTGGGAGTAGCCACCAAGAAGGCCTCCCCTGTGTTCCAGATGTACCTGTGAGTGTGATAGAACAGAGAGAAGAACCTCGTCAGATCTCAGGACACAGGCAGGCTCATATACATCCTTCAAATAACTTGCATAACCCACATGTTTCAAAACTTGCATGTGCATTTAGCTTGAGAGATGTAACCTTGTCCTTCCTGATTATTCTGGCCATTTGGACAAGAGAAAAGAACAATAAAAGGCCACTTTGGACAATCTTCTGTGAAAGGGTGACAGGCATTTGGTGGCTGAGATTGTCCCTGTCTGTGCCCCAACACTTCTTGATGCCATCTCTTCCTCCATGTTCCAGCATCCAGTCAGGAGCCAGTGCATGAGGACTTTTAATACATGGTGAAAAAAAGAGTTTAGAAAGATGCTGCTGTAACTCTGTCTTTGCCTGATAGGTTGCAAGTGACACTGTGAAAATGTACATGATAGTGGTGGTGGACACAAGGATGATGGAAATGATATTGATGATGGCACCACCCATGTACATGGTGCTATAGAGAAATAAAAATAACCAGCTTTGCTAAAACATATAATCTCTATTAGTGGTTGGTGAGATGTGGCTTTTAGATGTTACAGGACTACAACTGCCATCAGCTTAAGTTTAACCAATAATGATGAATGATGGGAGTTGCAGTCCAGTGACACTCAAAGGACCACAAACTGACCACTGCTGATGTGTAGATGTGAAACCCCTGCAAGATGACTAAGATCTTTCTTTCTTTAAAAATTGACAATCTAGTTTTCTTTTGAGCATGTATAAAACTTATGGTTAGCAGTCCAAATAAGATTCCAGCAGATGGGTGTTCACACACATCATTAATTCAGGCATCATCACGCTTCCTTAACCATTGTTTGATGTGATGTCTGGATGAAGCCACTATGCCATCAAAATGCGCTACATAAGAAATTCCTGTAATTCTAGAAACTCAGTAAAGCAAACTTGGTTGCACTGGCATTGTTGATTAGTTATGAATAAAGCTAATTAATTAACTCTTGTCAAATGTTCTGAAAAAAATCCATGATATATATAGTCATATTTGTCACTGCGAACATGATGAATAACATGCCCTACAAAAAAGGCAGGTCTCTCTGTTCAGTTCTGCTTCATTACTGTAAAGAAATTTAGCTTTATTCCCAGTGCATTTAAATTACAGATTCAATTACACAATAAATATTAGAGATATATCCCAGCAGCTTCCCACTTTATATAGCCTCCGCTTTATTAATTTGTATATGATTTGCAAGATGTCAGTGTGTCCCCCAAACAAGGTGATTTAAGAGCAAAACAAACAACGAAAAACTCTGACAGAACAACAGCAAAGAACGATGATTTAAATTTTGTTGCAGATCATTATTTTTTTTACCTTAGTAAAGCATTGCTTACCAGAATAATATTTACATTTTGTTAGGGCTGCATCTATTGGGCCTTAATAAACTTTGGCTTAAATTAGGGGTGGGGATTATTCAGTGCTCCAGATATTGACAGACAGCAACTCCTGTGAGAACAGAGGGGAGGGTCTACTCAAAGACAGCTCCCAGGCTCTGGAACTGCCTTCCTCAAGAGGTTAAGATGGCATCTTCCCTTCATAGGCAGGTGAACGTCTTTCTGTTTTGGCAGGCCGTCGATCGCTGACTGCTCAAAGGGAAAGAGCCTTTCAGGTGCTATTGTTGCTTCTTCCCCCCACATCCCACTATCCTGATTTGATCAGCACAATTCTGATAAATCCTCTGCCACACCACATTTCAGCTGCTTTTAAAGTATTCCTGTTTCTCTTTCCTCTTCTACTTTCCCTGTGTCCTCCAATAATTGCTGCAAACTCCATAAACTGCAAAACCCAGGATTCTACAGGATGTTGAAAGTGGAATAATAGCACTATAATAATATAGTGTGGAAATGGTCTCAGTGGGGTGAAAAGAGAGGAGGGGGCAGAATCTCCCAGTAGGCTCGGGCAAAATACAGCCTCTCCCTAGCTTGTATAGTCATCCGTATTAACAATATTTTGCTATCTTAGCCACACTGTCATATTGCTTGGCTACATCTGTTCTGGTTTTCATCTCTGAAGTATAAGAAAGCATCATGTTGTTAATATATATTGTTTTTCTTTTTTAATGGTTTGCTTTAACTGCTTTTATCGATTGTCTAATTATATTTTAATTATATTTTTTAACTTGTATGGTGTAATTTCTCTAGCCCTAGCTGTTTCGACATTTGTAAACCACCTCAAATTCCAGGCTAGGAAAAAGGCAAAATATAAATGAATTAACAACAACAAGAACAAGAACAACAACTCCAAGCAGCCTTAGGCAGCACAGCCAATGGTGAGGACTGCTGGGTCTTGCAAACAAGCAGCATCTGGAGCACTATGTGATCCCTATCTTTCATTTAACATCTACTAAAATGTTTTTAAAGAGCAACTAATATTAGTACAACTGATTAGGTGCAGTGGGAGTCTAAATCCAATTGCTAATCTCAGCAAGATTATATCTACTGAATCATTGGAAATTTGTCAGTTTGTCAACACATTTGTCAGTTCCAGTTATTTAGAGGATCTCTTCTGTTTGGAATTAACACCTGAAGAACTGGAAGAGACCACAAAGGCAATTGAGTCCAACCCCCTGCCATGCAGGAATACACGATCAAAGCATTCTGACAGATGGCCATCCAGCCTCTATTTTAAAACCTCCAAAGAAGAAGACTCCACCACACTCTGAGGCAGCATGTTCCATCATCAAACAACTCTTACCATCTGGAAGTTCTTACTAATGTTTAGATGGAATCTCTTTTCCTGAAGTTTAAAGCCATTGTTTTGTGTCCAAGGCCCTTTCCACATCCTACCTCTTCTCGGCGCTGGGGTGTGGTGCTCGTGCAAGCAGCCTCTTGTGAGAGGCCCTTGTGTCCAGGTTTCTTCAGCTCCGCATGAAGGTGTCCAGGTTTCTTCAGCTCCACACGCGAGAGTCCCATCTCTTCCTTTCGCAGTGCAGCCTGGGACCTTCCCAGGCTGCACTGAGACAGGAAGCGCGACCAGCCCGACTCCCAAGGCTCCACATGCCAGGTAAGTGTGTGCGGGGCCCAGGAGCAATGCGCGATCGCACAGCTTTTTCGGCTTAAAGCTGAAAATGCAAAGGCGCACGATCATTGCCTGCTGGCCCCTGAAGCCTTGCGCGATTGCGAGGGTGTCATACAGATCACTCCTCGCAATCACGTGAGGCTCCAGGCCCATGTGAAAAGGGACCTAGTCTCTGGAGTGGCAGAAGACAAGTTTGCTCCATCTTCCATATGACATCTCTTCACATATTTAAACATAGCTGTCACTTCTTAACCTTCTCTTCTCCGGGCTAAAAATATCCAGCTCCCTAAGCTGTTCCTCATAGGTCATGGCTTCCAGGCCTTTTACCTTTTTGGTCACCCTCCTCTGAACACATTCCAGCTTGTCAATATACTTCTTGAACTGAGGTGGCCAGAACTGGACACAGTATTCCAGTGGAGTCTGATGAAAGCGGAATAGAGTTGAACTATTACTTCCCTTGACCTAGACACTGTACTACTATTGATGCAGCCCAGAATTGTATCGCTTTTTTTAGCTGCTGCATTACACTGCTAACTCATGTTCCACTTGTGGTCTACTAAGACTGCTAGATCCCTTTCACATATACTGTGGTCAATCTTATATACATGCATTTCATTTTTCTGCCCAAGTGTAGTACTTTGTACTTCTCCCTGTTAAAATTCATTTTGTTAGTTTTGGCCCAGCTCTCTAATATCTGTTAAGATCATTTGGAATTCTGATCATCTCTTCTGAAATCCTTTCCTGCTAATTTGGTGTCATCTGCACATTTGATAAGAGTGCCCTTGACTCCCTCATTCAAATAATTGATAAAGCTGTTAAATAGCACTGAACCCAGGACAGAACCCTGTGGCACCCCACTAGTCACTTCTGTCCACGATGAAGAGATATAGGCCTGAGTTCCTAATGACACATTTGGCTAACTTGTGCCACTCTAAATGCTACTGGGCTGTAACTCCCATAACCCCTCACCACTGACTATGTTGTCTGTGGCTGATGGGAACTGAAATTCTGCACCTTTGGGAGGCATGATGTTGCCCACTCTAGTCTCTTTAAACATTACTGAGTTTTCTTCTCAAAGTTCATATTTTGGAGCAGTATCATTATTGCATTTTTTAAAAAGAGATAGTATTTGTTTAGGTAGGCTTCAGGAGGCACTTTGAAAAGTCCCTTTTTTGCACCACAACCTGCAGAAATGGCCAGTGACCATGCTTGCTGGGGAGTTCTGGAAGCTGTGGTTCAAAAGTAACTTCGGAGGTGAAGTGTCAGCTGTTCACTAAGCAACAGGCTTTTGACTGTTTTTAATCACAGCCAAGAGACAAAGAAAGCAGAGGTGTCACATCATGTGGGACAAACAGAAGTTATCCAAGCCCCATCAAATTTTGGAACTGCAATGGATGCATTGCTTGTGCAAAAACTGAAGATTAAAATGTATCATATCCTAATATAGTAGCAGCCTCTACTGTTGGCAAAGGCATTCAGATGTCCCTCTTCTCCAGAGAGTATGTTATCAGAGGAGAAAACCAATCTGGACACATTTGTTAAGCAGAGAAGCAGCAGTTGCAGGGAGCTTGCTTCTCTCTTGTTCCTGGAAATCACACTTGGCTGGAGAATAAAACAGGGAGCACGCACTTCCCCTATCCAACAGGCAATCCAACAGTGTGCAATCTGTTGTAAGCCATCATGAGCATCAGTCTATTACAAGATGGGATAGAAACCTTCCAAAATAATAAGTAATAGCTGTTTTGTTATTGGGGCCTGTGTTTGGTAGTGGTTTGAGTGTTGATCTAGGAGTATTTTTGTTTTTGTGTACCTTCAAGTTGTTTCTGACTTATGGAGACCCTGAGGTGAACCTATTATGGGGTATTGTGGGGCTGAGATTATGTGATATGCCCAAGGTCACCCAGTGACTTTCCATGTCCCTGTGGGAATTGAACCCTGATCTATAGGGTCATAATCCAGTGATCAGACCCCCAACTATGTTGACTCTACTTCCCAGTTGGACATGGAAAACCACCGGGTGGCCTTGGGCAAGTCACACTCCCTTAGGCAAAGTGGAAGGCAACGACAAACTGCTCTGAAAAAATATTGCTAAGAAAGCCCTTAGCATCACTATAATTCAGAAAAAACTTGAAGGCTTTAGAATCTTAGGCCCTTTCCGCACAGCACCATGTGAAATGGCGCCTGAAGCATTGTGCGATTGTGAGGAGCGATCTGCACAACACACTCACAATTGTGCAACGCTCCAGGAGCCGGCAGGTGCTGAACGCGCACCTTTTCATTTTCAGCTCGAAGCTGAAAATGGTGCACGATCGTACATTGCTCCTGGACCCTGCATGCACTTACCTGGCATGTGGAGCCTCCAGAGTCATGGGTCATGCTTCCTGCCCCAGCACAGCCTTGGAAACTCCCAGGCTGCACTGCAGAAGGAAGAGGCGGGGCTCTCGCGTGAACAGGCAGCTCGTGTGGAGCTGAAGCAGCATGGACGTGAGAGACTCTTGCCGGAGACTGCTCGTGCGATCCCCGCACCCCAGCGCCAGAGAAAGGTAAGGTGCGGAAAGGGACTTATTCTCTGTGTATACATTGTTATGTTACCTGGACAGCTCCATCCTTTCACAGGAGGACAGTACTTGACAGATTTGAGGGTATAAATGAAGAAGGTAATTGGAGACTCCAAAATCTAGAGGTTGTTGCTCACTTGATTTGTGTTTCTTGGTAGAGATGGAATTCTTCACTAATTTTGTACTCAGAGAAAACAACAAGTAATTTTAGCATTGGAAACTCTTCAAAATAAGAGTAGTTGAGGTTTAGGACTTCTGTGCAAAATTTAGATATGGTATTTTTGCACATTTTCTGCATAATCAGTCGTCTGCATTTGTGGGTTTCACTTTCATGGATTTGATTATTTGTGAGTTTCTTCAGCCTCTGCTCCCCACCTTAAGTATTTCTTTTCAAAGGGAACCTTCCCTCTTGGAGGCTCCAGTCAGGCCATGCATCCCTTTCAAAACTGGCCTCTGGTCCTCCGCCTCCTGACCTGGTTTGGACCCTGGGTGTTTGCTGTCCCCATCATGCCTCAGCCTCCTTCCCAGCGAAACAAACACAGATGTTGACATTTGTATTTTCTTCACTTTTGTGAGGGTCTTGTGCCCTAGAGAATGTGGAGGGTTGACTGTAATATATTTTATGCTCAAAAATGCTGCATCCTGCACATAAAACAGAAACCATAAACAAAATAACTAACTAACTAACTAACTAACTAACTAACTAACTAACCCATATGTGTATCATGCAGAATACATCCTGAACTGTAAAGATTCTGGTGATTTTAGTATTCTCCTTGTTTTCCAACAGTTGAGAAAAATGTTTTTGAACCCTTTTTTGCATGTTCTTTCCATCCCTACTTCCTGGTGTTATTATGCAGATCAGATGTGGGTCCTCTTTGAATATGTCCTCTTGCTGGATGCCTCCCTCCCTCCCTCCCTCCCTCCCTTTCCCTTCTGTCCATCCATCCATCCATAACAGAAACTGGCCACTAGAACAATTCCAAAGGATAGCTTCTGCCTCTCATCTGTATTGTCATCTTGAAAGTGATGCTATTGTAGATAACATCACTTTCAAAGGAAAGTCCACACAGCCTTTTTCAATACTGGTTTACAGAAGATGTACTTTCTAACCCCCATTATAGAACTAAAATGTGGGGTAGGGGAGAACCAGTAACTTTATTTTCTCTGTAAATCTAGGAGAAATGAGAAGAACCGGAGATCTAACTTTTTTTAGGGGAAAGTGTTATTTCTGTCTCTCACTCTGACAGACCAGAATCTAGAGAAAATGGGAGCTTTGAGCCATGAGCTCTTACATTCTAACATAGTTTGCTAAGGTTGCCAAGTCACTATTGCAGTGTGCATGAGCTCGGACAGTTTTATAAAGCTACCAAATTTGATAGAAGTCAAAACTTCTGGGCTCCAGTTGGTTCTGCAGCCTCATTCTCCAGTCCTTGCTACATAACCCATTCCCCAGTGTCTTGGCATCTTAAGGAACAAAATATGCTATATAACTTTCACGGTGTCAGCTTATTCATTCGGAAGAATTTCCCTTGCACCAGGGTTCACAAATAACAGAGGTACAAACAATTTTGGGTTAGCACATGTGAAACCATTTAGGCCTTCTTTCACAGTGCTTGAACATCCTTGCAACTACAGTTCCAAATACACGGGAACTATTTTTTTCACCCCTAGAACTCATCATATACCATTCTTACCTAAATAAATCTGGATATGGTCAGAAACACATTTCCTGTTTTATAAAAACTCTTTTGAATTGTTGATTTTTCTGGAGGGCGCAAATAAAAGAAACAAGGATTTATAAAAGAAGGATCTGCTTTTTCATTTAACTTTATTGGAGACAGGGCATGGTCAGGGAAGGAGGCTGAATCTGGAAAAAAATAACCCTGGGACTGGATGCCGTGGACCTAGAGTTTCTTACTTCAACTTGAACGTTTAATAAAAGGCTGCTGAAAGGATCCAAATTCTTCTTGCTCTTTCTACACTGCCCAGTTTCACCCCCTGCCCCACCCATACATATCAGCCTTAAGCTGGCATAGATTTGCTTTCTTCTATTAAAACTAGTAAAGTAGGTTTAAATGCAAAATGTCAGAGAACAAAAATAATTTTTTAAAAAAAGCTTTGCCTGGAGATAGTGGAGTCTCTTCTGTTGTTCTGGGAATGTACAACACATCTTTAGCTTCTTTAACCATTTTGGGACCTGATTGTATTCATTTGTGACTGGATCTACCAAAAGTCAAAGCATAAGAATTTTCTCTTTAATGTTGGGGCTGTACGACATTTCACTGTAAATTTCTTGTCTCTGGCATCTAGTGTCTGTATACAGATAGCTTTTTGTATGAGAGAGCATTCAGCCATCTAAATTCCCACCTGTAATCTGAGGCAGTTTCAAATGAGAATTGGACATCTGTTGATGGCAAGCCTAATGAGGATAACTCAATGCAAATTAAACATTTAGAAGTATCAAAAATATGTTTATTAATTTTTAGCATCTTTGCACAGCCCACACAATATCCTCTGGGGACCTTCCAAACTTTAAAATAACAAAGCACCAACACTTAAGCATTAGACTTCCTCAGCCCCAATCACTATGTACAAATTAAATAGATAAGAGAAAAATAGCAATGATAATCTGGTGCTTGCACCAGAAAATTAAATCCTGGTGATTTGAAATGACTTGAAAATCATATTGAAACACCCATAAAAACAACCTTCACCTAGTACCAGACGGCCACATCACAGCTATAGACAGCCTCTCTGTGGTACCACTCCTGAAAAAGCTGTTTTTTTGCCAGATGTCTGTTGCACACTGCTTGATGGGAGCACTATGAAAACATCATCTGAAGATGTATTTAGAGACTTAGAGATTTAGAGGATATACAGAAAGCAGCAGTGCTTCATTAAATGTGGACCCAAGCTATTTAGGGTCTTGGAAATTAAACAAGCCATTTGTTTAATATGTGGAAGTAGACTGGCAGCCAATGCCAAGAGACTATTACAGTGCTCCCTCTGCTGGGGCAATCTCTGCACACACAAAAGTGTGTGTCCTATTATTGTCAATGTGCCTTGTTATTGACAATGGATGCACCAGGTGCTTGCCTGTGCCAGCATGAGTGCGCACCTGCTGCATCCATTGATGATAATGGGATAGAACATTTGTGTTTTTGTTCAACGCAAGGGCTTCTGGAATGGAACCCCCACCAATATAGAGGATGCATTGTACTGGCATAACTGAAACATGATGTCATAGAATTGGGAGAGACAGCAGGGGTCATCTAGTTCAGTCCTCTGGCATGGTGGAATAGAGAGCTGAAGCACCCCTGAGACACAGCCATCCAAATTCTGCTTTAAGATTTCAAGTTCATTCCACTGTTGAACAGCTCTTACCACCAGGAAGTTCTTCCTAGTATTTACATGGAATCGTTTCTTCTGGCTACTTGAGTTAAGTAGCTGTGAAATAGTTTTGCTATAAGATGTAGTTTCTTTTTTTTTTAAAAAAAAAAATTATGAATTTACTAAATGGCTAATAGAAGTACACAGGAAAAGTTCTTAGTTCCATACTATGATATCCCAGGAAGACTTTTTCCCCTAGACTATTTGAGCCCAATAATCATGAAATGTATTTGCTACAAGATGTTTTTTGAGGGGATTTTATTTTATTTTACTTTATTTCATTTGCTTTATATAACATCCATTTGTGGCTGCCATTCCATATATGCCAGTATCTACTGCAATCAAGGGCAGCTCTGTGTAAAATGCTTTGTGCGGGGTTTGCAGCCAGTTTCAAGATGTCTCCTTTTGATTCAGTAGCCTAAACATGATTGCTTGATAGATGTGACCTTTTCATCTTGCCATATTAGTTAAGGCAGGTGGCCTTGCTCATGTTACTGAGCACAAAGGTTGTCTCATTCCCTGCATTAGTCATTTCTTTTTTCAGTGATGAGATAATCCCAGGAAGTAAAGAAAGTATCAGGGGAGGTAGGAGAGATCTTGAATGCACCTTGTAATGGGTGTCACTTTCCACTGAAACAAGGCTTGCTTGCAAGGATCTTGTATGTATTGTACTAACAAAAGAAGAATTTGCTTTACTACATGAAAAATGTGCGCTCAGTCTTTTGCTAGCACAGTTTTGCCACAGTAATGTTTGTGTGTGTTTGTATGTTTGTATTTGTGTAGGTAAACCATCTGATTCTAGATGATTTCCCCTATAGTTATCATTTGATCAAAGACCTTGATATCTCATGTAGTATTTAAATATGAGTAAATTAAATGATGAGAGCTAGTGTTGTGTAGTGGTTTGGATGTTGAATTATAAATCTGGATGCCTCAGTATTTTAGTCTGAACCGTGCCTGCATTTAACATGACTGATGGTTTCCTCCTGAAATGAGCAACTAGCATGGGGGTATTTTTAATTTTTTTAATTGTCTTTTTATGTTAAATAGTGGTGTTTATATGTCACTTTTTAAAAAAAAAAAGTAGCTGAATCATTGTATGTATTTTATTGTATTCTAGGTAGCCTTGAGTGCCTTTGTGAGCCGAGACTATTTCTAACTATTAAAACGATCCACCAGAAGTAAGCCCATATGGTATAAATAAAATGAAACATATGACTACTTAATGGTCCATTCTCTACTGTCAACTGGGGTCGACAACCAAGATCCATGGCTCAGTGAGCAACCATAAACCTCTCAGTTTTGAGGCACATGTGACAAGGCAGCGGTGAAGCATATTGATTGACAGATGCGGCTGTAGCAGAATGAGTTTCTGTTTGGAAAGCTTCGCTGTGAGGTATAATATTGCAGCACTATTTTCACATGAGTACTTATAAAGAAGAAGAAGCCAACAGGGGCAGCACAACAACTTCCTTTAGAAAGGGTAGTAAATCTCTGGATGATTCATTTTTCATTTATTTATTTTGGGTTTTCCCTTGACTCCTGACACTATCATGCCTTCTCTTTATGTCAAAAAAGCCCAATGAAGAGTACACACGCAAACACATAGTATAATTTAAATTTTGCCCCCAAAAGAGATTAAGCTTTCTGAATTACAGAGCCCTGCAGCAAAAATGCCTCGACTTGTGAGAACACAGATAAGCAAAATTCTGAAACTTCAAAGTTCTCCAAATCTAGATCCTATATGTAAGTGGATGTTGCACTGATGGAGAATCCTTGGTGAATTTGGGTTAAATTTGCAGTCTGTTCTTCTGCTAGTGCTGTATCCTCAGGAGATTAAATTGGTTCCTTCTTGAGACCAAAATGCAGAATAATGTTTTATGGAGGCCATAGCCCAGTGGCAGGGCACACCACCAGCATACAGAAGGGCTGAGGGTGCTTTGAGGTGAGGCTTTTATTGTTCAATTGCCCTGCTTTGTTCTTGGAATTTTACAAGGGACATGGCTGTTTTGTTTTCGTAGCCCTCCTGTGTTTTAGAAGTGTGGAAAGTGAAAAATCAGGGAGCAAATACAGAGATAGGACTACTTGCCTTCCATTCTCTGCCTAACCTTTTCTTTAATTGTTTCCCCCATTCTCAGCTAGCTTTTCCTTCTAGCTGATCAGTGGTATTTTGAAGCCTGTTTGCTACAGATACACCCTTAATTTCTCAGGCCCCTTCCAGTCAGTGATCCCCAGGTTTTCTTTGTCAAATGACTTACGGTTTTGTGGATACTGAGCATGCAAAATTCTGCAAAATATAGATTGCCCCAGGCTTGCCAGTATCTTCCTGCTATGTGTGGAAAGTACTGTTATGACTATACAAGGATCAGCAGCCATTTCTGAAAAGTGATAATTGAGCAGGGTGTGAATGGTGGGATTCTGGAGGTAAAGACTGCTTTTCAAGGCCATTATTTTCAAATCTTGTTGACCTTATTTACTTGAAAACATTTTACCCTGTGTTCAGCTCAGCACTCCAAGGGCAGCTTAATATTTCATCACTTAAAAAACAACAACATACTCTCTATCCACAGCTTAATAACATTAAAAAGTGGAGAGTGGAGAAAAAGGGAAGAGAAAAAAAATGAAGCTCGATCACAAATTTATTTATGCATCAGTTCTTAAAGTTCAATTGTAGTTCTTAATGGCCAACAGTCACGGGAACAATTAAATGAGAGAGGCTCTCTGCAGGCTGATGGAATGGCCATTTTCTCCATGTTTCCTTTTGCTTCAGCCTGATAGAATGGTTGCTGCTAGATGACAGTTGAGGGATAGATCTAATCTTTGGGTGGAGCCGATGGTCATTTCCCAAATTTCCCTCTGATGAAGCATGGTAGAATGTTCACAGCCCAGGGCTCTTTCACATTACACAATGTTAGCATTCTATTCCTCTTTAGGTACCATGGGAATGTCATATGGAATCTTGGAATTCACAGTAGAAGGCATTTAAAAGTCTCTGCCACAGAGGTCTAACACCCTTTCATACTACAAAGCCCAGGATTCCACTGGATACTGGGATGTAACTTCAGGTGGAATCATAGTACTTGCGACAAAAAAGGGGTGGGTTCTGCCCAGCTATATAACCTCTTCCCAGTGCAGCAGAAGTAGCAGTGCTGCCACCAAGTCTTTCTCTGAAGAGTCAGTCTCCCTTTCCTTTCCTAAGGATGACTCCACCCCCCCCTTATGTTTACTGGGAGAAGAAAAAAAAATACTTTTTTAAAAAACTGAGTTTGTGGTAGACATCATCATGGAGACATGTGACCAGGGTTTCCTACTGTCCCTCAAAAAAACAAAGCAAGGATTCATGAGGGAAAATTCTTTAATTAAAAAAAAGAAGAAGTAAATGGTGTAGTAAAAGGTAACTGAAGATGTATCAGGCTAACTTGATTTGCTTAAAGCACTGGCTATCTGTGTATCTCCCTTCTGGTCACAAGAGGAAAAAAAACCAAACTCATTAGACAAAGGCAAACAAACAAAGTTATTCTCCAACTCCACATGTTGCCTTCCTCAGCCCTCCAAAGAATGGAAAAACCTAATATCTCTGGCAGTGGCAGAGCTTGGAGTGTGTGGAGGGGTGCATGGGAGGGGGCATGGCTATGGCATGAAGGACGTGGCCATGGCATGTGTGGGTGTGGCTGTGGTGCTTGGGGGGGATGGCTAGGGCATGTGGGGGCATGGCTATGGACCAGGACGCCCCAAAAACATTGCCACCTGAGGTGAATCATTCCCAGCACCCCCCCGTCCCTGTGCGACTGATCTCTGGCTAGAAAAGCCTCTGATTTCCTTGTAATCCTTCCTGGGATTCCTTCCCTTGCTCTGACTTAGAGCAATTAGCTGCATGCTTACACCACGTGTCCCCTCCTTCTCTTCTTCTTCCCAGAATCCTCTTACTTTTTTTCTGTTCTCAATTCCCATTGGCTAATAAAAGCCATGTGGGGCAATCTGGTCTCTTGCCCATGATCTGTAGCTCAGGTCCCCTGAGTTAACGCTTTGTACAGCCTGGCCCCCATGGTCTTACAGGGTCATTACAGTACTGTAATTATTCAGTGTAAAAGGGCCATAGGTTTATAGAGGAAAGAAGACCCTGATGGAGCTGGTCTTTCAGTAGATCTGGTGGAAGAGTTTTCCATGTCTCCTGCTACTGCCTAATGGAAAAGCAAGGGTGGGACAGAGGGAACTGATATTTTGGAATATATAAAATGTTTATTCCCATTATTTTTAAAAAATAAAACCAAATTGGCTTATAATCAAATTAAAAATGTACAAAAGATTATCTATATTTGAAAATAAAAAATCTATTGGAAATATAAAATCAATATATATGAGTAAAATAGATAGTTGGCCTGGACGATTGCAAAATAGTTGCATGTATCTTAATTTTTCATGAGCTTGGAACTTTTCTCTGAAGCAGAATCATTTGGGAGGTGCTCCCTATTTCTAAACTTTATCCTGAGTATGTTGAGCTGTTTTGTTGCGATATTTAGCTATAGGAAACATTTGCTATTTATAGAACATCATTTCTGGCATGTTAATTCAAGCATTAGAATATCTCTTCCTTATTCTGTGGGCATAAGGTACAACCTTGTTCAAACAGTAAAGAAAATATTAGAGAGCAGTCGTGAAACTGTGGCACAAAATGGATGCCATAATGATAAATACACAGGGAAACATTTATTTCTTCATTTTCTTTCTTATTTTTCAAATGGAAACAATGAAGACAAATTAGGGTATGTTATATAAGTGCCCCAGCCATACTGTTTGTTGGGAAGAAATATGCAGGAGCAGCTATTTGTATTTATTTATGTCTGTTTTCTGTTTCAACAATAATAACTCAAAGAAAAGTTCAGCCTTGTTGCAGCAGGTGGGAACTGCCTGAACACAACTTACCTCTGTGACACTGTCAAGCATACCTTCCTTCTCTTCTTTTCCCCTAATCTCTCCATTTCTCTTCTTGAGCTGGTGCCACTGCGAGCCTGAGGGTGGAGTCTCTGTCTCCCACAGTACCACCAAGTGACATTTTAATTGCTTTTCATATTAGATTTTAATTGCTCTCAGCTTTTGGTTGAAAAGTTGGAAAACTATAATAAATTAAAATAATCCTGTGAGTAGTTCAAGCACAGATCGTAAGCTGAGGCGTGATTAGGAAATGCTATGCTAAAGACATTTTCCAAAATCCATTTTAAACTAGATTCAGGCCATGTTTAGCACCAAAACCTTCTTGGCTGCCCTGTTGGATGACCTCTGGGGAGAGAGATGAGAGAAAACAGCCCTGTTGGATCTTCCTGACCTCCTAGTGGGTTTTGATACCATCAATCATGGTATCTCAAGATTGAATGTAATGACTCTACCTTATTCAGATAGTTTCAGAAGCCACAGCTCTCCCAGACTTATCTGAGGATCCTTTTTTGTGTCCTTTGAAGATGTGGCAGGCCTCTATGTGCCTCTTTAGATGCCTTTTCCTGGGAGCCTACATGATTTCATGAGCTTCCCTGGGATGAACAGGCCACATGGACAATTGCTTTATCCATTGGTTTATCCTTTGTACCATCCTACGATGGTTTTGACATTGGGCAAGATCCAATTCAGGGAAAAACGGGACTATGTGTGCATTGTTCCCAGTTTGGCAGCCCAGTTGAAGAACCTTGTCATGAGATGTTCAGAGATACATCCGACTCAGAAGCTGTCAACCCCACCTCTTTCCCATATGACAGACAACCATTGTCTTCTGCCCATGTTGAATCCCGTATATGTCCAGGATTTCTCTAGCGGCCAAGTTGGTGTTATGGGTTGCCACTGGTCAGCAGGCAGGGCTTATGCCTGGAAGTTCTTGAGTAGATAACTGCCATGTGTGTGATTTGTGTGAGTTCCTTCAAGTTGCCTGTTGACTTATAGTGGCCCCTTGAATTTCATAATGTTTTCTTTGGAAAGAAATGCTAAGAGGTGGTTTTTTTCAGTTCCTTCCTGAAAGGAAGCCTATAGTACTTGGTGTTTGGTGATCATCTCCCAACCAAACACTAACCCAAGCTGACCCTGCTTAGTTTCTAGGATAAATCAGAATCTGGTTCCTTTAGGATATTTAGGCTTAGAATTACCATACTATACTACAATTTCAGTACTAGGGCTACAAGTGGTGTACTTGTATAGTGGGCCCCTCAATCTCCCCTGTGCTTTTTAATAGCTGCCTGAGGATTCTGGATGAAGTCCTCAGTGGGCTGGAAGTACAATATCATTAGTGTTCAGATGAGGCCATGCAGCTGCCAAACAAGTATCTAGTTTCAGAAATGGGTTGGTCAAGGCTAAGCTGAATCCTGACAAAGTAGAAGAAGTGCAGGTAGCTGGCTCTCAAATGTAGTAAATTAGTATAACCTATTCTAAATGGTGTTAAGCCCCTGAAAAACTGAGGGATGTAGTCAGGAAGAACTCTTTGACCCTTGAAGTCCCTGGGGCTTTGGTGGCACAGTTTTTATGCTTCTTCAGTTACAATCATTCATAGACAAAGACAGCATTATTATGGTGATCCATGCTCTGATAATCTTCTACGATTACCTCATCACAGTATACAGTCCTCCTCCACATTCACAGGTTTTATGTTCACAAATGTGATTATTGGCAAGTGTGCATGCTTCCTCCACAATTCTTCTCCTTCCATTCCTAAGCATTTTGCCCTGTGGTGAGTTCTCCAAGGTAAAACAGAAGGAAATGCAGAGGAGAAGGCTCCAGGAGCCTTCCTTTCCTCCTCCAGAGTTTTCTCCCTCCCCTTCCCATCCATTTTCTCCATGCTGGGGCAAAATGCATGGGAAGGGGGAGGGGAAACTCTGGAGAAGGAAAAGAAGGCTCTTCCCCCCAATTCCCTTTCATTTTTCTTGGAAATGGGAAGGGGGGAGTCATGTCAAGGAATGGGAGAAGGAACAGGCGAGGGAGTTATTCACAATTTTTCCACTTTCATGAAGGTTCTATGCCTCAAACCTTTGTGAATGTGGATTGAGGACAAATATATAGTATATATAACACACTAGCTTCAATTACTGCACAATATGAATGCCCAGAATTCAGTGTTAAATAGACATGTGGAATCATGTTTCATGAGTTTGAGAAGAGTTTTGTTAGCTTTCCAAGCTCAATTCAGATATGATTAATAGTCATACATTAAAATGATTTTTTTCTTGTTCATTCTGGATTTCATTCATAGCAAAGCCTCCTATTTTCTGATAAAAAAAAGAACCCAAGGACACCTGCTAGGAGCATTCCAAGGGCAGCTTAGTCAAGGCTTTCTTTCTTCATCAATACAGAAACCCTCTTGTCTATTGAGAAAAATATCCTGTCAATTCCACTGTTTCCCACTATGTAAAGGATACTTGTGTTCAAGTGGCCTAGCAAAGTGAATGTTGCAGCAGACTAGCTGGAATGCAATAGGAGATATAAACCTAGCTTTGCTGATATGACCTGTTGGCTGCTTTGTAGTTATCATTTATATTTTATAGTTTCCATTATCAGGCATGTAGAGGTGCTGCAGTCAAACCTAAATGCATCTATTCCTTTAAGGTTATATAAGTGGCAACAAATTTATAGAGCCCTAATAAAAAAAGATGAACGGTGTAGAAATTTGAGGACAGGATAAGGTAAATTGCTTTTTACAACATGGAGATGTACATACATCAGGCAGTGTCTTGTCTGGGGGTGCTCAATAAATGTCTGCTTCAGGTAGAAACCAAGGCAGGCCTTCCCCTGGATGTATCCAGTCCTAAACATAAGCTCTAACAGGGCTGATTTCGCTCTCTCACATCCTAGATTTATGTGGCTCCAGTCACAGAGCAGCTGGTAGCGTACATACAAGCTGAGTCAATCACACCAAAGCCATCTTTTCCCCACTCCCCAGGGCCATGTTGACTGGACCAATTAATAGTTCTTAACTGCTTTCAAAATGCAAAGCATGACATAAAGAGAATTATTATTATGCTGAAAGGTTGCCGACAAAGCACAAGAGACCTAGAAGGAATTGACTGCCAAGAGGGAAGTCATCTTGCCAACTGATGGCTGTGCTGGTGGTGGGTCCCCCCCCCATTGTTGGGGTTGTGATCCTCAGAATCTTTCTTGATTCTCCCCTTCACTGGAAACCTGATATTTCATGTTCTGCATAAGCCTTGGGATAAGCAAAATTACATTCTGAAGTCAGACTTATAAGAAGATTAGACTTCCCTTCCCTTCCCTTCCCTTTCCTTCCTTCCTTCTTCATCTTTTTTCTTCTTTTTGCAAAGCATATCAGATTGTGGGACAAAGGAAGAATGTGTCATAACAGGTTGAACTGGAATTAAAGCCCTAGGTTCATGACCTAGCTTTATTCCTGCATCACAACACTGTTATGCTATGGCAGACTGAGAAGATGGATATGCTTTATGTGCTGGGTCAGGGAGGAGGCACTTTACCCTTACCATAGACTTTGGTTAAGGTAGGAAGATTCCCTCTTGGTCTAACTAATGCTTCCCAAATTATCTGATGAGGGGAATCAGCAAATACTCCCCCCCCCAGTGTGACAGGGACTGTTATCATATTTATGTCCGGTTTTTACAAATTGTTTCTTTGGTTCATGGAAACTCACTGGGGACAAGCAACCAATTACTTTATGAACTGCCATTTCTCCAGGGACCAGCACTTTTGGTATTGCTGGCCCAGAGAAACACGTTGTAGCATTTAACTCTGCTTGTGCTGCAGTTGTTGTATCCTGTCCTAATGCAGCATGGGAAGAGAGGAAAGATCTTCCAGATGGCCAGGGGGCTAGGTGATTCTCTGTTTCTCCTCTTCCAACATTGTTTTGCCAATGATTTCATCTACAGCTACCAGGCTTGCAAACAGCTGTAGAATAAACAATTAAAAAGTATGTTGTTTTGAACTTTTAGCTTGGTAATATTTCTGTGTCACATTGTATCATGATGCAAAGTTGGAAGCTATTGTTTATGAGTTGTATAGTGAAAGAAAATGTAAGGAGCACTGCAAGGGTAGAACAGAGTGCTACTCTTAAAAATAAATAAATAACATATGAGGTAAATGTTGTCCATAAAATAAGAGGTAAATATTGGCCCATACTTTTCTTGGAATGCTGACATGGGCTAGGGAGGATGGATTGGCATTGATATTAGCCTCCCCTTGTCTACTGATTCTCATTCCTGTTCTCACTTTGTTTTAAAAAGTCCCTCACCTAGTTTCTGAAAGTCTCTCTAAGGATCCATTAAGAGATAAGAACTTGGGTTAGTTTCCATATTTATTAGGGTAACATCAAGTTTGGGCCTAAGAACAAGTTCCACAAAATAGTGAGTTGTTATGTGATGTGAGAGCTAAGGATGGAAAGAATATTAAAAAATGTTTTAATATTTAATATTTTTAATATTTTTTAATATTTTAATATTTTAATAATAATATTTAAAATGCATGTTTTTGAGTGCTGGGAAATCTGGAAGAGGAGAATCTTGGGTTGATGAGAATCTGGGCAGTTTGAGACTCTTTCTGTGAAAAATTTACATGTGGTTGTTTTGTGCAGAAAACATCATTTTCTGAATGGAAAATTTTAAAAAAAATCAATTTCTATGCTTAAAATGCTGTTTTCTACACAGGATATTCTGAATAACATTTGCACATGGTTGATTTGCAGAGAAATCAGCACTTTCTGTGCAGAAAACACCATTTTCTATACAAGAATTAATATTTATGCATTAAAATATTAGTTTTCACACGTAAAATGCTGTTCTCTGTGATGAAAATGGATTTATTTTGCAGAAATTCACACACAGTTGATTCACAAAGAAAACATGATTTTATGGGCAGAAAAGAGCATTTTATGTGCAGGACAATATTTCAGCATTGATATGTTATTTTTCACATAGAAAATGCTGTCTTGTGTGCATGATGTGCCATTTTCTGTGAAAAAAATATGCAAATTTTGTGCAGAATATGTCCCAAATTAGCTTTCAAATAGCCTTCAAAAACTGTATGGTTTTCAAAGAATTTCTTGCAGTGGAAAGAAAATTACCGAAGTTACTCACTGCTACCTTTGAAAAGAAACTTAGTGAAGCATTACTTCCCTACTAAAAGTACATGTACTTATATTCCATTATAGCATATTTCAAGTGCAATTATTTCAAGTGCAACTCTGGACAGTATTAATCAGGTTAGAGCAGATGGCAGGTACCATTATAATGGTCAATAAATGAGATATACGTATATATTGTGTATGAAATAAACACGTATATTTCTATACAGAAAATATCACACACAAAAAAGCTTTCTGAAGAAGGGTTTAATTTCCTTCCTTCCATCCTTCCTTCCTTTCTTCCTTATTTCTTTTCCTGGCTGTCTGGGGACTGAATCCTGTTGCTAGTACTAAGATTAAACCTATAGAATAAATGGAATTTACATAATTGTTGACTCACCATTCAAAAACTGATTTGTTCCGTCTTCTCTAGTTTGGACTAACTACTTGGATACAGTATGTGAATGCTGTCTGAAATCTGACACAGTGGAGTATGAGGACCTGTTAATGCTTCCAACATCAGAATAATGTGCTGATGCTACCTGCTCTTAAGTAGTGATATGCAATATCATGCCCAGATAGTCTTGTGTTGTATGCTCAGTGTTAAATCTAGGTGATCAAATCACCCAGACAAAACTGGTCAAGTGCACCAAGAATATCTGTTGTCCAATTTTTGGTCTCTTTAAAAGGGCATCCTCTTTTAAAAGCTTATGTTTGAGTTTGCAAGGTTTTTGAACTCTTTTGAGCTATGCTGAAACAAACTGGACTTTCTTATGGGGAAGACGTGGGGAAATAAAGGAAATCAAAAACCATCATTCTATTTCCATTGTTCTGGATGAGAATTCTATTCCATAGGCAGCAAAGTGGCTGAAGTGGAGAAGGAGATAATCAACAACTGAGGAATCCAACAGTTAGAAAAGTGTGCGTGTGTTTGTGTCTGTAGAAGTCAATGTTTGGTTAAAATCCTCTTTTAAATAAATATCTGATGGGACCCCTCCCCATCGGCCCAGCGCATAGTCAAATCATGATGAACTCTAGAAGGCAGAGCAGCAGATGGGAATAGTGATGGAGAATGGAATAGATGAGTGGAAATCTGAAGTAATCTGTGTGGAAATCTGAAGTAAATTAATGTTGACTTCTTAAGTCATTAGTTCATTAATTTAGCTAGCTAGTTAAGTAATAAGTAATAAAATTCCTTAATCAGGTTAACATCAAAGATGGTGGGTATCACATGGGTTTTTCCGCCAGACCAATTTGTTACCATGTATTTATAGAATAGCTAGAAAATATAAACATATGCATCTATAGAGAAAAGCATGGTTTATTTTGGAAACAAATCACTGGACATATTCTATCTGTTGATCTCTTTGAATGATTCCTCCTATTTATTGGGAGTCAGTTGTTGGAATATCAGAGTTCTGGTGGTGCAGTGGTTAAATGCCAGTACTGCAGCCACAAGGTTGTGAGTTCAATCCTGGTGGGCTCCAGGTTGACTCAGCCTTCCATCCTTCAGCAGGTCGGTAAAATGAGTACCCAGCTTGTCGGCAGCAATTAGCTAACACATTGTAAACCACTTAGAAAGCACTTAGCTGATAAGCGGTATGGAAATACACATGCTATTGCTATACTTACTATGAGCAACAATCTGGAAATGTCTCTTGAGTTTTCCAGTGTGAGCTCCATTGTTGTCAGTCGTTGATACTGAGGAACAAAGTGTGTCTGGAAGATCCAGTTGACCTATACAGACAGGATAGATTTTGGAAAGAAGAATGAGTAAAATACTGGATTTTTTTAAACAAAAGCTTTCCTTGAGGAGACTGTTCTCTTTTATAATTTAGGACTGTTTCATGAAATCATTTACTGAGTCTGCTTCAAAATGTAATTTGACTCACCTCTTCTGTTTTTTTGGCAACCTGTTTTCAGTTGGTACATCGTGAATGGTTGAATCAAAAGCCGATATAAAAGCCAATACCTGTTATCAGTTGGTACACTGTGAATAGTGTAAGCAAAAGCCAGTACAGCCAATGCTGGACCGGCACCTCCTGAGACTCATTTGTACCTTCTGAAATTTGGAAATCCACACATTTCTGAGGCTCCCAGGGCATTTCAGAGCAGTGGCAGTTGGTGGTGTGGTGACATGTCTACTCCATGTTTTAGTCTGACCTGTAAAGGAACTACCACAATTACCAAAACTATTTTGGGGGTGGGTTCAGCACCTTGAATAGTTTTTTTTAACTTTTTTAGACTGAAAACTGGAGAAAATTCATTGCTCTCTTGTCATGGAAGCCCCTAGCTGCCACTGCTGCAGAGTAATAACGTAATAACAAAACATGTGCACATTTAAAGAAGTGTAAATGGCTGAAAATGTTGAAAAACATGCACAATATGCTGTAATTATAGTGGGAAAGAACTCATACATGAAATAAATGTTGGGAAAAGGGGTACATTATTTTAGTGTAAAAATGCACAGGCTCCTTTGCAAGAAGAAAAAAATTGAAGTCATTTGGATAGGTAGAATGAAAGTTCAGGAAGCATTCAGACAAATGCCAGCAAACTGAAATGATGAGATTTTTACTTCTCTACCTGTCAATGGTTGAATCGGTGGTAATTCCACTGAAACTTGCACTAATGGCTGCTAATATAAAAGATTTGCCATTCTGCCAGATACTATTTGCTAATAGCAAATGTGTTAACAAATATAAAAACTAATTTAAAGAGACAGAGAGAAACCTCTTTCCAATTGTTCTGCACAATGGTTGCTAAGGTGGTCAATGTCTACCTAGTATCTCAGACTATTTGGTTGGTCATCCCTCTCCCACCTCCCAAACAGGGATGAAGACAGGATATCATGGCTGGCTTTCAAACAGGAGAGTGAGTTCCACAAATAGTGCTCAGAGCAGTAGAGGAAGGAGAGGGATCCTGTGAAGTGCTGGTTGCTGCACACTAAACAATCACCTTATTGGCTAGCCTTATCCAAAAGCAGGAAAAAACAGCCACTTGTCTTCATGCCCCACCCCACAAGGGATAAGGGATACATCCTCATTCTGTCAAAGCATCATTCTTCAAGGACTGTTCCAACTTTCCTTCCCATGGCAAAAGGATGAGTTGTGTTATTAGGTCACATATGCTACTGAATATAAGTAATGAGTTTTCTGTAAGTTTCTCCAGTTTTCTCAGGTGTTTTAATCCAAACTTGATAAAGATATGTCTGTGGCGTTTTCTGTTTTGTTCTGTTTCAAACTGTTGATCTTCTAAAATAAATTTTCTCTCCATCATTTTGGGTACTCCATCATCTTATCTATTTTGATAGCTTGTTAATATGTTTAAAAATGAATGCAGAAGTCCTTAAATAAACTTTCTGGGCATATGTGCATTCAATCTACTGGGAATATGATCCAATGCAGATGACAAGAGTATCCCAAAGTGAACTGTTTTACCCTAAGGTAACTTGGTCATCTGCGTCATCCTGTCAAGTGGTAGGGAGAATTTTATAACATAGTAAGTGGAGATCACTACTGGGCTGAATGGCTCAGATGACTTCTTTTGGCCCTGACATGGTACAACGTTTGGGGGTAGAAATCAACTAATGGTTTTGTGGGGGCTGCTCACTTTAAAAAGAGGGGATTTTTTTTTTCAAATGTGTCTTGTACTGTTGCTTTCTGAGAGGCAGATAAGGCACTGTCATTGCCTTCTGACAGTGAGACAGCATTGTCCCTCTCCCACAAAATAGAGACACAGGCTTGGGAATGATTAAAAAGGAGGCAAGGTAGACATTTGAGCCACACTAGAAATAATTTGCTGATACTCCACCTGAGAAATGGTGTTGTTCTTCCCCAAAACAGTCATGCAAGTGTAAGGGCTATTCTGGCCCAGTGCAAGTGTGTAATAGAACTAGGGTTTCCAGGTCAGGAGCATCACAGATCGTGAGATTTCAGAGCCAAAAACCAGAGAGCTAAGCACTTGCCATAGTTGTAGAGGATACCACATTCAGTGATTCAGGAGGCAGCTCATATTGAGACACCTTA
The DNA here is from genome assembly GCA_948474755.1 of Ctenosaura bakeri. Lineage (NCBI taxonomy): Eukaryota > Metazoa > Chordata > Lepidosauria > Squamata > Iguanidae > Ctenosaura > Ctenosaura bakeri. The sequence continues at coordinate 119,775 of CAOLHI010001304.1, read as the reverse complement.
GTATTTCCCTGACCCTGAGCCCCAGTGCTCATGGTGGTTTGAGAGTTACAGGAAGAAGGGGAGGAGATGGCCCTGAAGAGTTTCCAGGAGCTGTTCTGAAGGAGCTTGTAGCAGCAGGAGGCAGAAGCACCGAATTTAAAAAAAAAAAAAGCAAACAAAAACCTTGTTTTTCAAGGCAGTGTCCTGAGGCCTGGGGGGAAAAAGCCAGGCCCTGACATCTAAGAACCCTAAAGAATGGCCCAAACCAAAGTGTATTTGCTCCGTGAATGGGACATATATAAATGATGACTGTCAATTTTCCATTAATCTTCTAGTCAAGACTAGCAATTGGATTTAGGCCAATCTGGGATAGACTATTCTGGTGTACTGGCTTGAGTGTTATATGCATGTTCTGAGTCAAAACTTATATTATTTTCCCATGACCCATTCTATCTCCACCATATCCGTTAAGTGTTGAAATTAGTTTCTACTATTATATGAGCATTAACACTGTTATATCAGCACTGACACACTGCATTCACAGTGTTACTTTTTAAAATCAAAACAAGTACAGGTTAAGTAGTTTCTGGGTGTGTGTGTGTGCACATGTGTATATTTATTGGGGGGGAGAGAGAGAGAGAGAGAGAGGCAACTAACAGCACTGTTTTCAGATAGAACTTTGATCCAATATAGATACTGTATCACTGAAGTAGATTTAATAACATTTACAATTTAGTAAAATTATTGAAATCAAGAAGTGATAAAAAGCATCAAAAGTGTCAGCATCCACTTCTAGAGTGGTATCCATTGAATTGGGAGTGATAAACAGCATCCATTGACAGTTACAGAATTCCCACAATTTAAGAATGGAATTCAGTGAATGGTGCTGGACACAAAACTGGTATTGTCCTCCACATTAAGGGTGTATGGCATCAAAGTAGTTTTCTCTTTTTCTCAAGCATGGTTGGATCATGGAGGTTCTTTATTGGAAATATAGGTGTGTTAGAAAAGGCTGTGTATCTTGCCTACAGATCAGTGGTGGATTTTCCCATGTGTTGCTTGTTGTATCAGGTGTGCAGGAATTCAGGCACATATATAATGTTGGTAGAAGTGCAAGTTTAATGTAATTGTCTCAGCACTTCTGCTTTAAAAGCTGTGGTTTCACACAGGTATGCACAAGTGATACAATACTTTATATCCAGTGATGTGAACCAGGATTTTCAGTTGATATTTTTATTGAAGCTCTCACCAGTAGCTTCTTTGGAATAGGTGGCTGACAGAAAGCAATGTTAGGGAGTTTATTAATAACTTTACAGGTTGTTTATTTGTACAAAATAACTTTAGTGGTGAATTCCATTATCTGTGTTGTGCTGTTGCTCTGGGTTATCTCTTTTAAAAAATAATTTGTAATATTATAGATACATGAGTAGTGATGTCAGAATCCAGAATGGATGATTAATTTTGAAAAGATATGAAAACAGGATCAACTTTCACCATCATGTAACATCCTGCTTTTACTAACTGAAGGGTGATTTACTAAAAGTGAAAATGAGCAATTTGCGTACTAGTGGAATTCATTTTTACCAGAGATTTCTATTCTAGTTGAACGTGTCATTTAGCATTTCAAGATACTTTAAAAAAGAGTTTTGAACCTTTTGAAAATGTGAGGAAGCTTTTATTTTTTTAAAAAAGTTTATCTCCTTATTTTTTAAAAAAGGTTTGTCTCCTTGTGGCACTATGTCTTAAATAACTCTTTTAAATAAAGCAACATTCATAGTAATGAGAATAAATGATCTTTCCATCTGTAATCTTAGAAAGGACATTGATTTAGAAGATTATATATTTTGTGTAAGAGACAGTCTATACTTTAAAGTGATGTATAGATGCCTTGTGATCAGTTATCCAATTGTTAGTTGTGGTTATTGCATCATCAAACTTTGGACATGAGTTTAGAAATAATTCTGTCCCAGCACAGAAAGTATTCATGGATTCTTTTGTGTATGTCTGTACATTTGTGAATTCCTAGTCTCCTAGATATCTGTTTGATCATGTAATATCCTACTTTTTTCTAGATATCTGTTCATTTACAGATATTTGGCTTGATTTCAAAGAAAAAGAAGGAAAATACTAAGTCTCTTTTAATCTTCCATTTAGTGAGGCCACACCCCCAGTAATGATAAACATAAATAAAGTATGTCCTCTTTTTCAGAACCAAAATTTCGGCCCAGGCAGATTTTTAAAATGTCCAGTGCTGCTTCATCTCGTGCCTAGCAATGCCACCGCCTTCACCATCTCACTGGCTCTATTAAGAGCTCTGCTAGAAGGAGTGAAGCACTCAGAGAGAAAAAGAGAGTAACTGGGAAGGAGGGAGGAAGATTGACCCAAAGGGGGTAGATAAGCTGTCTGAGCAAGGTGACTAAGGGAGCCTCTAGTCACAAGGGGGTAATGGGACAGGACAGCTTGATGGACTGGGGGAAGTGGCTATCAGAAGAGGTGGGAAAGGGGAAGAGAGAAGGCAAAATTGTTGTTGTTTAAATACAATGAAAGTTAGGCATATTATCAATGATCACATCTTATATAGTGTGCATGTATGTGCCTTCAAGTTGCCTGTGAAGTTACGGCAGCCCCACAAATTGCCAGTTTTGCCAGGTCGTTCCTCTGAAATCTAGCCGACAGCATCTGGTATTCAGTGGCGGTCTCCCTTCCTAGTCCTAAACAGATCTGACCCTACTTGGCTTCCAAGATCAGATGGGATCTGGTGCCTTTAAGAGGTTTAGGTGGCGAGCTTATATAGTAGGGGTATTTAAAATGGTAGTTGTTGTAGCGGTTGGTGGTTTGAAGTCGTGAGTGGGTCTTGCTTTTCAAAATACGTTAACCCTAGCTATAACCAATACAGTTACACCATAAACCACAGCTGGAGGATTAATTGCATAAGGCTTAAACTATCAGCACAATCATAACATTAAAATGTACTTGCTGTAGCAGATTAAGATTAGGCATAAGTCCCTTGTGCCAACAACAGTACCCTTCTGCTGGGAGAAATATCTTTTGCTGGCAGAACCGCCTTCCACCAGCTGATAATAAAAATCTAGTGACAAAATGATCTTCTAACATAACTGCTCTGCTATCTGAGATCTGTTGGCAGAAGAGTAAAAAATGGATAGATAAGGGGTAAGGTGAGAGAGGGGCTGAATTATGCCAGATCCAAACTTCCTCTAGCCCAGAGATCCAACTACAATGCAGCCACAAAATTAAGCCAAGGCAAGTGTAATTCTAACTGATTTCCAATATCTTGAGGTGGGGAGGAATTTGGATGCAGTATAACTTCAGTTGGTCTAGTATCTGCTTAGTTGTCCCTTAGTAAATAGGGACTATTACGATTGCACTGTATTTCTCACATATTACTTGTCTAGCTTGCTATATTGTATTCCTGTATTCAACAACATTCCCAGGCAAGTGGTTCTACTGCACAGTTGTTGTTTTTTTCAGTGGGAAAGTATTGCTTGACGGTAGTGTAAAAATAGAACATTACTGCTTCATTTGTTTCAGCTAAGTTTGAAAAATATTTTGGCCAGCCACTTAACTTCCCTAATTTTTTTTGTATATGTCAGACCCATTCAGCCACTGCTGTCACTCCAGATGTCTAGCCCTTTAAAAGCCTTCATGGTCTTTTTCTTTTTAAAATTAATTTCTCCCCAAGTGTCTTGAATTTTCCAACATCCTTCTGACAATATAACAAAACAATTTGTTACAGTCTTGCAGTGTAGCAACGACAATAAAAAAAAAAGCCGTGCTCCCAAACTGAACCCGCTCATTGCCAAGTAGGAGTTTTTCTATTACTTTACAATGCTTTAGCAAATGCCTCTCGAAATGATAATAGACACAGTGCATCCAAAACGCAGGGAATAAGAGCCACTTTTGCCCTGTAAAGCTAAAGAGTCATTTTATGTCAGGGAAAGGAAGCAAAGTGTCAAGCCAGTGAGGCTATATTATTTCCGATAGTGTGGGGACATCCCCTCCTCTCATCCTAATCCTCAGTTTCTGCCAAGCATTATTTGTAGCTGTAACCGAATGTTGGCATGCAATGATTCAGATGTCCTATTGTGAGCTACTCCATCTGTTTGCACCATGGGTCTTAAGTATTTGATCTCTCCCATGCTGATGTGCTCCTTAGAAAACAAGTGGACAGATGTTTTGTTTTGCTTTGTTCTTAGGGGAAAGAAAGGTTGAACAGAACTGAATGGACCATCTGCACTTGTGTAAATTTCACCCACCACCATGCGGTGGATAAATCCATGGACAGAAAAAACTGCCCCTAATTTTTATGCAATGACAGTCTTCTTAATCTTCTCATGGGCGCATATTCACTAAAAATGAATATACCCACTCAATTAAAATTTAAGCTTTCCTCTTGAAATAGCTCGATTAATCTGCTATCTCTAATATATAAATACAGCTTGTAATTCCATCTATGACATAAAATTAGTGTGCTTTACTATATGATTAAAATTTAATAAGAAAATGGGAAGGGGAAAGGAGCCCAAGCACAAACCTGGGTTAGGATTAAACTGTGTTTCTTCCTGTTACAAATGGCACTCTCGGTGTTCCTTTCTTGCTAAAGCCATTTGCCTAAGGAATAGTCTGTTAGATTTGTTTTTTGTAAAATAAATGCCAAATTTTACCAGCAGCTAATTAGGAGGGTAAAAAGGAAAGGAAGAAAATAGCAAAAAGCAACTGGCAATTAAATAAATAGAAGAGCAGAACATTTTGTACAGAGGGTGAAAGTAAATAAAGCAGCAGACCTAGAGCTTGCTGGTCCCTGTATATACATGTAATTTTGTTTTTGCAAAAACTAAGGGATAAGTAAGTTGCATACTAGCTGGTTTCCATTGGCGACATACACTGGTGTGGCTCTTGGTTGTGCCAGCGTATGTACTTTGAGGGACATGGCTCAGGGAGGCATCTACTTTTTCCTTGTGCAATGTCCTTTCCATGCCATAATTCAGCTTGAAAATGCTGGTTTTTACTCCCATAGCCAACTAGTGGCCAAGAGAGTGAGAAGACACCTGAATACCATCTGGCTTCAGCTGGGCAGCTGGGAAGAAAAACAACTGTTGCCTTTCCAGACCCCCAGCACAACTCTTACTCTGAAACAGTGGAAACACAGGAGGGTGATGGCTCTTCTTTCTTCCAGACTGACCAACTGCAGCTGGTCAGTACCTAGGCAATTTTCTACTCTCTTCAGCCAAATCTGTAATGTAAGAAGGGATAACTTACCTTCTTTTGTAGTATAACTGCAGCTAGGAATGTAAACACAGCTAGCAAATTTTTCTTATCCTCAAGAAAAAAAGGATGTCTCACCTGCTGAGACATCCCATCGAAGAATTTCTTCAGGAGATTTCACCTATGCATGAGAGTGGCAGAACCAACACCTTCTCCATGTTCTGTTATTTCCCCTTTGCGTGCAATAACATCTTTTTGGTACCCAACAGTGTTTTGTAATGTTTATAAACTGTGACGAGATTGTCATGTGTGCAAAATGTCATGTTTTGTGGGGGAAAAGAGCTTCCCAAAATGTTCACAAAGCCCCCTCCCCCCAAAAAAAACCATTGTAAAATATATATAAATTCTGTTAATTACATTTATGAGAGACAACTTTTACAAAGTTTATTGTCTCAAAGAGGAATGAAGTAAGTTAAGATTTACATTTCCTAACCGTAACCGGGTTTTCATTGTTGTTACAGTTCTATGATGTGTGGTAGCATTACCACTTAGGCATGTTTTCTATCATAAAACAACAATTTGTAATATTTGGATTTTTATTCTTTTTTTAAAAAAGGCCAAAAGTTATACTAATTTTGAAATATTGATAAAGTGTCTACTTCTAAAATAGGTAACAGTGGCTAACTACAAGGGTAGGGGTGGAGCCAATGATTTTTAAAAAGCAGCTCTCCCACATTTTGAACCCAAAGTAGTGTTTGGTTCTCAGTCATCAGAATGGAGGGATGGACGGAAGATCATTTCCAGAAATGTGATGTTAACATGTAACTGTCAGTGCACCAAAAGAAATATGAAATGATGAAACAAAATGGAAAATCATGTTAGACTTGATTAGTTTAGACACAAGGAATAAATATACAAAACAACTACTTTATGACAGAGACAATTTTATAATGAGACTAATAATTATCTTCAAAGTGGTTGTTAACAGAGCTGATGAAAATAATAATAATATTAATAATGAAAAAATAATGATGAAAATAATCTCTGTTGCACAAATTATGGGGGATTATTATTCATTGCTTGCTACTGCTGTCTTGTGAAGGTGTCACTAATTTATATCAGTTTATGAAATTCATGCTCTTGGAGAGGAATTCAATTACTATAACACTGAAATGATGTACATTTAATGGAATTGATTAAACTGCTACCTCCTCCAGTTTCAGTTTACAAACCTGGCCACCGAAATTTAATAGATTTTTTTTTTTTTTCTCAATAGTGACTTGTATGGTATAACCCTATGTATCTCTTTAATGTTAGACCATGAACTTGGCTATGTCCTTGTTCTAAGCTAACAGGAAGTCTTAATATCTTGCTGTGGGAAAGGAGGACAGAGAAGGTTCAGGCTTTGTTTGTTTGTTTGTTTGTTTTCTAAAACCAAAAGTGAACTTTGAAGATGTAGCTTAAAGAAGGTTGCTGTGAGACAACATTAGGCCTCAGAATCCTGGAGCTTGCTGATCCCTTCTGTGAAATCAGGATTTAACACAATGTTAAACACTTGAAAAGGAAAGAGCTACCATAGATTTTAAGCTTGTGTGCTTCCTCTCCTCTCTCCTCTTTCCATATGACCAGGATGATTTCAGTAGCACTTTCTTTTGGTGTCTTTAACTCAGTTTGTCATATCTTCTTGACTGTGTGTCTTGATCTTTCTTAATTATAATAGAGAAAACACCACAGGTACCAAAACCAATTGTATGAATAGAATATTCTATTCAAAACTTTTACAACATATACAACATATTCAAAACATATATACAACACAGAACATGTACAACATATAGAATAATATGATCAAAACTTATACACAGTGCATTGGGTTTCCAAATAATAGCCATTTTGACCAAAAGGGTCTTCTTCAAAATACAGGGAATATTTACAGCAACCAGTTTTCAGAGCAAACCTTTATCTCTGTAATACATAAACTTCCCCATATCATTTAACAGAAGCAATATTCTCACAAGCAAGGCTATTGCGTAAGTGACACAGTGACAGAATAACAAAAACACATATAAATAATACAGCATCTGAATAATAAGGAAGGCCAGTAAATAAAGACAGAGCCCAGAGTTTATTCTGCTTGCTTGCTTCTCTCATGGGGGAGGCTTGTTCTTATTCTAAAGTATAACCAATTTCAAAACAAGTCTGCTTCAAGCCATGGTTTGTGAAGATGGCCTATTTAAGTTGACCATAGTCAAAGATAAACAATTGTCTTTGAGCATGACTAGGGATGGGACGAATCCAGAAATTTCCGAATCTGAATCCCTGGAAGGTTCTGGGAATCCATGAATCTCACGAATCTCGAATCTTTCAAATCCTTTTTTAAAAAAAGGGTTAAAAAGCAACTTTTTTTTTTTAAAAAAAAATTTAACTTCTAAAAACTTTTTTTAAACAGAACTTTTTTTAAAAAAAACCCAACTATTTTTTGGTTGGTGGATTTGAAAGATTTGGTTTGCCTATTTGTGCACAGGGATTCAGATTCGTGAATTTTGAATCCTTGCTGAGGATTCGAGGATTTGAAGTTTTGAGGATTCGGTTGGCCCATCCCTAAGCATAACAATATGACAAAGCTGAACAACTCCTCCCAACTGTTCAGGAGAATAAGGAAGGAGCATATGAAGCCAAGGTTTGCTGTGGGTCATTTCTGCATTTGTGAATCTCACTAAACCATGGTTTAGTGACACATAATGTCAAAACGTAGTTTGAGCCTGCAATACATACCTAACCAAGCAGGGCTTTTTAAAAGGCAGAGGTTGATAATAAGGCATGTAGGAAGGCATGAATTTGTTTGCTTCTATATGTGTTACACAAACAGATACTTTTCTCACTACTAGTAAGTCTAATTCAAGATATTTCTTTCCATTTCAAGTGATCCAGAGGAAGGACCTATGTTGGATCAACTTTCTGCTCTTCATGTCATAACCAATCTTGGGCACATATTCTCATGCATTTTCTCTTTGACCCCCTCCAACTCTTTGAGGATCAGCATTAAACACATTCACTGACTGATATACACACCTCTGCCATGGAATATCTCCATGGGTCTCTTGAACTGAAAATCTTCTATACAACAAATTTTTAACTGGTGTATTGTGCAGCTAAAATAACCATGTGAATCTTTGACTTGTTCCTCCCTACAATCAAGGACAAATAATTTCCATAGTTTTCACTTCACTGTGGAGAAAAGGTTTGTTGTTGTTGTTGTTTTTGGTGCAGTTTTCATCTGATATTTGCATGTCCTGACATATATTGGAAAACTATTCTGTGCCTAATAATGATTTTTGGTGCAAAAATGGTGGGACAAACACATGTTTCTGGAAAAATGCTGTCCCCCTTCCCCTGCAAAAAAAAAAAAAAAATCTGTTTAAAAAAAACCTGTGTGTTTCTGTAAGAGGTGTGTGTGAGGGGTTTATGGTGCAAAATGGGATTTTTAAAAAAATTTTTTTGCACAAATACACAAAAAATATTTTTGAGCAACACTATTTTTCTTCCCAGCTAGGTTTCCCATGTTGGGAAACCTATATTTTGGCAGGGAAATTAATAATGGTGAATATTCTGTCCACCTTGTTATCTAAGTGTTCATTCAGACAGAACTGAGAAAATCAGTTGTTTGCTCCTCTGTGAAGTTTGTTGTGTGGTCTTTTGGGAAGTTCATTTCATGCTTCTTAAAATGGATATCCTGAGCTCATCAGAAAAAAGCAAAAGATCTCTCAGACATATGAGATAAATATTCATTAGGCAATTTGGGAGTCTGTGATAATGAACTCTCTGGATTGCAAAGAGGTTTGTGCGTATCTGCAATATTGTTCTAACATTGTATATAAAGAAATTCTGCATCAGTGTTGAACCATCTCATTTTACCAGACGAGGATAATTCTTGCAAACTTGTTTTTAGAATATGTTGTGTTAAAAAAAAAAAAGGGTGATAAACTATTGGACATTTAGTTCATTAGCTGTTATCCATCTTGACACCTTCATCTTTCAAGCAGCTCTCCAGAAAATCAAAGCCTGACAGAGCTACACTTAAAACCTAGAAAGGGAAGCCTATTTTTTTCAAAATAACATGGCCATGAAGGCTGCCTCTAAATGGAACTCTTATGATAACAGTTTACAGCTTGTTATAGATCCAAAATATTGTAGCTTCATATAGCTCTTAGAAATCTGTCTGGAAAGAATATAGAGTTCTACACATGCAATATTTGCACATTTATTTTTAGATGAAGAAATCATGACTGAAGTTCACATCAGTCTAGAAACAAAAATCCCTGCCGTGGAAGACTTTCCTCTGATTTCCAACATGCTCCCTTTAGTTATTTAATACTGAGGGAACATAAATTTTTCATCTCCTCATAGACAGTTCAGTGATTCTTATCTAATTTTTTCCCCCACGGCCGCTTCAAAGAGATGCTATGACTGTATCCCAAAACAAGTAGATAGACCCTGACCAATTTTCAAATAAAGTTTTTATCAAAGCCTGTCACATGGGCTTCTGATGATGGGTTGTTCATAAAATAGCATTCTGTGACATTATAGTTAGCGGTATAATTAAGGAGCAGAATCAGTCCTGTTGTACCGTACTATCAAGAGTACTCAGGTGATTGCTCAGGGCTGCAGGTTTAGGTTATCATTGAAAGGGAGCAAAAAGAAAAAACAAGTGATTATGAAATACTGAGAGCTACAAATGAAATTCCAGCACCTACCAAAAAAGAAAATTATGTGTTGATATGTGTTCTGGGGCAATTCCAGACAAATGGACAAAACATAAGAATGAAAGTGCTATAGATAGAATCTCAATAACATAATTATATAAAAAAGACTCTTCTTGGAAGAACATGGGACTGTATCTGATGGTACACCATAGATTCCCACATTCTTCAGTAGAATCTGAATCACCGAGAGTCTCAAACTCCAGGCACTACTGTTATAATCCTACAGACCAGTACCCTGTGAAACAACAGCAACAACAACAACAACAACAGGATTTGTACTGCCAAGGAGGGAAAGAGGCACTTGTGGGACTTGTGCCAAAATAACTTGACAAGCTTTTGGTTTTATATGTACTTTAATCTGTGTGGATGAGATTAAGCACTTAGCACGTCTTGGCCCAGTCTGCCTAAGACATCAGAAGATTGTCTTATCCATGATCTTGACTGCATATATACCATGTAAATCTATTTCCGTAACCTGTCCATACTCTTGTTCAGTTTGGTTTTTAGGACATTTTGTACAAGCTTCTGTTCAACTCCTGTTTTATGGTTTAACCCCTCTCTTCATAGGCCATGCACACTGATATCTTTACTGATATATAACAAACTGCCTGTCTTATTTTGGGCCACCAGTTACTTTTTTAAACTTTCTGGCAAGAATGGGAACATTTTAAAGAAAAACATTATGGATGAAGAAATATCCTGGCCTCTGTAAATAAAGCTAAGAAAGAAACTATTTCCTTTTAGTGTATTGTTCTATCTGGATTTTGGATGTAATTCAAATATTTTGCTGAACGCACATTTTATTATCTTAGCAAACACAGTATTTTTTTTAAAAAAAATTCTTTGAAATCCATTTCTTCAGTAATAACAAAACACTAACTGGGCAGGAAGATCAAAAAGCACGCTGATGTCAGTCAAATTTCACAAAGAAATAATTTGGCATCTAGTGCCTTAAATATTCCTCTACATTTTCTTTGTATATTGGGCAGGAAATAATACATTCCATATAGTTGAGCAACTAAATTCTGGAAAAAAAAAACAACTTAACAGTATCTGTGTGTGTGTGCACTCATGCTCAATATTCTTTTAATTCTTTAACCTCCTTTGTGTTTATATATATATATATAGTGTGTGTGTGTGTGTGCCTGCAATTTTCTTTTTTAAAATTATTTTCTTCACTTTGACTCACAATGAACTACTGATTAATTGGTCTTTCATACCCCTTCCCCAGTATTTATTTGACCTTTACCTATTTCACTGAGCTTAGCATAGTACTATACTCCCTTAAAGGTACTGTATTTACAGGTACTCCATCCACTATACATTTACTGCGATCACTAGCTACTGCAGGTTAGCAAGCAGCAGTAGTCCCTGGTGGCTTCTATGCCGGTGGGATATTGAATCCAGATTAAAGTAACTATCCATGGTACTGAGCCACCACTGTCTGGTGGTACTAATATGAAGCCTCCAATCATGAGTAGAAGAAATACATACATCTTTGTTTATCAAAAGTACCAATTAGAAAAGTGTTGTCAGGAGGACAGGTAGAGGTGATGCCAAAATCTTTAAGGAGAAAGATATAGATAGGTTGTGTTCTTTCGTGCTGAAAAATGGCTGAAAGCCCAGGTGAAATATTCAGGCAATGTGTTCTGTGAATTCAACTAGCCGGACAAATGGCAGACTTCTACAGCTGTGGATCTTAAGGAAGGAAAGGAAAGGAAAGCCAAGAATGGACTGTCACACATTAGATATATAGTTTGGCCTTAAACCTCTTCGGGTGAAAGTGTATTTCTAAAGTTAATTTAAGGGAAACAATGTCTACAGACAGCAGACATCTGAAGGAACATTCTAGGTTACTTTTCTACTATGCAGTACGTTAAATCAAGGGTTACTCCTGTGAAAGATCTGAATATTTTACAAATGAATATGTCTACAAACCATTCTTTCCAGTAGGACTCAACTCCATTCCCCCCTCCTCTCTCTCTCTCTCTCTCTTATATATATATATATATTCAGAAATTTGAAGGACAGATTGACGTTTCCTTGGGGCAAGAGCAAACAGGATGCATTCTCATCTCAACTGAGGCTTCATTAATTTATGTATTTTGTAAAGCGGAATTATAGAAGAGCTTTTTGTGCTAAAGAAAATGGCATCAGTATCGTTAAGCATTAAAAATAGACTACAAAGTGCTGCGAAAGCTGCATAGCACTGAATCATGAGACACAACATTCTGATTATAACACACTGTATGGGGACAGTTTAATTAATACTTGCTTGGTCTTTTTGTCTAGTAACATCACCCTTTTGTTTAATGCTGGACAAAAAGACTACATGCACTGGATTTAATTATTTGCAGAACAACCAATAGATTAAAATGGCCTAGATTCAAATGGACTCATCCTCCATAGCCACCAAAGTGATTATTTTTTAATTAAGCCTACTTTTACTTTGCTTTCTTTTCTCAATCTTTTCTTTCCAGGGATGAATATTCAAAAAAAGTAGCATTTCTCCTCACTTCCATCTTCACAAATGTGGCAGAGAGGTATGATGAATCAAAAGGACAGAGAGGAAGCTCTCTTGGGGTAAAATGCACATCTCAGAGCCATCAACAGCCACATTTTCAGTAGATGCAGTCTATTCCATTATAATCACATGGACTCTTGGGATACACCAAAGTCCTTTTCAATGTTTTCTTTTGGGGGGAGGGAGGACTGGTTTTCCCATGCTCCTTGTCTTCTTCCACTGTTGCCAAGATCTTATCTCTCCACAAATTGGAGGGCTCAGTAGTTTCAATAAGAAGACTTTCCTACTAATATAGATTCCCTCTGTGATTTAACAGCTTAATATGTCAGGAGTAGAATACACACTCTACTGGAGATGTTTGCTCTCTTATTCATGGAGCATGATGAACCCAGAAATGGGGACAAAGGGAAAAGGTGAGACTAGAGAATGTACTTTTACTTTCCTCTCTCTTAACAGTAACCTCATGAGGGAAATAATGGGGCTAAAATATTTAATATCTTACATAAGCTTAAAATGTCCTCCAATGTGGAACAGATACTGTATTGGTCATCAGCACATCATGTCTGAAAGAGCTAGCATTCTGCCTGAGAATCTCCTTCTGCTGTGAATATTTGAATGGAGGAGTTTTGATAGTACCATCAAAGGCAGAGATGAACGTAGATATGATGTTGGTGTATTTCTTCTAAAAATGGGATTTTTTTTTCAGTTCCAGGAAAAAATTAGTTTAATTTCTTCCTAACCTTCCTTTAAATGACAGAAGCATTTATGCTGATTAAGCTTTCTGTAAAAAGCATGCATGTAAATAGGGAAGTCCCTCATTTGTAGTTTCAGGTCACATGTTGAAGTGAATTTTTCATATTTATTTTACCCACCTCATTGAAATCCCAGAATCATTAAATTTTACAACCCTAAAATGTCATTTTCAGCAATAAAATCCCAAAGCAGATTTTAAAAGTTATTATCTGCATGTTTCCATATGAGGAAGGTGGGCCCCATGACCTGTGCCCCATATCTAGACCTGTGCCCCCATATCTAGAAAAGTGCTAGACGTCATTAGCAGTGAACTTTGTTAAATTCTGTATTTTAATGGAGCCACATGTGATTGCAAGGAGTTTACATGTGTCTGCTGTATAACAGTGATCTTGAGTCTACACTGTTTGTACATCAAAGTTGTTTAAGGTTAGAGTAGGTAATCAGGAATAGGTTTTGAAAGGTCTGTAAACAATGATTTCTAAAGATTCAGAACATCCATCATGCTGAAAATGTCAAACCAAATTCTGTAGGACAGTAACAGCAGTGGTTTTTGGGTTCATGCCCCTAAATATTGTTTGCTTTCTCAGTTGCTCTGCTTCATAGTCTTGCTGTGCTGCTGAGAATTCATGCCCATCATTTTTATATATATTTTCAAAACTGGGCTGAAACTGTGTTTTAAGATGTTCACAAATTTGATCCATGTATAAACATGTTCCTGTAGTGGTGTGAATGTTTTCTCATTAGCTGAGACACCAAAAGTGGTTTTGCAGGAAAGGAGCATCTTTGTGATTGGTTCTTTGTCATGAAGAAAAGAAAGTAATGGTAGCATTTGGCATACGGTTTCTTGCCATTAAGTTCATGCAGTGGTAATGGTGGTTAGTAGTAGGTCTCATATAATTGATCTGACCTTAATGTCCCCTGTCTTCCATCAGTAGATGCTTAATGTTCCGTCAGCCTGATGGAACAAATCAGTTTTGAAGCAGTCATTGTACTTTTAGCAAAAATTGTACTTTTAGCAAAGTAACTTCAGATGTGTGCTAAACATAAAAAAAAAAAAAAACACCTGAAGCTGGCTATTCTATAAATTGCAGGTAATACAGACATATTGACTTATAAATGCATATTTCTTAGAATCTTTTAATCATATTTCTTAAATCTAAGAAATATGCATTTATAAGTCAATATGTTCAGCATACTCTATTTGGGAGTACAGTTCAGCACCAGGGATGGCTCCTTCAAAGTTTAAAATCTGAAGTCCTTTCACACTACACATTTATAGCATTATAATTCCACTTTAGCTGTCATGAAAACATCCTGTGGAATCCTGGAGTTTGTCATTTGGTGAGGCACAGGAACAGCCTGGCTGAGAATTATACTTACCCCTCCCTAAACTGCAAATCCACTTGCTCCTTCACTCATGCAGAAGCCATGAGTTCCCACAGATCAGGCCATTCTTTTGTTATCTCTGTCTCAGAATAATTCCCCCCCTACTTAAGAACTAGAGAATTTTCACCTGCTACTGAAATTAGTTATCTGTCCATTTATTTCAGACTTGCTTATCTAGAAACTCATAGTAATAAGCATGAACTGTCACTTCACTTTGTAGGAGGCTCTCTTTGCTTTGCTAATTTGGAATTTTAGTACACAGCAAGGAGAAAAGAAAAGTATAGACATGAAGACACAAAGATGAAGAAGTGCAGTTTAGTGTGTCAGTTAAGTTCCTGCATGAGCATCATAATCTTCCCACCAGTGTACGAAGAATAACTAATTTTTTTAAAAAATATATTAGGCAAATTGTTTTCAAATCTTAGAAATATTGGTGAAATTAATGGTTTTTGATCCATTTGCTAAGCTTCACAACCTTTGATTATGTGGTCACCAAAATGTTTATTGTTTTCTTTTATTCATCTTTTTCTCCCATTTTTGAATTTGTTATTAAATTTCCTTTGTGTCTAGCTGGCTGTAATCATAAACAGTAAAACAAAATTTCATCGCAAATGTTGTGTGTTAAACAAAGCACAAGGTCAGAATCTTGTAGGTGTCCTACATTTACAGCCACACTAATTCCAGCATTCCACAGCAGTGGAGAAGGAAAACAAACAGATTTTTCTGGCTCCAAACACCCTGTTTCTCCCATATCATACTTTCTTCATGGACATAGTGTCTGTGGCCTTTTTCCTGCTGCCACCATTGCTGATGTTTGCTGATGTACATCAGCAGAGTGTACCAACAGGCTACTCACCCAGAGAGATAAGCAACATTCACAACTCTAAAGAAAAGATTTTCAGGATGGAAAGTGGCTGGTCTTTATCATCCATGATTCTCTAAGCAAAAGAAGGTAAGCAAAATAATTGGTAATATGATTACTGAAATGTTGATTCTTCATTCTCCAGTGGCAGAGATTGCAAGGAGACAGTGTCAAAGTACTTTAAAAAAATAAACAGCAACTTCTTGTTTTAAAAGTACTGTGCAGAAGGTACACTAAGTTTGCATGAGTAGAATAAGTAGTTCTGGATATCGGTTGCTGTTGTGTACCTTCGAGTCATTTCTGACTTATGGTGACCCTAAAGTGAATTTATCACAGGTTTTTCTGGTGCTAAGAGTGTGTGGTGCACCCAAGGTCACCTGTGGGTTTCCATGGCTGAATGGGGTATCGACCCCTAATCTCCAGGGTTGTAGTGCAGTGCTCAAACCATTACACCAAGCTAGGTGTCAATAGTTTGACTTGAAGCCTTACATCTCAATATCTCATGCCATGCCATGCCATCCCATCCCAGAAATATTCCTTTTCCAAATCTGTGCCTGCCAACAGCATCCTTGACTCTTCCTGCTTACCTATCTGAGTTTGGATTTTAGGAAAGCTATGTGTTTCATAAACCATAAAATTTACTCATGAAATTTTCCTAAAGAACATTCCAAAATGTTAGACTCCATCATCATAGTCGTCATTGTTGTCGTCATCTTCGACTTAAAGATTTTAATTTTAGACAAAAGAGAAGTTCTTAAAACACCAAAATTGTTCTCCAGGTCAAACTGGAATCTAAGGCCATTTCTGTATGAGGCGAGGGAATCACCCAGTGCCATTACTCACTGGATCTTCTGGCTCCTCTGTCTGGTCCAGGGTGACTTGGAGCAGTGCAAGATCTTAGATCTGCACTGCTCTGGCTTCCAAAATGGTGGCTTCCAGTTGGTTGTGGGTCCCAACCAACCGCTGAAGCTCACCATGCCTAAGGCCCGCCCTCTGCAGATCGCAAGCTCGCGTTGGTGCGAATCTTCACAAGGGAGCAGGTATGCAATGGCACACTCCAGAAAAATGAGAAACTTCTTTTTTCTGGTCTTTAAAAAGCGTGCTGGAGGACCAGTTGGGGACGTTTTGGAGTGGACTGAGGTGCAGATCTCCAGTAAGTAGTCTGAACCTAGTCCACTCCAAGGTACAGACAACCTCCATAGAGGATGCACTGCGCTGTTTCAATTCCCCCCGTGTGGAAAAGGCCTAAGCTGGAGAATCTGGATTCTCTCATCTTTTTCATGAAAAGGGGGGATTTCTGCACAGGCATGAATGATAGTAAGTGTCCTTTTCAGGCATTTACGTGCACACAGGAAATGTTACAACTTGGAATGAGGACTGTGTCAGCATGTAAGCCCCAACCCCTAGACTCCCACAGATCATGAATAGGAACCCAACCTTATTAGGGAATTTTTCTTGAGGGTTGCTGCACATGTGTTTGAACAAGTGTCAGTCTTGTTGTGTCACCTGATGAGCTGACATATTGTTTATTGATGTGCCACAGTGTCAGGATGCCTCCTGGTCAATGTGGTAGAAGAGGTAAGAAAAACCCCTCCTTTCTCTTTTATTCTTCCCTCAGGCTTCATTATTGCTTCCACAGTTGAACTAATGACGGCTTACTTCCGGTGTCAATATTCATTTACTCATTGATTTATTCATTCTGTTTCTTAGTAGCCTTTCAAGACCATGATGTTGTTTTTATTAATGAAAATATTTCTATCCCACTGTCTATCTAAAAGTACCCGAAGCTTGGGTAGGGACAATAAAACTAGATCAAACAGTTATGAAAAGTAGCTTAAAACTATCCTACAAGGTTAAACAACATACAGTGTAAAACAAGAATACTGTGGCATTAAACGCTCTAAAGAACAGTGCCTTTAGGGGATGGGAAGGTTGACTTGGATTCCTGCTTGCTTGGTATCCCTTTGGTTCCAGTCCTGATCCTTCTCTCCTGGCAGTGATTTGTCAATGAAAACAATGATGTATCAATGTATTATTTGGTTTAATCTCTTTTTCTGGATGTGATTGTGCTATGAAAGATTTAGATAGGAAAGGATTAAAAAAAATAAAATATTTGTAAATATGTATGTTCACATTTTAAATTGGCCAAATTTCACTGTGCTCTTGTGATTGATTTGCATGTTTGAAATGTTTTATTTCCAGTATATTGAGTCAATCTTTCCTTTATATTTTTCAGAACATTTAAGAACCAGTTAAAATCCCAATGGCATGATTTAAAATGAAAACACAGCACCTTGCATTTAAAACAAGGTTAAATTTGGGATCAAACAGCAATGAATAGACAATGAGCTTGACTTGAGAAAAAGAGTTGTAAAGTCTATTATTGATGGAGGCCCTGACTGGATGAATTAAAGTACAATTGCTCCATCTAATTTCTGTGAAGTTGCCATTATTAACTACTGCTCAAAAAATGGTAGGGTTTATAAACACACGATATCTGGAAATTTGTTCACCAAAGGGAATTCGTTGACCTCTATTAACAATCAGCTGAACAGGAGTCAGTAATCCATAAAGGCAATCCGATCCTTACTTCTGAAGGACCTTCTAGGTCAACAGAACACTTCATAACTAATGCAAACCCTTGACTGATGATAATCAGTGCAGCAAGGTAGGATTAGGGTCAGATAATTGAACTCCTTAAAATCAATCAGAATCTAAGGGTACTATTTTCTGTACCAGCCACAGCATAACAATAGTATAAGATGAAATGTCAGCAGGAAAGGCTTTTGTACATGGAATTCTGTCAAATATATATATATTAGAGGGCTATCAGTGTGCAAGCTGAAAGGTCTGCCTAAATTTCTTCTCTTGTTTCTGAGCGCAACACTTTCAGTGTAGCTTAAGTCATATTAGAAATTAAATTCTTACTACTCTGAGAAATCATCTTGGGATGGAAAGGGATTTTTTGTTTGTTTGTTTTCACTTGGCTACTCATTTGCTGTCCCTGCTTGCCTCAACAGATATGTGCTCATTAGCAGCCATTACTAAAAAGGAAACTAGCTGGAAGCTCAGCAAACTGCACATTTCCCTGCCATGGGTTGATGTGGTGCTTGAGAGTTCCCATGGCTCTTTGTTTCCTGATAATAGTGGAGAAAATTTATGTGCTTCTCACAACACTGAAAAGACTTTGTGAGAATGTGAATCACAAAGTCCAATGAGTCTTTAGGGTCTTCTTTGTAATGTTGATTGGACTATTTGTAGAGCTGGCAGCACGGGGATTTTCAAATCTTGTTCTGCAAGATTATTTTTAAAAAAGTCCCTTTAATTTGTTTTGAATAACAACAAATTACAAAACATAAGCAGAAAAGATGACAAAAACTGGCAGCCTTGGTGCTAACAAGGTTTGTGGAGAGCATATATTTAAAAGAGAAGTGAGTTAAAGCATTACTAATTATTTCTTTGCTGTTAAAAATAGCTAAGCTGCATCTGTTCTATGTACTAAGGACACAAGATACATTTCAATAATTAGGAAGTCAATTTGCCACATTTTTTCAATGCTCACCTCCCCCCCCTGCAGTTTTTAAGGAGTATCCTGCTATGCTACAGTGAAGGATTTCAGTTGTCCAGAATTTTCTCCATTTTCAGAAATGGTGTACTTGAAATGGACTTCAACAAATACTGTCCTTGGAAAGTGTGCTTCCACTTTTCAAAACCTATTTTCCTATGTCTTCTTTAAGTGGCTTCAAGGCCTGGCTATATACCTTGTATAAAAATATAGCAGATATGATTTTGCCTGTGTCACCATCCATTGTAGGAATGACTGAGGAATTTGATCTTTAGAAATGTCTGTGTAAACTGAGCCAATTTTCATTTCCACCAATGTTCCAAACGGCATATATTTTCACTGTACCCTAACATTCTGATGTTGCAAATGGCTATGTCAAATGTGTGTGTGTGTGTGTGTTTTATTTAAAGTAGGAGTGTAAATCTTCACTTATTTCATTTCATGTGAGAATATGTGTATTTTTCCATTTTTTTTCACATTTGAGACTTTTTTTGTGAAAATGTAATGGTATTTTTGGTGAGTACAAAATAAGTTTTTTTTCCCCCTTAAAAACTTGTTCCTCTTGCAGAGTGCTTCATGGATATTTTCCTATTGACCAAGACAACCTTTCTTATCAGAGGTGAGAACATTTGTGAATGTTCCGTACCATCCTGATTCAGAGGCATTTTTTTTTAAAGATATTGTGGTTGACAGTGATTTGTGATGACACAAGTCCATCTTATACCATTGTAAGTCTTTATTTACTATAACACACTCTATGTGGGGCTAGCATTCAGCGGTGTTTGGAATTGCTTAGTTGCTATGAATAGCTGCAGGCAGAGGGGAACTGATTACACAGATCATACAACTTTGCAGCTCCAACATCTTCACTGGTTGTTGCTCTGATGAACTCAAATGAAAGTGGTATAAACCAAAAGTAGATTGATGTAAAGTCGAAGGCTTTCATGGCCAGAATCTATAGGCTCTCCCACACAGACTTTATGGACTTCCAAAAATCCACAAGCACTCCATTCCACTCTGACCCATTGTGAGTGCCATTGGATCCCCCGCATATGACTTGGCCAAGTTCCTAGCCACACAATTACAAACCCATTTTGGATGAACCTCCTACCATAACAAGGACGTAGCTCACTTTATAGAAAAGACCAGCTACCTTGAACTCAAACCCGGAGACAAACTCATCAACTTTGATGTGGTCTCCCTGTTCACCAAAGTTCACATAGTGGACACCATTGCACTCGTCAACTGAATTTTTCCCAAAGACATCACAGCCCTCTTTCAACATTGCCTCACTACAAGCTACTCCCAGTGGGACGATGAGTTCTATGGGCAGAGAGATGGGGTCACCATGGGAATCCCACTTAGCCCCATGATAGCAAATTTTTACATGGAACACTTTGAAAAGCAAGCCTTGGAAACTGCACCAAAAAAGCCCAGTATATGGTTTCGTTATGTGGATGACACTTTCACCATTTGAAGCCATGGAGAAGAAGAACTGACCATGTTTCTGGACCATCTGAACAACACCCATCCGAATATCCAATTTACCATAGAAAAAGAAAATGAAGTAAGACTACCATTTCTGGATGTCCTGGTCATCCACAAACCTAACCCACAATGGGGCCACACATTTTACAGAAAACCTACACACACTGACAGATATCTACACAAAATCTCCAACCATCACCCAGAACAAAAAAGGAGCACAATACAACAACCTACAAAAGTAGATTGTTTCAGCTGCCCCCTTTAACTTGCTTTCCCGGATATTCCAGGAGATTTGGTGAAAAGGATTTCCCCTCTTCAGTCCATCTTCTTTTAGGAGGGAGGCAGGAGGAGTTGAATCTTAACGTTTAACAAAATGGATTCTTTCCTTCCTTAGCTCCTGACATGTTATTGTTAAGTACTGCCTGTACCCATTCCAACATAACAGCTGTGGGGGTGGGGAACCATTACTTTGAAAAAGGCAATATTGCTACAGCTCCTCCAATTCCAGAAGAAGGTCCTTCTGTGCTTGTAACTGTCAATTCTTGTAGATGACATGAAAAATACTTGTACCCAACATTCCATAGAATCCTGTAGACAACAGAACCTAACCTAATTGGGCACAGTGTTGCTTCAATAAAAGCTGACAATGACCGTATCCCACAGCAATAAACAATTCTTTTAAAATAAAACAACACGTAATGATCTATTACACAAAACTACACCAATAAATGCACATTAAACTACAAGACACCAACATATCACCAAACATCATTATCAATAACAACAACAACATAACAATCAACTACAAAACTAATCTAAAACTAAACACAATACTGGGGTAGCAACAGTTTTCTAACTTCCAAGCTCCCAGTTGATGGTTGTAACTTAAAATATTAAATCAACTTCTTCTAAGTTAAACTTAATAAAAGAGAAAAAAAAACTACTTACTTTATACTGCTTTGTACTATTAAAAAGTATACTTTTGCTACAAATGTCTATTTTTTTTAATCTTTGCTATCAGGTAATTCAACTTATCTCTATTTGTATTTCAATCTTAAATCTAAAACAAACAAATCTCCTCAAGCTTTTTTAGTAAAATTTATTTTTTTCTCCCAATTTCTTCTGTATTCAGCCACCAAACCATCTTTTAACATTACAGTTAACTTATCCATTTCCAGTAAGTCTAAAAGCTTCATTATCTATTGTTGCATTGATATCTCTCTTATTTCTATTTCTTATCAAACAGATATAGCCATATATTGAAAAAGTCTCTCATCAAAATAGTCCATTTTATCTTCACATATACCTAATAAGCACATCTTTGGCATCGATCTCAGTTTAATTTTCAAAATGTCTTCCACCAAAGAGTGAATCATAGTTCCGCCCCCCTTTTTTTTCTTCCTTTTTCACAGGTCCACCACATATCATAAAAAGTTCCTTCTTGTTTTTTTACACTTCCAACAAATGTTTGGTGGAACATTGTAAAAGCAAGAATTAGAGATCAGAGTTTCACAGAACTTATTTGTGAAGGTAGGGCAATGAGAAAAATGCCCACTGCCCAGTATCAGATTGATGTAAAATCTTGGGGGAAAAAATGTAATGGACTACCCCCAAAAAAACATTTCCTACCATTTTTGACTTCACCTAGAAGCAGTGAAAGAGAGCCAACCCCTTCCAGTTATGAAGAAAAGTTAGGGCATGTGCTAGAACCCAAATTCAGTATTCAGTGGATATACCTTAGAAGAAGTACCTTTGAGTTCCTATGCCACCACTTCAGGAGCTGATACCTGGTCCGTTACATCATAAATAATTTATTAAAATCTCCATCAATGAAACTGAATAGGGACTTTTCTTTTCTTTTTATTCCAGTTCCTACCCTTTGGCAAACACCACATCTGAAATAACTGATTTTAGCAGCATTTCAAATGCAATGGCATATATAGTCTACCATACCTATCAAATTATATTACTTTTAATGTCCTTGATAGTTGGAGTTTTCTCTAAACATTTTGTGCTTGCTGAGAACTGAATGGATGGAAGAAAATTACTCTGGGGCAAGATCTGCAAAGTTAACCATGGATGATAGGAACCCCTTGTTAGCATGACATTTGACTAATGCAATGTGTCAAGCACTAGTTAATAATTAAAGTCTCTGTTTTCTTCGATGAATTTCCATCACCTGCCTTCCCCTGCTTTTTTCCTTCTCATTCATTTTGGACCAAAGGCATTGAACTCCCTGGGGATTTTGTTGAGAGATGGAAAATCTGCAAAGCAAAAGCACTTAAGCAAGCAACAATCAAATAACCTGCTACTTATAAAGGTTATTTGCTATGAAGCATCCACTTACTTTATACTTTGCATTGTATACATTGTGCATCTCTTGGAAGAAAAGTGTGTCAAAATGAAAACAGAAAATGTGAGATTGATGAGCCAAATGAACAAAATACTTTCAATACGGCTGCTTTTCATCCATTTTCATCCATTCATTCATGATTATGGCTATATCTATTTATGAACATAAGGAAGCTTTTCATTACTGAACATTGCAAGGGTATAAGCAGAAGAGAACACAGAAGGTAATCGGTTTTCACTGGGACAAGAATGGAGATGTATGCTTCTTTGATGACCTTGTTGAATTTTATAGGAAGGGAGCACACTGATCTCATTGGAACAATGATCCTTGTAGAAAATAGGGTCCACAGGTCTCCTGAGAACAAGGAAGTCCCCGGTTCTTGTTGTGTGTGGGCTTTAACTGCTTAGACTTAGACGCCTCATCCTGGCCAAGAATGCCCAAAGATATTAATATTGGATGGTAGGCAGATTAAAGAATATGAGGGATTATGATCTCTTCTTCCCAGTGAGATACAAGTTGAAAGCTTGACCTCATAACATACTCATATTTCTTACATGAATTTCAGACACCTCATGCCCAATAATTAGTATGAGGGGCCCTTTATCTACTACCTTGAAACAGTTGAGTCTAACATACCATTCAGAAAAGTAGAGGCTGTGTGGAGACAACTAAATTGGTTCTGCTCAGAAAACTAAACAGGGACTTCTGTACATCTCAAAGCTTGGAAGTAATCATTTACAAATATTTATTTTGTTGAGTTTATTCCTTCTTCAATGAGAAATACAACTATATTATATTAGGAATGTAAATGAAGAAGTGATAGTAGCTTTCCTTTCGTAGTGTAATCCTAGGATTATCATTACTTCTTATAGTTACAGGGGTGTAGCCTCACTAAATGGTGGCTGAAATCTATTGCATGGTTCAAGTGTTGCATGGTTCAAACTAGTGACTTTCATTATTCACATGGGGCATGAAAAAAGTAAGTACAATTAACACATTTGTATATATTAGAACAACAAGATAGTGCAGCTTTTTAAAAAAATCAAAATTTATTAGAGCTTTTTTTAAAAAAATCAAAATTTATTATCAATTAACTATGTTTAGGATAACAGACTATAATGGTAAAGTATTTTTTAAAGGTAACTTTCCCAGCTCTGATATATTTGTCCTTCCTGTACATTCTAACAAACAAGAATTGTGCTAGCATAGGAAAAGACTTTTCCAAAGTGACTCCGGCATTATGGAATTTCAGTATTATAGAGATGTGCAAAAATGAGCAAGTGAACATCTTCTCTAGGTTTTATCTTGACCTTTTGATTCTTCCTTTAATGCTATAAAAAAGCTTAATTGAATCAGGTTCCTTCTAAGAAGAAGTATTAATTTGAGATGTGCAGGTGCTGTGCGGTATCACTGTAGCAAACGTAAGATAAAATTTGACTGTAAGCAATAATGCTGGCTGTCCTAGGAGGAGCATAATTGAATTGAATTGTAATGGATAATGAGGATTTCTGCCTGCAGGTTTACCCTATTCCAATTTACTTTCAAGTGCAATTTTGTAGGATCAGTCATTGTATTAGCAACATTCATAACATACCGTATCTATAGTTGTTAGAGCATGCACATTATAACTTTCATTTTTAAAGGGAACAGAATTTAACTTGTACAAAGTGGAGGTCTTGATATTTCAGAATTTCTTCAAAGATTTACACCATAATTCAGTTGAACAACAAACAAAGACACAGTATTCTTTGTGGAAGAACCAGGGAATATCACAAATATTGATAAATTCATGGTTACTGTGAAATTGGATTATATAAAATGAAGATTTCCCATTTTGGCATAAGATTTATTGTTTGTCCTAACTAGAGTAAATCCACTGAAGAAGTGGTAACTTGATAAGTTACTATTCAGTAGGTCTGTACTGACTGGCATCCTTCCATTCTAGAGCTTGGATGTGAAATTTCATGGCATGACCTCCTGCATTTCTAGACCTTCTTCTATGATCTTGAATTCCAAGTCTGTAACTGAAATCCTTGATCAGAAACCTCTCCTTGACAACAAACTGATTGTGTTTCTTTCTTCCCAATGTCTACTGCTTCCCTGATCAGTACCCAAGCTGTTGTATCTAAGGTGCATCACACAGTATCTGAGCTAGAATTTGAAGTAGGATGGCCACATGTCCTCTATTTGAAGACAACCCTCTCTCTGAAGGACCTCCAGAAGAGAATCTTCTTTTTGTGGATATTCTTTCTATGTCCTGTCCAATCCAAGTCTGATTTAAAGGTTAAGAACTAAAAGAAGGGGTTTACAGACCTTGAAAGCTGCCCATAAATAAATAGCACCTGGACAGTAGATTCAGTTCATTCAGTTCATAGGTACATAGTTCATTAGGTCACAGGCTTCTCTACTAAGATGAGATTCTGTTTCATTTGCAAATGTTGCAGTTCTAAACAAAATATTTCTAATTTTGCCCCTACAGATGTAAAAATATTGCATTTTGTAGTCTTTTTGCCAATATATATTCTTTTTTTGATGTCTAAGGCCCTTTCAACATGACGTTGCTGTCTCGCTTCTGCCACAGAATGGCAGTGGTTAGCAGGTCATGCTTCCGCATGATGTCACCACCGTCTTGCTGCCATCCTGTTGTGAAGTATTGCATTTGCTCAGAATTTGCAAAATGGAAAAAAAATCTTTTGCATTTCCAATCACATGGCACCCCCATACTTACTGTTGTGCAGAAGTTGCAGCTGCATGTTTAGGATGCTTCCTGCCCCAGTGCAGCAATGGCAAGTGTCTGGGTGTGCTGTGAAAGGAGGGGCGGAGCTATCCTGCTCCCTTCTGCAGGGAGTGAGCAGGTGCGGAGGAACATTGCTGATGCGCTCCCTTCTGACCCAGATTTGCAGTGCCACGACACAGAAAAGCATCATCATGTGGACAGGGCCTAAGTGGCATCCTAATTTGAACCTGTTGCTTGGATTCTTACACTCTAGTTCTGCATTGGCTACCTGTGTGATGCTTGTTTATGTCTTACCAGATTTTATTGACATTTTTGATTCCTACTGCAACGTGTTGAAGAATGATACTTGAGCAGTGGCTTGTGTGTTGAGAGTTTTCCTAGGGTCTGTAAAATTTCTGGCTGTGAACTACAGTTCCCTTTGAAATGATGATACATGCCAATAGAACCTTTTCTGGGTAGCAGTTTTCATATACAGTTAATTATCACATTTGAAGAATAGATCCTAACACTAGTACTTAAACATGGTTGGGTATTTTTTAATAATTTTGTACTGTTGCCTGAAATGGTGGGGGGCCTTGAGGTCCTCCAGCAGTGCCAGCATCTCCATAAAAAGGTAGAGAATTATAGTTCAGAGGAGGCCTGTGAGAGGGGAATAACCATGGGACCTTTTCACCTGTGTATACCAGTAATAACTGTAGGACACCAGTTGAGAGTCAAAAGAATATCTTTATTGGTGGGATTCATAAACACATGCAAAAAAAAAGCAAGCAATCTCACAAACCATACAAGGCTAGCAGAGGGAAAGGAGATAAAGGTTGGATAGCAAGAATTTTGGGATGAAGAGGACAATAGTTACCTTTCCTGAAGCAACAGAGGATCGAGGCAAGATATCTCAAACTGAGGGAGTCTGAAAGAAGGACAGTGAACTGGAATGTGGGGGCCTTCATACAGCATAACATGCCAACATGTGTTCACAGTACTAGCAAAAAAGCCAGGGTCTGAGCCAGGGTTTAAATACCCTTTTTCTGCCTTGAAGGGGAATGTGTTGATTGTTCTCTAGCAGAGCTGACAAAAAGGGTCTGGAAGGTTCTGATTGTCTTTGCAGCAGGTGACAAAGCATTTGGAGAAATGAAGACAGCCTCTTAATGACTGGAGAAGTGAGGGAACAAAAGGATAGTTTCTGTGGGAAGAGGTAACAAGATGTCAGCCATTTGGATGTTCCTTCTAGCGGCATCATTTGCTATTGTTCCTTAGGTTGGGTACTTTAAAGGACCACCTAAAACCCATCAGGTTGGGCTGTCAGGCTGATCCCTCTGAATTTATGACCTGGCCAGGCTGAGGTCCTTGTCCTAGCTTTGAAACTTCCAGCCAGTGTCCTTTCCTTTCCACATGGCTTTCAGCCACAAGTGTAAATTTTATATTGTTTCATGCCAATTAAACAGTATATAACAGATGGGGGGGGGTACAGTATGGTAACAGTATCTGTTTCATTTGCATTGTGAAAAATTCCAGTGTATTTTTTTACTGTTAATCTCTTTGTGGATGTTCCATTCTCCATCACTTACTTGTAAACACGATATTTATTCTTTGCAAGTTCAGATAGTTCCAAGTTTCCTGATAGTGTCTGTAGAGTCTGTAAACTTAACTTAAACTTTGTCTAAGGAAAATTAATCTTTGAGTCACTGAGTCGTGTGACCTTGGCAGCCCATAGGGTCAGGAAAATTGACAAGATCCAATTGGGACTAGTAGTAATCATATTCTGCACGGAAGGTCTGAGACAGTGGCACTATCCAAGGTCAATGTGTTGGTTCTTCAAGACAGTGGCTCATGGGGAAAAAAAATGTAGATAATTAACTCAAGAACTGCCATTGGCTGTTTTATGTTTCTCACAATAGAAAACCAGATAGATGTCTGCATTTTATATTCCTTGAACTTCCTAATGGAGGTACACATGTAGGGGAAATATTTTGATGCAAAATTTAATACTAGGATAGCAACAAAAGTATTGGAAAATATTCATTAAACTTTTTTTTTTGTCAGACCTCTGTTTCCCCCAGTCATGCAAGCATTCGCCTATTTTCTCACAAGTCTGAAAGAAGCAAATTTCATTTCCTCATACAGTCCTCACTGTGTGTTTGAAAATCAGAAATTAGCAGGACTGAATCCTTTATTAGGTAAAGTTGCCCCAGGGTTTGGGTAGCAGTCAGCACATTTAGAGTATCATGAAAGGGCAAAATGTTAGTTATATACTTGGTCACTGTTGAATTAGTACTACACAGGACAGGGAGAGATGCATGATTTTCTGGCTAAAGCATCAGAATGACTTGACTGGTTTTAGATACAGTGTATCTTGACAAGGATGGCTGGCTGGATGAATGGATGGAAGCATGATTTCTTGCTCTGCTTTGGGTAGCAAAATGGTTGCCCCCCCCCAATATAATGTGTTGCCTTTTCTGGCTTCTGGGGATTCAGGTATGATGACGGCTATCCTTTAGCATCTGAATTTAATAATAATAATAATAATAATAATAATAATAATAATAATAATTTTTTATCCCGCCTCTCCCAGTGGATCGAGGCGGCATTACAAAAATATATAAATACATTAAAACATTAAAATGTATTTTAATTTGTTCTGTTGATACCATGTAAAGTCTCAGCAATAATGTAGAACCAAAAAAAAAATGCAAAATGATATTTTTAAATAACCGCTCTCCATTCTTTGATGTTGCCATCTACATCTCTTTTGATTTTTGTAAGCTTCCTGAAATCCTAGTGCCTGGGAAAAGGTGTGGGATAAAATTTCGAAAATGGGCGACAATAGTGACAATTTACAATGTGGTCCTATGTCTGTCTATTCATATGTAAGTCACATTGTATTTGGTGGACTCTCAGAGAAATATGAAGGCAATTGCAGGCTTTGAGCTCCGAAGTGAAAGTGGGTTTCATGTTGTAATGATTCAGAACCTGCCAAAAACTCACATTATCTCAACAATTTGATAATCGCAAGATCTCATTAATCTTAATCCAAATGCCTAACAGCTATCTGAATGTTCTCGTACCTACCTATCCACCTACATAAGAGAACAGATTCAGCATTGTGTAGCTGTTGAGTCTTGGACTAATACTGCAGGAGATCGGGGTTCAAGCCACTGGCTGATCTTGAGCATGTCACAGCCTCTCAGGCCCTTTCCTCATGAGGTGAGTGAATCGCTCGGTGCCGTTACTTACTGGTTCTTCTCTCTTTGAAGCAACATGGACTTTCCCTTAAGCCCTTCTGCAGGGCTCCTCCGTTTGGTCCAGGGCGAACTGGAGCAGTGCGAGGTCTGTAGATCTGCACTGCTCAGGCTGAAAATGGTGGCTTCCTGTTCTTCGTGGGTCCAGACCAACTGCTGACACTGACCACGCCCACAGCTTGCCCTCGCTGATCACAGGCTTGCATTGGTGCGGGCCTGCGCATCTGCACAAGTGAGCAGGAATGCAATGGCGCGCTCCAGAAGATTGCAAGACCAGATTTTTCCGGTCTTCACTTAGAGCGCTGGAGGACCACTTGGAGGTGTTTTGGATTGGACTAAGGTGCGGAACTAAGGTAAATAGTCCGAACCTAGTCCGAACCAAGGTGCAGACGACCTCCATGACAGGACGCCTTGGCTCATTCTAACTTCCTCATGCGGAAAGGGCCTCAGCCTCAGTGGAAGGAAGTGCCAAAACCACTCTGAACAACTCTTGCTTTCCATTCTTGGCTGACTTGACAGCCAGGACTCAGTGGCCTTTATTCAAAGCACAAGGCTGTCTTCACTTCCTTTTCACATAAGAGCAAGTGAATGCTCTAAATTGATGCTTCTGGGAAATAAGCTGCTTCCAGAAAAATGCACATTTTGGAGTTTCTCTGTGGAAACTACTATTCTCTTTGCCCTTTTGCTAATACTCCTCTATTCCTCAGATCTTGCCATATATTATCGTACAACCCCTCTCTGCCAAGCAATGGTATTCAAGCATCTAACAATGGCAATATAAGGGATTTTTTTAAAAAAAAATCATAATCAATTGAAACATAAAAAGACAATAAAAATGTAATTGCAAACATATCTGTTTAAAAGGAGAGAATAAAACAATGCCCACTCTGTGAATGTCTTCCCTTGGATTCCAAAGGCCTGTGAAGGAGAAGAGCTTTGACTGTCAGCAGAATGGGAATCAGCAGCCCTTCACATTACATAATCATACTGCTGCGATTCCAGTGGAACTGCCATGGCAACATCCTATGGATCCTGGGATTTGCAATTTAAGAAAAAGTATTGGAAATTCTCAGGTAGCGAAATCTAGTGCCTCTCCAAATTGCAAACCCCAGGATTCTATAAGATGCAGCCATGGCAGTTAAAGTGGAATAATACAACTACAATTGTATAATGTGAAATGGCTCCAGTGCGGAGTCATTCCACCTTGCTTGGCAGAGTCTTGGAGTGGCTATCAAGAAACTCACAACCTCTTTCCACATGGAACATAATAACCTTTTAGCCAGTGGTTCTGTAGAAAAGGCAACAATTGCCCTTCCAACTTAAACTTCTGTTTGTGCCAGAATAAGTATTAACCCTTTAATCTTACTGTATTACAGAGAGCTCTTTCTTGGGAGCCACTTACCACAAAGGGTATGTGCACGTTTGCTCAAAGAACTAACACATTACTCAGATAAACAAATAGACAAGTTGTTTGCTCCATTGGTAGTATAAGAATGGAAGCAATTAAAGTTTTATATAATGGATCTTTTTAAAAAAAAAGACAACCCTGAAGTTCTTCTGAGTCAGGATGGCCATGTTTGCATGATCTTTTGTTACCCTGATTTCTGGGGGTCCAGTGAGGGACACCTAAGTGCGCTCCAAATTACAAAGTTGGGAATTAGTCAAAAGAGCACAAGCTAGCAATACAAGAGACAGGGAAATGGAGCGAGATCTTTTACCCAATGTCTATGGGGTCAGGCTGAGTCAAGGAGCAAACAGAAGTAAATAATAATTGTTGTTTTTATTAAAATACAGCCAAACCAGTGTATGTAACACACTCACACAGAGAACTATAGAAATAAAAGGCTGGAGTCGGATAGAGGGATCTTTAGAAGAGGTTTTTGGTATGGGTAATCCTACACCTGTCCTGAAGCCCAGGTAGTCTGAAGAAGAAGTTCGTGGATATGAGATTGCTCAGCACATGGAGCTGAGAGGAAGGGTCGCCAAGCAAAGTGGCAGCAAGGTGGGATGGAAGTCGGGAGCAATCCGAAGAAGCTCTTACAGTCAGGAGTTCTTATAGGGGAAAATGTGGCCGTAGGCTAGTCCGTACTTGAGGAAAACAATGAGTTTTGGGCAGGAGACAAAGCCTCCGAAAGGTCAGAATTTTACATGATTGAGTTAAGTCCAAATTGTCAATAGAGTAGCCAGTATGCAAACGCAGAGTGCTTGACAGATGAGTATTTGGCTTGTCAAGCTGCCTGCTCAGGGCAGGGAGTTCTTTGTAAGTAGCGTGCATACGTAATGTGGTACTTGCCTTGAGGTCTCCTGAAGCGGTGGGTTGGCTATTTCTGACCTGCCTGTATTTGTGTGGAATATTACAGCGATTAGCAGCCGTGCCTGTCTGCAAGCTTGTCCTGGGGCCCCGCAAGCACGTGGAGAACAGAGGGGTATAGAAGGCCAAATTAGTGATATCAAAATGATATCTAATATCCCACAAGTCCGGGCTATGAACTACAGTAACACTTTCCTGATTCACAAGCCATGGTTATGAAGGTAGGAAATGATCAGTGGGACCAATCCCCCCCCCATCCATCTCCTTTCTTCTTTTCCTAGTCACTTGGAGATTTTTTTTCTTGCTAAGAAGGGATTCACTGTTAACTAATCAGGACAGTAGACCAGAATCAGATAATAAACCATAAAACTTTCTGATTTTCTGTGTTCACTTCATTTTAGTGCATGGTGGGGGGAAAGAATCATTTATTCTCAATTATATCTGTGTGTAATGCAGTCAAAATTTACTTTCTGAAAGATTTGTTACAGAGCATTATTCTGAAAGTCATCATATCACTTTTAGCCATAGGAAATACCTTAACCATACAACTATTAAATGTTCTTCCCAAACCTATTTTTCTTGGATTGCCTGAACTTTCATCCAAGATGAGACAAAAATGACTTCATCATTTTAAAAAACATAAACTGTACTCCATTTGAGAGCTTGTGCCTCTCAACATATTAGTACATCTGTCACCTCCACACTGGCACATTTTCAAACTGCCAGACTTCAAGAGTGCTGTTTTAACTGCATGTATTTGAAAAATGGGAGGTTACCTTGAGACTTGGCTTTTTCATTTAGATATGAGTCAGGTTTATAAGCTGGGAAAATATCTATCATTAGACACTTTTCAAGCATTTTGAGTTCTTAGCAGTAGTGTAGTGGAGGCAGGACTCGCAGTGTTAAAGCAGGGGACTTTTTGATTAGCAGGGATGGCATCATTTTCTCCCATGCCTATGGAGGATGATGGCTTTCATGTAAACTGAGAGGCAAATTCACTTCAGGTTTCAGTTTCAATTCTGAAGGAGCTATCCAAGGTTCTACATTTTATCTTTTACCTAGATTCAACACCATGTATAGTGCCTTTTAGGTATGAATCAAAGCCCATAGCATATTCATTATGGCACTGACATGAAATCTACCAACAACTTTTGCTCCCCATGAGCTTCCCTGTCTCCTGAAAGTTTAGCTGTAATCTTCACAGTAGGTGGGAGATGGATCTTTCTGAGCAACAAGAATATATAGTTGTTATCTATCTCTTTTTCTTTTCTTTATAAGTAATTTTTATTAAATTTTAATTGAAAAAGAATAAAAAAACCCCTCCCTGCTTCCAGACATCAATTTTCCCAGTTGAATCTGAGTTTAACATTGCATTCCGTATAAACATTCCATTTCATACATTATCTCTGTTTTACAACAATCACAAACTATTACTTTTAACTTATACTTAACTATTTACATTTTATCTTTTACCACCTCATTTTGTCTTTCACCTTTCTCGCAATCTTTCTTTCTTTTCCCCTATCTTATTCTTTTATCCAATTCAATACCTCTCGCCATTCTCTTTCAAAGCCCTGGATTGGCTTATTTTTGAGTGAAAAAGTCAAAATCTCTGGATATGGTCGCTACCATATCCAGGACTTTGAATTTCCATTCTCCTATATCAATATATTTTCTTTCTTTCCAATGTTGAGCATAAGTCAGTATTGCTGCAGTTATTATATATAACATTGTCTTTTGATGACATCTTATTTCTTTTTGTTGCCCTAACATATTCAACAAATAGAGTTCTGGTTTCGTTTCAAAGTTAAAACCATACAATCTTTGAATTTCATCATGTATTTCTTTCCAAAACTTTTTTTGCTATTTTAAAGGTCCACCACTTATGGAAAAAAGATCCCTCTTTCTCATCACATTTTCAACATTTTCCATTTCCATTTCTTGTTATATTTTTTTTTCAGTTTTACAGGGATCATGTACCATCTATATAACATTTTATAAAAATTTTCTCTTAAATTCAAACTTGGTGTAAATTTTACATCTGTCTCCCATGCCTTCACCCATGTATCCAACTCAATTGGATGTCCTATATTTTGAGCCCATCTAACCATGTTATTTTTATCAATTTCTGATTCCATCTCTCTTTGTAGCAATATTTTATAAAATCTAGAAATTCTCTTTTTCTGGTCCCCTTTCATCAGTACATCCAGCTCATTATCATTTCTTTCAAACCCATATAATTTTTTATCCATTTTAAATGTCTCTTTTAATTGTCTCCATGGGAACCAGTTAAATTCATGGCCTTGCTCTTTTAATTCCTCTTCTGTACTCATTCTTAACTTTGTACCGTCCTTTTTCAGCAACTCTTGATACGTCAATAATTTTCCCTGTTTTATTGGAGCAATATTAAATGCTTCTTGGGGTGAGGTCTACAGTGGAAGTCTTCTATAATATTTATGTTTTATTTGTATCCACACTTTCAATAAGGACTTTCAGATACAGTGATTGTTAAAGTCTTTATTCACCTTTACTTTATCATAGCATAAGTATCGATGCCATCCAAATCTATTTTCTGTTCCTTCAACTTCTTTTATTGTGTTCTCTACTTGAATCCAATCTTTAATTGTTTCTAAGCAGCATGCTTGATAATAGATTTTCAACGATGGCACACCAAAACCTCCTCTTTCCTTTGTGTCTTGTAATGTTTTAAATCTTATTGTTGGTTTCTTGCCTTGCCAGATAAACTTTCATAGCCTTTTTTCCCATTCTTTGAAAATCTTTTCTTCTCCTATTATCGGCAAATTTTGGAAAAGAAATGTTAGCTGAGGCAATAGAGACATTTTAAAGGCATTTATTCTTCCGAAAAGAGATAAATTCATATTTGTCCATTTTTCCATTTTGCTTTGAATCTCCTTCCATGTCTTCACATAATTGTTATCAAATAATTCTTGATTTTTATTTGTTATATTTATTCCTAAATATTTTATTTTCCTTACTATTTGGTATCCTGATCTTTTTTCCAAATCTTCTTGTTCTTTTTTTGATATATTTAATCTCATCATCTTCCTCTTTTCTTTATTTATCTTTTATCCTGCTATTTGTCGATATTTTTGCAAGATTTCCTTCAACCTCTGTATTGAGGCTTGTGGTTCCTCAAGAAATATTATTACATCATCTGCAAAGGCTTTGTACTTTATTTCTTTCCTTTTTGTTTTTAATCCTTTTATTTGTAGATCTTCATTTATTACTAGCAGTAACACCTCTAATATTGCTATAAATAATAGTGGTGATAACGGGCATCCCTGCTGTACCCCCTTCTTTATTTCAAAGCTTTGTGTTTTATCTCCATTTATTATTAACTTCACTGATTGATCCCGGTATATCTTCTCCAACCAATTACAAAATACTTCTCCCAGGCCATATTCTCTTAAAATGTAATGCACAAAATTCCAGGAAACATTATCAAAGGCTTTTTCAGCATCCAATGAGATGATAACTATCTTCTTCCCTGGATTTTTATCATAATATTCAATTATATTTAATAAAGTTTTAATATTGTTCTTCATTTGTCTGCCTGGGATAAAACCAGTTTATCCTTCCTGTATTTTATCCTGTATTGCATGTGTCAATTGCTTAGCCAATATCATTGCCCCTATTTTGTAGTCTACATTCAACAAGGAGATTGGTCTGTAATTCTTTATTTCCCTCTTATCTCTATCTTCTTTGGGTATTGCCACTATGTTTGCTGATCTATCTCTTTTTCAATGCAAAATATTTTGGGGGTGATTTGAAAGGGAAACTAAGACCCATTAGCCTCTTTGAAAAAGAAAGCATCTTCTCCTGATTAGGAAGAAAACTGCAAAAATTGATCAGTTGATATGGATCAACACACCTGCCTTGGTTCTCAGTATATGTATAAAGATGTTGTTAGGGTATTCTTTCCTTCTTGCCAACATTGCTTCCAGCAGTTAATTTTAGTGGATCCCATACTTATTGAGGAGTTGTTGTTGCTGCTATGTGCCTTTCAGTTGTTTCCACCATAAGACAACCCTACGGTGAGACTACCATGAAGGTTTCTTAGCAAGATTTATGAAGAAGAGGTTTACCGTTGCCTTCGTCTGAAGCTGAGATAATGGGACTTGCACAAGGTCACTCAGTGGGTTTCCATGGCTGAATGGGGATTTGAACCCTTGTTTCTAGAGTTGCAGTCCAACACTCAAACCACTACACCACACCAGGTCTCACTGAGATGTTACCAAGTCTCTTTGTTTCACAAACCAAACAAAATTAGAATTACAGTTTTCATCATCCCAAAGACTATGTGGATAGTTATATGCATGCATATATCATCAAAATGAGCTAGCTTTTCTTCAGGTTAACTATCCATATGATTGCAAGTCTGTATGTTAATTTTATTAGCTTTTGTTTATAATGTTCTCTTTGGCCATAAATCCAACAGAGGGTTAGGTGTGCTTCAGCCTGTTAAAATCAATGGACTTTCACACTTCTACCTCTGTACTATATTGTGGCTTCTGACTGTGACACACAAAGTACATCAGTGAATTTCACAGCCTCATAAGCAGCCTTATAGTCAGTGGACTTGTACAGTTTCAGCATCAGTGAAGTTAATTTGATTGCATGTATCAAGAGTCACCATTGACAATTTCAAACTCAGAATGATAGACATTCCAACAATGTAAGGATGAAATGGGAGTACAGTAAACAAACAGCTTCCATTCCCTTCACTCTCCGGGTATGCATCATCTCTTGGCACACTGAGGGGGATAAAAATGAAGCCAAAAAAGAGTCAAAGAAAAGCTCTTTGGCTTCACAGGGAGGCCAAAAGGGAGCATTTCTTTTTGTCTTCAAAGGAACACACAAAATTCTGTTGTGAGTATTCAAGCATAACCCATTCAGTGCCCCACTGTGAGGGAAAATAGGCTTAGCCTTTAGTGTAAATTCAGACAAATAACCTCTGTATCTCCAATATCTTAACTAGCATTTCCAGATGTCAGGATGCCAGCTGAACTCTCAGGGAATAGCTGCGTCTCAGAGTGGGAAGAGAAGTCTCAGTGTGTGGCAGACTAGGAAAGGAAGGAATTTGACTTTTGTATGTGAAGTATGTGAGATGGCTTTAAAGCCTGGTCAGCTATATCTACCCATTCCTAACATGCATCAGGGCTCTGTGGCGCAGCATGAAGATATTTCTGTGTGTTTGTGCCATGTCATCATAAAACAAAGCAAAAACCTCAGGGAGAGGAATGGAAAGAGAGCCACTGGATGCATGTACCTGACCTTATTGTGCCAATTGAAGAAAGGGAAGAAATAGTCCATCAGTCTTGTGTGAGTCATAAATCTTCTAGTTGTACAAGACCTAGCAGCAGTTATTCAGACCATAGGGGGAAAGCCTCTGGGGGGTGAGCAGTGAAGCTTTAATAGCAATGTATGGCCTAGCAAAGTGTTGTACTTGTCATCTGTTATAGCTAAGGTCGTAAGGAAGACAAGCCCTAGCAGAAATGGTGGTAATCACACCAGTTAATATGCATGTTGTACCATCTTTTCAACCGGGGAAAATGTTCCTTCTCCCAGATTTTGGATCCGTATTGCCTGGTTCACTAATTTTTACCCAAATATAGAGCCAGTGGTCCTCATGTCCATCTCCACAGTCAGCTGATCCCAAATGCAGTTCTGGCCCACCTGACAACCTTTGCCTGCATCACCTTAGTGACATTTCACTGTAATATCTGTGATATCAAAAGAGCCAAGCCCTTGCCATCACAAGCCTCTCTCATCTCCTCCTCTCATCTAAGCTTCTTGCTCTGAAATTATAGGCCATTTCTATCCTACACTGTTATAGTGCCTATTATTCCACTTTCAACATCCTATGGAATCCTAGGATTTGCAGTTTAGGGAGGGGCATTTAGAATCTTTAGTCAGGGAGCTCTTGGGCCTCAGTAAACTACAGACCTTAGAATTCCACAGGAATAATAGCACTATAACAGTGTAGGGTGAAAATGGCCATAGAGAATGG
Source organism: Ctenosaura bakeri (assembly GCA_948474755.1). Lineage (NCBI taxonomy): Eukaryota > Metazoa > Chordata > Lepidosauria > Squamata > Iguanidae > Ctenosaura > Ctenosaura bakeri. Next base: position 82,564 of record CAOLHI010001304.1, on the reverse strand, counting down.
GATGCTATTGATCTGGTAACCCTAGTGAGATTTTAGTATTTGGGTTCAAAGCAAAAACAGAACAAAGCAAAACAAATGAAACTGCCCTCTCCATACAATAACCCACAAAATGTATTTTTGCTGCTATGAATATATTAGGGAACAATCCCCAAAAACCTGTGAATAAGGGAAAAACTGTGCATAAGGGAAGATAGCACGATGCTCAGTAAACTCCTACTGCCTGAATGTCCCAGATGTATTCTGAATGTCAGGAAATCTGATGATGGTCAGAATTTGGATTCATTGTAGCTTTAATTTTAAACATGGGAAGGAGTAGGGGAAGTCAAACAGGAAGTCCACCAAATCAGCAGGAGGTGGCTTTTCAGTTAACGGGAGGAAGGAAAGGAGAAATAGGTGTCTTACATCCGGTTTGGTCTTCCATCCTCTGAAAAGAAATGAAACAGTATCTCTTATTAGCATTGAACAGATACTGAAAATTGAGCCAGCCCTTTTGGTTTAGTCCTGAGGAATGTTAGCTTGGTGGAAAATACATTTTTTTTTCTAAAATCATTTCTGTACAACGGCAGAATAGTCCATTCCTGCCAGTTTCATTCCCCTGTTGCTCTTCAACAGAGTACAAAGGAATGTGGAAACTATGGGTGAGCTGTTTTATTTTGGGGCAGAGTGATTGTTTGTCTGTCTGTTTGTTTAGAGCATTTATACCCTGCCCTTCAGCTAAAATGGCTCCCAGAACATTTTACAAATGATTAATCTGACAATTCCTTGCCCTCAGGCTTACAATTTAAAAGAAGATGAAACATAAAAGAGAGAGAGAGAGAGACAGAGAGAGAGAATGGCAGTGGAGGAAAGGATTAAGTCCAGCAGATGCTTGCTGTTCTTCTGTCCCTCAGAGGCCACAGCAATAGCAGTTGGTATACAAAGGGGCTTTCATCAGCTGCTGGATTCAAGGTACAATGGTGTCCAAATAGCCAGCTGTCTTCAATGTGGTGCCCCCCAAATGTAGTAGTCTACAATTCTGGCATAGCTGACATATCATTATGGCTTGGGATAATGAGATCTGTAGTACAGCAGATCTATAAGGAAGCAAATTTGGGGAGGTTGCCATAGACCATGAAGGGTAGTCCCACTGCTTGTCTACTCTGACTAGTGGTGGTTTTCTAGGTTCTCAGCCAGAGGACTTTCATGTCATCTACTATAACACCTTTTTGCTGAGAAATGCCAAAGGGTTGAACCTGGGTTCTTCTTTATGTAGGGAAAGAAAATATATGTGCTACCTGAAGAATGAGCTATAGTGCCACCCTAAAAATGGAGAAAATAAAAGGAATGGAACAGAAGGAAGAGGAAGTGGGGGGAAATACAGAAAGAGAGTGTTGTGGTTATCATGTGACTTCAAGTCAACTCTGACTTATGGCAACCCTGCTTTTTGTTGTTAACTCTCATCAAGTCAACTTTGATTTCCAAGTCACCCTAAAATCAACAGCCCTGATGTGGTCTTGTAGACTCAGAGCTGTGGCTTCCTTGATTGAGTCCATCCATCTGTAATACAGTCTTACTCTTTTCCTATTGTCTTCTACCTTACCAAGAATTATTGTCTTTTCTAGTGAGTCATGGCCAAAGTATGACAGGTTCAGTTTATTTATCTTGGCTTCTAGGGAAAGTTCAGGCTTGATTTGGACCCATTTATTGGTTTATTCAGAAGCCTACAGTATCTGTAGAAGTCTTTTCCTGTACCATATTTCAAATGAGTTGATTTTCTTCCTATCAGCTTTCTTCACTGCCCAGGTTCACAACCGTTCATAGAAATGGAAATATAAAGGGATGGTCAATCTTGACTTTGGAATTCAAGGATATTGTCTTGACATTTCAGCGTTTTGTCTAGTTCTTTCATAGTTTCCCTTCTAAGTCCTAATTCTTTTTTGGTTTCTTGACTGCAGTCTCTATTCTGATTAATGACTGAGCCATGATATGGAAAATCTTGAACTATTTCAATGTCTTCATCATCTACTTTAAAATTATGCAAATCATCTGTGATCATTATTTTTGTTTTCTTGATGTTCAGCTGTAAACTTGCCTTTTCTTAGTAATCGTTCCAAGTCCTTGCTATTTTCTGCTAGTAGCATGGTGTTATTTGCATATTTCAAATTGTTTTAAATTGTTTTGTCCTCCAGTTTTTATGCCTCCTTCCTCTGAATCTAAACCTTTATGTATGATATATTAAGTACACAAATTAAACAGATAGGGTGATAAAATGCAGCCTTGCCTGATCACTTTACCAATTGGAAACCATTCCATTTCTCCATATTCTATCCTGACATTAGCTTCTTGTCTAACATTTGATTGTCCTATGCATCAGGACAATCAAATGTTGTGCCACATTCATAGTTTTTTAATGATCTACACAACCAAAGGCTTTACTATAATCTATAAAGCACAGATTGATTTTCTTCTGAAATTCTTTGATGCACTCCATTATCCAATGTATGTTTGCAATACGATCCCTAGTGTCTTTTCCTTTCCTAAACCCAACTTAAACATCTGGCATTTCTTGCTCCATATATTGTAAAAGTGTTTGTTGTAGAACTGTGAGCATCACTTCGTTTGCACGGGAAAATAGTGAAATTGTGTTGTGGTTACTCTAATCCCTGATGTCCTGGGGACTGGTGTGTATATTAAGCATTTTGAATCTGAGAGTGATTATTTTGTTTTCCATTTTTGTTGACAGATTTTAGTTAGCACAAGAGTAGATTCTGTCTCTGTAGCTTGAAGAAGCTTTGCTGGCATGCTATCTGTTCCTGATGGTTTATTTCTCTCATGTGCTCTGAATGCAGCTTCTATTTTCCTTTCAAAAATTGCATGGTTCATCTTCAAATAATTCTTCCTTGAATGAATCTGTCATCCTTTCATTTCTATTATATAGTTCTTCAGTATATTGTTTCCATTGTCATTTATTTTATGTTTGATCACATAATATATTCCCTTATTGGTCATAGAGCATCCCCAAACTTCCTTTAAATTTCCCATTGTTTTCTAGGATTTTGTGGAAAAGGATTCTTGTATCAGGTGACGTCCATCTCTACAGTCACACATTTGGTTGTTTGAATGTGTTAGTGATAAAGAACTTTTGACCTTGCAAAATTTATTCAGTCATCTCTCTTTCCTCAGTCATGATCCTAAGCCAAATTTTCCTACAGTCTTCTATGCTGCTCTGTTTCCTACTTTTGCATTCCAGTCACCTGTTTTGGTATGTGAACACTTTCCCCCTGGACTCCAGCACAGAATCAATCAATCTTTCTTTCTTTCTTTCTTCTTTCTTTCTTTCTTTCTTTCTTTCTTTCTTTCTTTTTCCTTCCCTCCTTCTCCCTCCCCTGTAGCTGGAGCATAAACTTGGATGATGGTTATATTGATTGGAATTGTTACCACAGTTTCTAGCCCAGATTTGTGGGATATTAGATATCACTTTGATATCAATAATTTGGCCTTCTTTACCTGTTCCTCTCCACATGCTGCGAGGTCCCCCGGACAAGCTCGCAGACAGGCATGGCCGCTAATCGCTGTAATATTCCAAACAATACAGGCAGGCCAGAAATAGCTGTCCCACCACTTCAGGAGCCCTCAAAGGCAAGTACTATATTATGTATGCACGCTACTTACAAAGAACTCCCTGCCCCGAGCAGGCAGCTTGATTAGACGAATCCTCATCTGTCAAGCACTCTGCGTTTGCATACTGTCTACTCTATTGTCAATTCGGTCCTAACTCAATCATGCTAAATTCTGACCTTTCGGAGGCTTTGTCTCCAGCCCGAAACTCATTGTTTTACCCAAGTACAAACTAGCCTACGGCCACATTTTCCCCTATATTAACCCCGGACTTTGAGAGCTTCCTCAGATCGCTCCCGACTTCCATCCCGCCTTGCTGCTGCTTTGCTTGGCGAGCCTTCCCCTCAGTCCCACGTACTGAGATTCCATACCTCCGAACTTCTGCTGCAGACTACCCAAGCTTCAGGAGAGGTGTAGTACTACCCAAACCAACAATTGCTCTAAAAATCCCTCTATCCCACTCCAACCTTTATTTCTCTAGTTATCTGTGTGAGTGTGCTGCATACACTGTTTGATTGTATTTTAATAAAACAACATTTATTATTTGACTTCTGTTTGCTCCTTGACTCAGCCTGACCCCGTTGACGTTGTGTAAAAGATTCTGCCCCATTGCCCTGCCTCTCGCATTGCATGCTTGTGCTCTTTGCTAATTTCCCCCAACTTGTATAATTGAGAGTGCATTAGATGTCCCTCCCGGGACCCCCAGAAAACAGGGTAACAGTTTTCGCTAAAGCCTTGTTTGGTATTATTTGGTCAAACTTTGCATTATATCTCTTGACTGGTTTTACTACATCTTTCACAATTAATGATACCCTCTTCCTTCTTAGACATTCATTTCCTGAGTAAAACACTGTATCTGATTCAAAATGTACTGCTCTCCTGATTCATGCTTCTCACATTCCATGTTGCTATAATATGTGTTGTGCAGCTTTGGATTTCCCTTTCATATCTGGGCACATCAGTTGAATGTGCTTTCAGTTGTCCTCTGCTGTACTCCAGTAGCTTGTTGAGTGCCATCTAACTTGGGAGTTTCATATTCTGGCACTATCTCTTATTTCATTTTGGATTGTCTCATCATAGGGTTTTCATGGTAAAAGCCATTCAAAATGAGTTTAATGTGCTTCCTTCCGTGCAGTACTAATGTGCTAGCTATGCTGCCACTGCTGTTGTCTCTGAGAGATTTTCTACCAGTTTCACCTCCCACTACGGCTGTGGCCCTGTAGTTGTCTGACATGTTATACTGGCTCCTCAGCAAAAGCCTGTCTGAAATGGGAGACCCTACTAACAACACTGCTGCCATCAGCATAGTCTCTTGCCTCACAGGAGCATGCAATCCCATGGAAAGATAGTGCCTATGTTAGTCAAGATTTATTCAGAGAATATTTACCATTGCCTACTTCAAAGGCCAAGAAAGTGTAACTTGTCCAAGGTTACCCAGTGGTTTTCCATGAGAGGGGGATTCAAATCCTGGTCTTCTGGACTAGTAGTTCAACACTCAGACCACTTCACCAAGTTGGCACCTGTAGAATGAGATAAAACAAATTAATATGCCCCATGTATAGAGATAGATATCAGGTTATTAAAAAAAAATGTGCACATGACATATGAAGAGCCTTGTGAAATCACTGCTAAGAGCCATCTAATCTAGCATCCTGTTCCCTGTAGTAATCAAACAGATGCACATAGGAAACCCACAAGGAGGATATGAATGCAGCAGCTTCTATTCATCTTCTGGCATTCAGCAGAATTGCCTCTGAACCATAGCTTAGAAAAGTTACTGTCTGGTCTATAGGTCCCAGAATCCTCTAGCAGTTATGGTTGGGGGGATCATGGCTGTATATGTTATCTTAAATATTTTTTTCCCAGTCACTTTTTCTTTTTAAATAAGCTATTTAAGGCCATTTCTGCACGAGGCGAGGGAATTGCCCAGTGACGCTACTCACCAGACTTTTGGGCTCCCCAGTCTGGTCCACGCTTCTCCGTAGCAGTCTGTGGCCGCCACTCTGTACTTCTCCAGGGATGAAAATGGTGGTTTCCAGTTGGTCGAGGGTCTCGACCAACCGCTGAAGCTCGCCAGCCTAAAGCCTGCCCCCGGCAGATCACAGGCTCACACCAATGCAAGCCTGTGAATCTGCGTATGGGAGCAGGCTTGCAGTGGCGCGCTCCGTACTTTTGAAAGACCTATTTTTAGTGGTCTTTCAAAAGCATGCTGGACAACCACTTGGGATCGTTCGGGAATGGGCTGGACTGCAGATCTACATTCAGTAGGTCTGACCCAGTCCAGTCCCAGGTGCAGATGTCCTCCCTGGAGGAAGCTCTGCCCCGTTTAAAAAACCCTGTGTGGAAATGGCCTAAGCTAGTGGTTGTTATCATGTTTTCTGGCACCATTTACATACTTAAATGATATGTAATCAGAGCCTCATAATCTTACTTTTATCGTGAAACAGATATTGTTGTTGTTATTTAGTAGAAAGTGAGATTTTAAAAGTGCTTTTTATATGGCATGAAGTTTGAATGGTTGCATCTCTCTCTCTTTCTCTTTATCTCTCTATCTCTCAATCAAATTAGCTCTCCTGGAACATTAACCAGGACATCTGGATGCTGCTCTGACTGAAGAGAGCAACACCCTAATAATTGCAGATTTTTCACTGTATGCCAGAGTTCTGAAGATAAAAACGCTTCAAAAGTCATAAATTTAGAGCATGGGAACTGGCTTGTAGTTTTTAATGTTTTCATTACATGTTGCCTTGTTCTGTGAGGGCAGATACTTTGTTCATGAAGTAGTTAGACAATACCATGATACTGTGTTTTGTCACTCTTTTCTTGGGCCAGGCTTTTTGGGGGAAAATGTATTACCAATTCTACTTAACTTGAAGTTCTTTTTGATGTGACAAAAGGCAAAATAACCATGGCCTTAATCTAGACATCAATGCAGATGAACAAAACAAGTATACAGTCAGCCCTCCACATATGCCAATTTGACATTCACGGATTTGATTATTTGTGAGTTTCTCCAACCCCTGCCCTCCCACCTCAGGTGCTTCTTTTTGGGGGGGAACCTTCCCTCTTGGTGGCTCCAATCAGGCCACATAGCCCTTTAAAAACTGACCTCTGGTCCTCCTCTTCCTCTATCAGTTTCTGCCTGGCCAGCTAAGAATGGCTCTCTGCCCAAATTCTCAGTATCACAAACTCTGTACACATGCCCCACACACATCTAAGGAAGGAGATGGGCAAGAGAGAGGAACTACAGGAGCACCATGCCAACTGTCTCTTTTCTCTCACCTGGTTTAAACCCTGCATGCCCACTTTCCCCACCCGTGCCTTAGCCCCCTTCCCACAGACACACAAACTTTGTTATTTGCAAATTTTTCACTTTGGTGAGGGTCCTGTTCCCTAACCCTAGTGAATGTGGAGGCCAAGTGTAGTTTGTTGCTTTGCAATGCGATTTCTGTGTACACATTTGCTGAACACTACTGCTTCGCAGTACCAATGGCAAAATGGGATATTTACACCCTCTCCTACTACAGTGCATGAGTGGTGAGTGGGTAGGAATATTGGTGTCATACTGGGATGGAGGGCTCCAAGTGTAGGGCCTTCCAAATGGCCAAAACTAAAACAAAATGAATAGCGAGAATAAATATAACTTCAGCTAAGGCAACCTTGCTGTTCACATCCAAGCCACTGGAATATTCATATGTTCTCTGAAGTGCAGTGTTACCCAAGATCTCCTATATCCATGCTTCAGTTAATTGACAATGAGGTATCTACAATGATATGATAATGCCATTTTGCCACAATCTTGGTGACCCTCTAAAAAAGTGTTGACATGTGAGACAAGATACTTTTTAAAAAGAAAGTTATACTATAATGATCTCTGCAACCAGCTAAATATTGACCTTTGCAATTCATGTTTTCTTTTTCCATTCTTAGTTTTCTTTCTTTCTTTTCTGTTTGTGTTGTTAGCATTGGCTTTTTTTTAAAGAAATCCATGGCTTCAGATGCCAATGTGTACACTTGCGCAGCTGCACACCTGCACCCATTTCATTGCAGTCCCAAGTCATTATTTCTGCAGTTGAGTTATAATGTATTCAGCGAAGCTCATTATCTGAAATACAGCAGTTTGACTGCATTCCATCAGTACAAGTGATCGTTGTTTTTGCACTGATCTTTATGATGATTGGATGCATTAATCAGACAACTGGTACAGTAAACCACGAACAGCTTCATACTGCTTCTTCCATTAGCATAATCACATTATGTTTCTTAAACAATATTCCAGAGAGCTTCACATTCAATCTGGTGCATGGAAGAAGCTAATTAATTAAAATCCAGAAATAGTGTGCACAGAAATTGGTGAGGCATCCAGTAGAGTTTATTATATGTGAGACCCCAAAGAGATCTACAAATGGTACATCTAAAGGGCCAGCTCATGTGTGTGTGTTTTTTTTTGTAACAAGTAACCACCTGAACCTGTGTGTGTGCGCGCGCACACACATATTTGTTTGTGCCTGTCTCCAAGTTGATGTGTGTATCTAAACTTTGTGGCACCTTAAAAAGACTACCAAGTTTTATATTTGGTTTCCTGATAATCCATAGGCCCCAAAATGTGCTCCCACTTCCATATTACAAAAAGCCAACCTTCATTAAGAGGTATGTATGTACTTACAACAGTATTTCCATCAATACATCAATGACAGAGGACTGTGAAAGCACTGTGTTATGTCAGATACTATATTGATTAAATACATTATTACTATGTTAAATACATTATTAAAATAAATTCAGATGTGTGTGTGTGTGTAAAATGGATTTGAAAAGTCACCATTCTCTGAGAACATATTAAAGCAATCCCAGAGTCAAATCCTAAAACTGGTTCTATGGACAATGAAGCCCAGGAAGGATGGAGTCAACCTGACTTCTCTTGGAAGTTCCACAACCAAGAGGAAGCAGCCTTTCAGATATTCTAAGCCATTTAAGTCAAAAGTACTTTGAACTGAGCTCAGAAGCAAATTGGAAGCCAGAGCAGTTGTACAAGACCTGTGATGAATGATCTCTAAAGATCCACCGTTCAAATAGCTATTCACCACAGCTTTCATTAGCTGTAGCTGTGCCATCAGGCTTTTATAGATTGATAGGTTTGGGTCTTTTAAATGCTATGCAGTTCTTTTTTTTAAGGCTGGTATAGTTTTCAAATGCATTTTAATGTATGTAATATTTTTAATGTTTTTAAACTCTATAAATTGTTTAATTGTTTTTTAAATTTTATAGTTATACTTTTATGTATGTTTTCATTTATACTGTTTCAGTATTAGCCGCCTTAAGTCCCATTGTTGTGAGAAAGGAGCGAAATACATTTAAAAAAAAATCAATGACAGCCCCACATAAAACGTATTACAATAATCTAATTAGCAGGAGATAATTAAGACACAATCCATTATGACCAAATCTGGCATCCTAGAAATGGATGCACCTGTTTCATCATGTGAAGCTGGAGAAAGGAATTTTTACTTGTTTAGTCCCCTCTTCTGGCTATTTCACATAATAGAGTCCTTACCTGAGTTGTACTTATGCTCTGTACCAAAGTACTTATGTATATGTGCTTCTTTCTGTGTGAGTTCACCAAAGGTTGTGAAACATTCACAGACAAGTACCAGATAGCAAACCAAGCCCTTCCCTAGAAATGTGCTGCTGCCAAGGTACACTTCTTCTTAAGCCAGAATAGAAGCTTTAAGTTCTCCCCACTCATGGACATGATCATGTTCAATGGCCTTGATTATTGAGGATTTTTGGAATTGTAGTCCAATACCTCTGGAGGACACCAGGTTGAGGGAAGCTGTCCTATACAGTATTCAGGCTCTAACACCCATTTACTTAGAAGAAGGCCATATAAAATGGAGTAGGGTTTACTTTTGAGAACACGTGTAGGGCTGACTCTTTTGTGTTGGTATGGATTCTTATGTGGTTCCACTTGCTTGTGGTAATAGAGAACAGGAGGTCATGGTGAATGAATGAGAAGCTAAGAGCAATGCTCCTTGAGTTTGTATTAATATCCAAATATATTCTGAAGAATATTGAATACTGGCTTATTGAATTTGGAAATTTCTCCTTGTCTCTCTTCCTCTTGCTATCACACACTACATCTTAGCTACAATAGTAATATTCCCACCTGAAACCTTCACATTCAGTTTCAAGCAGACCCCATAGGTCTAGATACATGACTGTCAAAACAGGTTTCAAAAATTAATTTCACTTGCATTGCTTATGGCACCATGTGCAGTAGTGTAGGAATGTAGGGGAGAGGGGATGATCCATCCCGGGTGGCAATGTTTCTGGGGCATTCTAGCCCATAGCCATGCCCCTGCATGCCCTGGCCATGCCCCCCCCACAGTCACACCTCCCACAGTGGCCACACCCCTCACGCCATAGCCCCACTCTCTCCCATCCCCCTCCACACACTCCAAGCTCTACCACTGACCATGTGTCTACTTTAAAAATGTGATTCACATTGCTTTTAATTCTATTGATAGTTAATTATGGCCCTTTTCACACGGAGTTAAAAAAACGGTGTAGAGCGACCTCTGACGGACGTCGTCTACACTGTAATGTGGATTGGGGCGGACTACTTTTGTGTAGTTCCACACCCCAATCCGCACGGGGTGACCAGAAGTGGCGCCGCTGCGTGCTTTTTGAAAACCACTTTTCAAGTGGTTTCGCAGCCCCGTCGCAGTGCCCGCTGTGGATTTGCAGGCGCACGCAAGTGCACGCCTGCAGACCGGCCAGGGGGTGGGCTTCCGGCTGGCGAGGTTCTCCGGTTGGTGGAGAGCCTCCACCAGCCGGAAGCCACCATTTTGGATGCCACGGGACGCCGCAGGATGCCACCACATGTGGAGCAGCGAATTCGCGCTGCGCCACGTTGCGACGGCTCCAGGTAAGCTCCGTTTTGGCATGTTTTCGGGCGTGGCTTCCTCCGTGTGTGAAAAGGGCCTTAGTTTTAACTTTTTGTAATCTTTTTTAAAACTCATATGTGCTTTATCTATATCTCTTTTAATTTTTGTAAACCTCCTGGAGTCCCAATGCTTGGAGAAAAGTGGAGTATAAATTAATGAAAATTTTGACAGCAATGACAATTTACAATATCATTCTGTATCAATTTATTCATAAGCAAGTCACATTGTATTCAGTCGAGCTTACTTCCAGATAAAAGTGAAGATGATTGCAGGGTTAGAGCTCTGAAGTAAAAATTGGTTCATGTTAGAATGATTCAGACTGTAACAAAAACTCCTAGTCTCAAATGTTTGATAATTGCAAGGTCTCATTATTTTTAATTCAAATGCTTAACTACTGTCTGAGCTTTTATGTTTTATAAATACCTACTTATCTAGTTACATAAGAGAACAGGGGGAGTCAGCATGGGTTAGTGGTACTGGACTAGTACTGCAGGAGATCAGGGTTCAAACCACTGACTGATCTTGGGCAAGTCACACTCTCTCAGCCTCAGGGGATAGTAATGCTAAACCCCCCTCTGAACAACTCTTGCCAAGAAAGCCCCATGACAGCTTCACTGTAGGGTCACTATAAATCAGAAATTGACTTGAAGGAACATAGTAACAAAAAGAACAGTAATGAGAGGGTTAAGGAATTGTGGCAGCATAGTAAAAACAGATTCAAACCATCTATTTCAATTTCTTTTACGCTCTAGACTACTGAATGAATAAGAAAAAGGCAAGAAGTTGCTAGTACTTTAAATGTCCTGAGATATGGGAGAGAAAAAAACACACACCAAAAAAACAGAAAGACGAAAACTCTGAAGTCAGAGATCTCTATCTCCTTTCTGATTAAGTGTCTTTTGTAGCTTGGAAATGGAAAATGCAAGATGGGATTTTTACAATGTTTAGGTGATTATGTAAATATTTAAGATAACTGCAGGATACATGGGTTGAATTACAAATGCACTTTGAATTGGTCAGAGTTTGATGCCTGGAATAAAACTAGATAAAACTGCAAAAGCCTTTTGTGATGTCAAATATAGTTGGTGCTACACTATCCCCCCACCTGTCTTTGTCTTAGCCTTGCTATGTTTCTGATGCTTCTTCTGTAGCGTGTTCTGAAGAGTGACTAAGCTCCTCCAGGTGTTGTCACTGCTTATTATAGCAAAGGCACAAGCAGAAAAGGTACATCAATCACCTGCAGGGGTATGCTCTTTCATACAACTTTTGAAATTTTTTTTAATAAGCCTTGATGGAGGATTACACATTTGAATGAGCATGGTGACATGACTTAACTTTTCTGAACAAGTGTTTCCCTGTTTAGCTTTGCAAATGCGTACTATTGATGGACTTAATTCGTCTTCCTTTTCAGATATTGATGCATATCTTGATATTGTACATGGGGTATCACTGCCATGGAAGAATGGAAAAGCTGGTTGAAGACATTTGAGATAGACTAGTAGTAGTACCCCACTCCACCCAATTCAAGGTCCAGAGTACCCAAGGCCCATTATGTTCTTCACACCAAAGGCAGAAATTCCCAGTTTATCACACCCATGCAGGAAACAAATGCAATCATATCAAATTAAAGAGCCGCAAATTGCTGTCCTTTTGGAGATTCATATTCTGTTACCTGATGCAGCCGTGCCACTCTGACAGATAGTAGTTCTAGTGCTGCAAAATGCATAATGACCCGTAAAACAATCATGTACTTTTAATAAAAAATGCATAAAATTATACCATTTGTAGACAAAACATTGTGACCATTCTCAACTATTGATATGGGGTGGTATTTGATATTGTATGAACATGCACAGTCAGCTAAGTATGGGTCACACACACTTCTGTAACAAAGGTATAATTTTGATAATTTGTGATCTAGTAGAGTTCATTTTCAGGAATTAGATCATGTGATGATATTGTGCATACATGCACATGTGCAGCATAATGAGCATGCATTATCCATAGTGATTCTATAACACTCCTACTTTTTCCATAAAAGCATGAAATTCGTACTCTTAGTACACCGTGCATACCAGTACTCCATAGTGATCATTTTCAAATATTGGGTCTTGTGATAATGCATATGTGGATATATTTGCAGCTGATTTCAATATTATTTTCCTTTTGAGTATAGGGAACATAAAGTGATTTCTACTAGAAGCAGAAGATTGTTGCAATTCATCAAGTCATTTAAAAAACCCACCAGAGTATGTCTGAATAATCATAGTATTATAATCTTCAACATCTGACATAATACATTTGGGGTACACATACAGGCACTTGAAATAACATGTGTGTTTATGGATAGCAGCGATATTAATCTTTGTGCATAAGCGAAAACATGAATTTTATCCAAAATACAGAGAGAAATAATTAGGCCTATGAATCTGCAATGGTATGTATTCAGAGTGTACTCACTGGTCTGTACTCACAATGGAAACCATAAACGATCACATCAGATTCAATTACAGATTACAATTCCACTGTACAGGGTACATTTCTAGATAACAAAGAGGCTGTTCACACCTTACACTGAATGTAAGGAGAATGCAGACTGGGCTAGTAAGTCCATCTGCACCCCCCTTCCCCCATGGATGAAGGGTCTGAGTAGAACGACCATGTATCACACATCCAAAGGTACTGAGTAGCCCAGCCTCTGCCACTATGAAATGGTTGTTCAATCAGTCACTGACAGCAAGTCACTACTTTATTGCAAACACCAGGTCCTTTGATGTGGTAATTCTTAAACTGGTTCTAGAGAATATATCTAAGTAGTTTGGTGGGAAGGCAGGTAATGGCAGACAAGCTTGCTCACTGACCCTTTAAACATTTATAGGAATGTGATGAGTACATTTTAGTGTGTACTTGTACTTTTTCTCACAGTTACTTGCTGCGGCCTATGAAAGATCCAAATCAACAGGTAAAGTGGAAAGAATCCCTTGAAAGTTAATATTTGAAACCTGTTGCCTTAGAGTTTAACAATGTAGTCCAAAGAGCTATGGCTAGAAAGAAGTGAGTTATATATAGTATTGCAATAGGTTAAATATAGTTGAAAAGAATAGATTTAAGAATTAAATTACTATAGCAATAATGAGTACAAGGAGAATGAGATTTAGATACATGAAATGAAAATATATAATCAATATGATATATAATATGTTGAAGTTGATATGATATATAATATGTTGAAGTATGATGATAAAAGATCTGGAGAGAAATAGTAATGTAAGCTATTTGTGTTGTAATTTTTCTCTTTTTCACCTTTATGTTATTCACCTGGTGGTTTTGTTTTATTCTGTTATGTATTGTTCCTTTTTCTTTATAATAAAAAAAATTAAAGAAAGAAAGAAAAGTGAGTTAAAGCATTGTGTAAGAGAGACAAGAAACATGGCAGGTCTCTTTCTTTTTCTTCTGTATATACAGAAGCAGATTGCTGCTTAGAAAAGTGTAATTCGTTCGGCAATGAGCCTTTGCAGTTTCAGTTGCCTGAATCAAGGTGCCAAAACTGTAATCATGTGCCACAAATCAAGCCCCAATAGCTAGGCTGGGGTGGCTCAAGATAATATCACCCCCTCTTCCTAAAGCTTTGTCCTCTTTAACACTGTAATTCATTTGAAGTGGTGGAGTATGCATCAGTGTCAACCACACCAAACCAAGCTCAGTTAGCCAGACTTCCCTTCGCTCACCACCTTGGCTCCATTCACCCTAGAGAATTATAGCACTATTATTCCACTTTAACTGCCATGGTTCTATCACATAGAATCCTGGGGTTGGCTGTTTAGGGAGGGGCATTTAGAATTTTCAGTCAGAGAGTTCCATGGCTCACCACACTACAGTTCCCAGGATTCCATAATATGGAACTCTGGCAGTTAAAATGGAATCATAGTGCTATAACTAGGTAGTGCCAATACCCTCTGGAGGCAAGACAGGCAGAGACTATGTGGTGGGATAACAATGTCAGATGTTCATACAGATTCATACCAGTTGCCTTCACAAAAGCTTCTACTCATGTATGTACAATGCATGCATGTTAAAAGCAGACCTAAAGAGAAACTAAAAGAAAGGAAAATGAAAGTGTATGTGTGTGTGTGTAGTGGTGAAAGCCCTTCCCCTTTTGAAAGAAAACCTAATATGGCAGTTAGCTATGCAGCCCCAGAATATGATTTACACATCTCATGTCCAGTAGAAAAGATTACCTAGAATAACTCAAGCCTGAACTAGCCACATGGTTAGTGTACTTCTCTTTCTATAGAGGATGTTTGGCTAGATAGTTCATGCCAGTTTGTGGAATTCTTGTCCCTTCTTCATTGCTTCATGGGTAGCACATATTTCTTAAAGTCAGTCCATACCTGGAATCAACACCCCCAAGAGATCTGAGCAGAGCACCTATAACAACTGCATAGAAAAAGAACTTCTCAAGTCTGGCTTTTCCCATTGTAGAGTTGTAGTGATGAAAATAGTCAGGGTTTCAGCATAAACTCCATACACTCCGAACTGTGCAATGAAACATAACTATTTGATTTTCAGTGGCCAGTGCAAAAAGAATACTGAAGGTGTGGACATTATTTTGTGGGTGTTAGACTTATATTTATGGCATTTACATAATATATCGTTTTACAGCTATACATTAACATTTACTTTGGGAAGTACAGCTATAATTAAATTTTACAGCCAATTAAGTTGATGAGTCACTGTCATCTGGGTAAATTACTGTTTTAGATCCTTGAAACAATTAGATTGGGAACATTTCTTAATAACTTTGCTTCTTTGTGTATATATTTATGAAAAGGAAGGAAGGCTCTACTATAACTTTGTAGCTTCAGGGAAACCGAAGACTTGAAGCATTTTTGAGAGGGAAGGGAACAGAACATGGGAAGGCTGGAGCATTAGCCTGCGATTTCATTCCCTCAGTACTTAATTAGAGAAAGTCATATAATGCTAATAAAATGTTTGCAAGGGGTAAAAAAAATGAAAGATTATGCTGCAAATAAGGGGTTATCTATCTAACTTTCATGTGCACTGATAAGAAAGAAGACCTCTGATTACTCATTATTGGTACTAACAGTGGGAAAAAAACCATTCCAACGTGGACTACATATTTTCTCTTAATTGGCTATCACAAGAGGCAAGCATTCTCTGTTTGCATGCCTGCCATAAGTACAGAGTGCCCCAAATTGTGGAGACATCTACCTCACTGCCATTTTAACTATACCTCCTGATATTCTGGAAAACTCTAGAAACATAGTACAAACTCCAGGATTCAACAGGATGTTACCTGAATTCGAATCATAGTGTTATAACTGTGTAGTGTGAAAGAGCCTTTTTGTTCTAGAAAACTCTTCTTTCATTTTGAGTCTAGGAAAGCTGTTTCAGGTAGATGCTTGTCTACCCAGGTCACAAAAACAAAACCCAAAAGCTTACAACCATGTTCTTGTAAAATAGGTGGAGTCCTACCATGAAACTTGACCAGTTCAAGAATGGAAGCATAGTGAATTGAAAATAGCAATTTACTTAATGGCACAGTGCTAGTCCAGGTGTAAGTATTGAATATGAGTATCTGGCACTGAAGAAAAAAAATGTTGTCATTTTTAACATTTTGGGGAAAATCTACCTGGCAACAGCATACAAAAACCTACAACCAATCAAAGAAACATAATAAAGATTAGCCAATCAACCAAAAGCAGCCATTAAGTCATAAAGGAACATCACCAAGCAAGCACCAAGTCAGAACTACTTATGTTTCAGATTGTTATTATTATTATCAGAATGTTCTAGTAATGCTTAACTTGCTTTTTCTTGAATGTCTAAGAGCTTAATAAGTCAGCAGCTTCTAATTTTTCCTTGATTCAGAATAGTTTTCCTTTAGCTTAACTCTACCTTGATCTTATGATCAACCTCTGACCTTTCCCATCAACCAATAGCACATGAAGAAATGTGAGAACCTCTTCACATAAATGTTCATGCCAGGTCTGGTCTCAGATATTTTGCTGTGAGGCAGAGCAGCAAATTAACTGCCCCTTCCTCCATCCAAGTCAAGGTGAATAGTACCTCATGCCAGCCAAGTTATTTTGGCAGAAGAGGCAGAAAATCCCACAAGCATTTCTTCCCAAAGAAAGCCAACAAAGCAAAACAAAACAAACTTAATGCATAAATAAATACCCCAACCCCAGTTCACAGATATTAGGGAACTTCTGTAACCAAAGTTTAGGCACTGAACTTCAGCTTCGCCTGAAATGGGGGTAGGAATTGTGTGGGCTGCGTGTAGCCTCTGAGATACTGCACTATAATTCTTGGAACACCTCCAGTGACCCCTTCCAAGCTCCCAGCAACACCAAAACATTTCAATTAATTATTTTATAGCTGAAAACCATACAAAACAAAACAGCTTAAAATATTTAAAAATGCTGTTTCAGGATCTCTCTTCCTGAGATAGGAAGAACCTTCCCTCAAACAACCAAAAATCCTACAACGACTGACACCAATGTTATTTCCATTACCACAAATTGTAGCTGCAATGGCATGTTGTGGCCTTCTAGAGCTCCAGAGGGGCCAATCTTTGAATAATGTCACCGTCTGGGCTTGAAAGTATGCATGCTCTGGCCTAAAACAACTGTTTCAGTTTAGTTCTTTTCTCTTTGTCACTCTGGTAAGACATAAGTCTAACCTCAGCCCTCCTTTGTTCTGTTTTTTTCCTCTGGGGACAAACTTCTCTTTCAAGATTCAGTGTTACAAGAGTTATGAGAGGAATACCTTTGTAGGTTGCTTTTCCCCTTGTCCTCCATACCCAGAGGATGTTTGGCTAGATAGTTCATGCCAGAGTTTCATTGCAATTTCATTCTTCTATCTGGGGCATTTTGTTTTCCCTTCCTTATTCCTCTCGATCTAGTTCTGTTTTCCAATTGTTCTAATCAAGTAATTTGCTGTGTTTTGCTTCTCCTTCAAGTTTTGAAATGTAACTCTCTTGGTGCACCATACTTAAACAGACCTATAAAGGCCTCATCAGCTTCCAGACTGGCAAATAAGTTTGTTAGAGCAGACTTGTCAAATCTGTGTGGCTGCAGAATAGTATCCACCAAGGTGGGCTCATCAGTGACTATTTTAGCATTATGCCCCCTACAAGATCATAGTGGCATGGCTTATCCATTTACTATTGCTCCAGTTGGGATGGTTGAGAAACAGCACACACCTTCCATTATGCATATATTGTTATGTGAGAAGCAAACAGCCAATCACATGTCTATAGTGGCCTGGGATGGCTTTAAAAGTCAGGCCATGGGGGACCAAGTGTGGTCCTGAGCTCACATATGTCCACCAAGATCACAGCATCACTGCTCCAGTAGAGAAAATTCACTTTTTAAACAGGCTTCAGACCCAGCATCACCGTATCTCTATAATGTTTAGCTTTTTTGAAAAACATGTTTTTTTTTCTATAAGTATTAACTGTGGAAAAAAACCTGGGAAAATGGGGAAAAAATCCTACGTAAACTTCTGGCCATTTCTACTTTTGTTTTTGACAGTTCAAGAGGTTCTAGAGGCAGAACCCTCTAGTTGCAGTGTCCCCAGAATTAGGCAGACAGAACAACTGCCCCAGACTGATGAGAGTCATCACTCTAGCTGTTCTCCTGTGCCATCATGTGCTTTGCATCATCAATCAAAATTTCTTTAGTGATTTCTTTATTCAAAAATGGTGTGTGTGTGCACTTCATTAGGCTGCAACTAGGCATATGAACCATACCTAAGTCAAATACTGAAGTCTTTGTTAATGGACTCTGCACCCATATCCTTAGGTCCTATCCTGCATGACTAAGGTCATATCTTGTTTCTTGCTGTCCATAATTTCACTGCTGTGTTCAGATATGTTTTTGTTGCTTACTGTGCTGTCTACTGCTTTATTCCCCCATTTGATTGTGGAATCAATCAATTTAGACCACGTTACAAGATGTAATCCTGTTTCATGAGTATTTATTGTGCCACGCAGTTATGTAGGGATGTGGGGGCAGGGAGGTGATTCGCCCTGGGCAGCAATGTTTCTGGGGCATCCTGGCCTGTAGCCACACCCCTGGACACTCTGGCCACACCCTGGCCACACCCTCATGCGCCCTGGCCAGCCCCATGCACAGTGGCCACACCCTCACACTGTAGCCCTGCCACTATCCCATCTCCACGCACTACAAGCTCCGCCACTGGTGTTACAAGTTCCAAACTTAGGCAAATTCATAATCACAGTATTCTCTGTTCTCTTTTCCTCCCCTTTCCATTCCTCTGGATCATTTGTAGACTTGGTTGATATTCTCTTTTCCTCTCCTCTACATTCCTGTGGTTGAAATTTTTGCTGTTAGTCCTAGAATATTGTTCTGCAATGATTTTTATATCCTGGATATTTTGAAGTTTTATGGTTTATAACATGCAGGCTTCTGACTGATAAGGGGAGTATTCAATATGAAAGTGTCAGGGAGGAAACATTTACACTTCATATATTTTTAGTAGGGATAACGAAGAATTTTTGTTTTCCTTCTGAGTACTGGAATATTGTGGATGTTTTCAAAAAGTGAAAAGAAAAACATTAAAAATACAGAAATGATTGATACAGAAAACATCTTATGGAACATTTGTGGTGGTTTATTTCATTTCTCATAACCATCTGATTTCTCATGGAGAATATTTGGATATTAAATTAACTACACTTACAATAAAACCATGTGTCAGGTTTGAGAATGTGAACATAAAGGGCCTCTGGAGCTTTGCACAATTGTGTGGAGCCATCCACATGACGTCCTTGCACTTGCACAATGCTGCTGGGGCTGGCAGGTGCCGATCGCGCACTATTTCATTTTTGGCTTCTAGCTGAAAATGGTGCATGATTACGCATTGCTCCAGGGCCCCTCGCACTTACCATGTGTGCAGAGCCTCCGGAGCAGCAGTGCTCGCACTTCCTACCCCAGCACAGCAAGGGGATATCCCAGACTGCACTGCAGAAGGAAGAGGAGGAGCCCTCATGCTGCCTGCTCACGAGAGCCTCTCACAGGAGGCTACTCGTGTGATCCCTGCACCCCAGCACCACAAAAAGGTAAGGTGTGAAAAGGGCCAAAATAGAAGAGACAACTAGTACACATTGGCTACCAAATGGTCTCATTGGAATGTAACATCAAACCATGGTTTAGTGTTGTATGGAGGAAGCTAACTTTAAATCTCTTAAACCTGATATTCTGCTCTCCCATCTGTTCGTACTGTGGTTTTGACATGTAGCTTGTTTAAATACGTAATAGTTAACCACTGTGGCCAACTATAAACAAAAGGAAAATTTTCAGAGCATTTCTACACAGCTGTATGGGAGGGGGAAAGAGAAGGGGAAGAGCATAAACCCAGATGGAGGTTAGTCTCATTTACGTATTATTCATTCATTTGTAATGCTCATTTGCCACTTGATATAGTAAAATCTCTAAATGTTAACATTAAAACTTGTACATAAAAGCAACTCATGATTGAGATGTTACTTGTTGACATTCTAAAAGCTTCCATTGAGGATCACAGGGTTTGGTTGGACTTGCATAGGGGTAAGTAATCTTATGTAGTGCTAAACCAAATCCGAATAAATTCCCAGTAAATGTAAATGAGATAGTAAGAATCAGTCATGCAAATACTATGGGGCAACCTAGTACCACAGAAATAAGAAGTTAGAACTTATATCTGCAAAGCGGCAAAGCTTGGAGTGCATGGAGGGGGGCCGGAGGGGGCCATGGTGCATGGGGGAGGGGCCAAAGTAGGTGAGGGCATGGCCACAGCATGCAGAAGCATGGCTACGAGCTGGGATGCCCCAAAAACATTGCCACCCTGGGCGAACTGCATTGCCTTCCATCCCTATGCTGTATTAGCATTTCTGTGACCCAAAAAAATTTATTGGGAGATGTTATTGATTAAAGCTAGGAACTCAAGATGGGATACCTGATACAAGCACAGAAATGAGGCTCACACTTTGAAGAAAAGCTGGAAAAAAGTGGAATTACTGTTCAGATATAACTTGGTATAAAACTGGGGCACCCATTCCTGCCCTTTAGACTTGAGTGTCAGTTCAAATGTAAACTTGATCCCGGCTTACTATCCTTCCTTGTTAATGAACTGGGGCTTGAACTAACCACTACTTTCCGAGGTCATATACAATAACCAACCATGAATTGAAGTAACTTCTCCCCATAGTAATTAAGATTATATATACCTGAAAACAATTATAACCAAACATAGGCCCTTTCCTCATGCGGTTATTAATGCAGGCCAATGCATCTTGCCACGGAGGTCTTCTGCATGTTGGAGCAGACTAGGTTCGGTTTATTTACCTTCGTTTCACACGTAATTCTCACTAAATGCGCCCCCATGTGGTGGTAAAGTGCGCTGTTTGAAAACTGGAAGAAATTAGTTTTCCAGTTTTCCAGATTGATCCAATTTGTACTTTCACAGTGGTGCAGACACGTACATTCGTACCAATGCGTATTGGTGATCAGGGGAGGGCTCATGGGAGGGGCCGGGGATAGTATGGACTTTCAAATGTACGCACATATGCATGTACGTACGTACACAGTGACGTACTAAACCATGCAAAAGAAAAAAGAAAAAGAAAAAAGGGCCAATCACAGCTGACGGGGTGGGGTAAGGGGAGTAGCAGGAGTGGCCACTGCAGAGGCAGTGTGGATTCATGAACTCACACTCCTCTGAATCAGAATGGAACATATGCAATAGCTGTGCGGAAGGAAATGAGGGAAAGTCCACCTTGTTTCAAGCCCAGAAAATCCAGTAAGAAAAGGCACAAATCCGATTCACAAGCCTTATGCAGAAAGGGCCATAGTTATAATAATGAAATGTCTCATAGTAATCAGTTAAATGTTGGTGGGGAAACTAAAATAAAAGTAATATTTACGTTTTTCAAAAACACTATCATTGTCCTAATTTGTAGTCTGGAACTGAGGCAGATATTTCTAGATCATGTATTCCACAATGAAAGAGAAAAATGAAGATATTGTGCTGTACCGGCTCACCTTCAAAATGAATCAGACTTTCCATGGGGTTTTATCTTTGAAGTAAGAGGCCAAAAGATGCAGTTTGTTACAGATTCTATTAATTCAGTGTAAAAAGCACAAATTTGAAAAGTCATCGTGTGTATGCATTTACCAGGAAGTCAGCAGAGGCCCATTCAAACTGCACAGTTCTGGTCATATTATTCCATTTTAATCAACATGGTTCCATCCAGTGGAATCCTGGAGCCTTTCCACACTACACTATTATAGTGCAATTATTCCACTTCAACATCCTGTGGAATTCTGCGTAGGTCATCAAGGCCAAAGAGTTCTCTGGATGAGAATTCCTAAATGCCCCTCCCTAAACAGAAAACCGCAGAATTCCGTAGTATATTGAAAGTGAAATAATAGCACTATAACAGTGTAGTGCAGAAAGGCTCCTGGAGTTTGAAGTTGGTGAGACACAGGACCACTCTGACTGAGAATTCTGAATGCTTTTCCCTAAACTGTGAATACTTATCTTATGAACTTAGAAACTATGGCTAAAAGTTAAAAGTAGAGTGACCATTTATGTTAAGGGAGAACCAGCACTCAAGCTCTGCTTGATTAGGATAACTAAGATGATTAATAGCAACCTTGCAGAGAAGAAGTACTGCTAGCCCTTTAGCCCAACTCAGTCTGATGTAAGAGAAACTCAGGCCTGATTGTACCTCTAGGTTGTCCTTGTTAACAAATGGCAAAATCCTGCATGCTCTGTTTCCAAGGGCCCTTTCACATTGCACAATTATAGCAGCATCTTCCAGTTTAATTGCCATGGTTGCATCCATAGAAATCCTGGGATTTGTAGTTTGGTTATATCCTAAAGCCTTTTTTCCTGAGAATTCTCAATGCATCTCTGTAAGCTGCTAATCCCAGGATTCAATAGGCTGGAACCATGGCAGTGGAACATAGTGTTGTAAATATAGTTGGAAAGGGCCCCTGGAGTTCCAAAGCAAATTAATATGCAGTTGTAAAACCCAACAGTTCTCTTTTGACACATGCTGAAACAAATTAAATGATGTGTTGAAAGAGGATAAATAAGGAATACCATACAAAGAGAACAACAGGGGAAAAAACTCAGAAGCAATTTAGAATTTATGAGACAGGAAGAATTTTTTAAAAAACCTAAGTATTTTAACCTTCATATGTAGCAGCATGGACTATCTAACAAAACAAGAGTTTAATTTCAACACAGACAAAATGGAGGATCCGCAAAGACAGAGCAACTAAGAAGTTATATTCAGTTTTATGAAGAAAGATGGTCATATCTCTGGTGAATCCAACCAGTCAATCAGGAATTTTACAAGCTTTAACATTCTAGCATAATACTCTCCAAATGTGTTGTCATTAGCAGAGAAGTGAAGTTTTTTTTCTCACTTATGAGTAAGGCCTTTGAACATCATAGAACAGTTCACAAACAAAAGATAACATTAATCGAGAGCAGGTGCTTTGGGCCTTACATTGTGCTGGATTAGACTATATGCAATCAGGCAAGTACAAAATGGTAACTAGGATGACACAAAAATAAGACACAATTTCTTTAAAATACTTATAGAAATGAAGAACTATGCCCAAACTCTCAAAGATGTGTATGCTTCACACGTATGGTCCTGCCTGAGGACCAGATATTCAGAAATGCTTAAAAAAAACCCTGTCTGGATTCCCAAGAGTAAAACTGGTCATGTTATCAAGTGTGAGAGACAGGGCCTTCTCAGGGGTGGACGCAAGAAGTATGTCTATATTTTAACACTCCTTTTTGTATGTCATTTTGTGATAGCTCAGTACTAAAAAGGACTCAAACACGTAAAAGTTGCTCCCTTCCAGTGGCTTTGAAGGGAAGATTTTGGCCCTTTCCGCATGTGGAGGGGGAAATGGGGGAAAACGCGCTAAAACGGAGCTTACCGGCAGCCGGGGAAGTCCGTTACCATGTGGAGCAGCGTGAGCTTGCTGATCCACAGTCCTCTGGCGTCCAAAATGGCGGCTTCCAGCTGGCGGAGGCTCTCCACCAACCGGAGAAGCTCGCCAGCTGGAAGCCCGCCCCGGCAGATGCCTGCAAATCTTCACCAGAGCGCGGCGACGGAGCTGCACAGGGCTGCGTGCTCCATGCTTTTTAAAAACCTCTGAAAAGAGGTTTTTAAAAAACATGCGGTGCCACCAGTTCCAGTCGCTTCGGAGCGGATTGAGGTGCGGAACTATGATAAAGTAGTCTGCCCCAATCCACTCCACGGTGCAGACGACCTCCGTCGGAGGTTGCTCTGCACTGTTTTAATACCCCAGTGCGGAAAGGGCCCTTGTTTCATAAATGAATGGTTGCATATGTTATAGAGAACAGCTAAAAATGATCCAGCTTAGTAACTGAGGAAAAATAAATTAGATTCTTTGAATGATATTTCAGATGAACTGGCAGGATTTGAGCAATTTAACAATTATATCTCATGTGACTAGTGTTGGCTATGTTGTATCAATCAGTTGTATAAAATGGTGTCTTTTGTTTATGCCTCGACTTGCATGTTTTCATCTTGCATTTTTTTAAAAAAACTTTGTATGTCAGTAACTAACAATCCTAATTTAAGTACTGCAAGGCAGCTGAATTCTTCACAAGTTTTGGATATGCGTCATATTGCATTGCCCCAAATGAAGTTGCTATATGTAGAATAGTTTTAAGTCTATAGTATGTTTTTTTGTTTAAAAATAGAGCAGCATATGCCAATCCTGCATACAGTGACAGATGGTGGCACCACTTGGCACAAAATACACCTTTCCTGCAATGTGTTATGTTTATAAGACAATAGATGCAGATGAAATAAAGGTATTCTCTCTATTTCATTTAAAACGGAGTGACAGAATGCTGTAAAAATATCCTATAAATAGCTTTAGCCAGCTGCTCAGTGAGAGTCAATAAGCTGAAAACCGGCTTTGGAAACAATGATCTGTGTAGGCTCTTTTTTTTCTTGAAAGATTCCTTCCCCACAGTCATTTATGATCCTGAAATACAAGAGGAAGCTTAGAAGTTGTCTTGAGTACACAATAATTAAAGGTAAAGACAGGTGTTCATATTTTTATCTTGTCTATTGTATTTTTTGTTGACAAAAATGCTGACCTTGTTTTATCTGGAACTGTACATTTCACCACTTACCAGGTATGTATGTGCACATTTTCTCTCCCTCACAGACCTATACGCACACTTTTTGTGCCATGTAACTTGAACTCAGTAATGTTTCTCAGCATACATAACATTGAAAAGCTGTTTCAGGCCTAGCTTCAGTGGCTTTTGTAGACTTTATGGGGAAACTAATGAACTGTGATGAATGAGTACTTATTAAAATAAATAGGATATAACAGTTGCACTCAACATAACAAGGACACAACAGTTGTATTGGATTTGGGAAGACTGATTGTACCATTAACCTAGCAGAAACATTTCCTACATCTCCCTAAGCTGTTTCAGGAGACTGAGGAAACCATGATGAATGCTGTTATGCAATACAGGAAATTACAGCTAGAGATGTAAGATGGAAATTGTTGTGGAGGTGCTACTATTCACAAAAAACATTATATTTAGATGCTAAGCGTCATTTGCTTTCTAAAGGAACTGCTCTCCTCACCACTCATCCTGTTCTACAATACCACCGATGAGAGCAAATATCTTTCCGGAGTATTTGTCAGTGAGATGGACACTTTTGCTTCATGACTAGGATTTGAAAATAATGTGTAATTGGTCCTTACTAGGTATGGAGAAGAAATTCACATTAATCAAGATTTGTACCGTTCTTGGTCTGCAAGACCATTCATTAAACTGTACATGGCTGTTTCAGTTTCCCGTCAAGTAGAAACTGCGAGTGTGAGATTTTTGTTTCTTCTTCAAATTATTCATAAATAAATAAATAAATAAATAAATAAATAAAAAAAAAGTGTATACTTGAAAATATGCATAAACAAAATTTGGTTGATAGGAAAAATAAATGAAGATGCACGGAAGGTGACAAAAATTAAATTAAAATGTGTTTACATCCCATCGATTCTTCCTTTCAGTTTGGAATGCTATCAACTTTATAAAGATACTCCATTTATATAGCCCATCTTGCCCTTTTTTCATCAAATTATAGATGTAGATGTGTGGCTATCTTTCCCTTTAGGATGTGGTTCACTAATAACATTTTCTTTCTGCATCAAAAACTGCCTTTATTTTGAGCAGACTTTTTATTCAAATTTTCAACACAAAATCCTAGAGCATATTGAAATATAAATTCTATTGATCTTCCTATAGTTGTTTCTCCTGAGCCGGGCTGTCTAAGGGCCTTTCCGCACGATGTTGTTATAGTGCGATTATTCCACTTTCAACATCCTATGGAATCCTGGGATTTGTAGTTTAAGGAATCGTAGAGTTTGCAATTTAGGGAGGAGCATTTAGACTTCTCAGCCAGAGAGCTCTTTGGCCTCGGGAAACTACACACCCCAGAATTCCACAGGAGGTTGAAAATGGAATAATCACACTATAACAGTGTCGTGCGGAAAGGCCCTAAATTAGTTTTGCTTACGCTTTAAACAACTTTAACTGGTAATTGAACTCTTAACTATACCATACAAATGGCTCCATAAAGCTTTTTTTATTCTATCACCACAATACAGCTGCCTATCAGGAAACTTTTTCTTCAACCCTCGTCTTTAGTGGCTGAAATACACTATGAATAACAAGTGAATGTGTTCAATGTGTCAAAGCAATCTAATTGATTTTGACTGGAGAAACTTGTTGCAGAGTTTTGAGTATCCTGATGTGTTATAGAGGCCTAAATCTAGTGTGTAGTCCCAACTACAGTAGAGTCAGCAAATGAATGAGAACTTGGCAAGTCAGCTACGCTTGTATAGGTTCCATTGATTCAATGGTTCTGTTCCACTGTCTTCTAGATTTAGACTAAAATTCCCCACTGGCCACTACTGTGAACCTATGAGAAAACATAAATCAACCAATTCCTCTTTCTCACAGGTTTGGAAAGAATTGCAAGGGATTCTGCTTATGAGCAAGAAGGAAAGGTCCAGTTTGTCATTGATGCTGTTTACTCCATGGCATATGCACTGCACAACATGCATAAAGACCTTTGTCCTGGATATATTGGTCTGTGTCCACGGATGGCTACCGTTGATGGCAAAGAGCTTCTTAGTTACATTCGAGCAGTAAACTTCAATGGTAAGTTTGCACTATTTTTGTCTTGTCTAAATATAGCCCCAAAATGACAATTTTTCGCACTTCTATATAGGACACTTTCAGGCACAGGATAAGAAGCAATTCTCTCTCTCTCTCCTTCTCTCTCTCTCTCTCTCTCTCTCTCTCTTTAAATGTCTGGGGTTTTTTACCTGCTTTGAAACTCAAAATGTATTTTTTAACCTAATATCAATCGTTACGGGAAACAGATAGAAGTTAAACAGTATCTCTGTCTAAATAATTCGGTGGGAAATGGATATTTTTGAAGCAAGCTGTGCAGGACTGTTTACAGGACAACCTCCAATGTCTGTGAAAGTAAAAGTGCCCATTAAAGGAAAAAAAAAGGGGAGGACTCTTGTTTTAAGTGGGCAGAATCCTGTGTTGTCTTCTTAGAGACTTTTCGCATGTTACCCGTTTGCACGACTGGGGAGGGCGTCTTGCGCAAAAAGCCTCATCCAGAACGCTGCCACTTCCCTGCTCCTTCATCCCGCAGGTCGCTTCCTGGTAGTGCAACCATCGCGCTAGTGCCCTGCCCCTTCCTTCCGCAGTGCAGTCTGGGAGGGTGCGCTGGGGGAGGAAGCGCGACTGGCCCGGCTCGTTTGATGCACTACACGCAGGTAAGTGTGCAAGGGCCCCAGGAGCATTGTGTGACTGTGCAGTATTTTCAGCTTAGAGCCGAAAATAAGAAAATGCGTGTGCATCCCGCTTTAGGCTCGTGAGTGTTGTGTGAATGGGAGTGTGTCGTACGGACCGACGCTCCCATTTACGTGATGCTCAAGGGGCCCTCGCGCTACAGAAACTTTGTGCGAAAAGGGCCTTAGTTAAGTAATCTCTCCTGTTCAGACCCCCTCAAACCTGACAGAAACATCATTCATCTGTGCTCTGATCTCTGACAGAATGGATCTCCTTCTCCCTGCACTTGATAATGTAAGTTTGGAGGGCAGTTACAAGTATGGCAATAGTGTCACAGTCATGACTAAGTTGTGCTCATGAATACAAAGTAGAAGTAAACAAGAGATATGTCAAAATCCCGACCAAGTAGTGATCATGAATATGAAACAGTTACAGATGAGTAAATCTAGACAATTGTTTTGTATCATGAACAGAGTAGAAATAATTGAGAGACAGAGCTCCATGTGCTGACTGATGGTTACTTGTTTTGTAAACTGTTAAAAAGCCCAGTGTGTTTTGGCCTCTATTGAAGTTAGCCTTCCTTAGGGGGTACACTTTACACAGAAATTTCTAGAATTGCATAATTCAATCTCCAAAGAAAGGGGCTGTTGCTCAATACAGTGGCCAATTCGAGAAATACAGTGTCCATTCCACTGTATATAGTCATGATTTTGCCATGATCATAGCTCCATTCCCCCACAGACTATTTTATTAGTCTTGGGGACAAGGAGATCAATTTTGCTGGTGATTGGAGTGTGGTGAATGATGTTTCCATCAGGTTTGGGTGGGTAGGACCAAAAGAGATTGCTAAGTATACTTAACTAAGTAGCTGATAAAAAGATTCCTGCCATTTTTTTTTTTTTTTGTCTTAATCATTTTCCTGTAGCAGAAGTTTGTGTGAACATTGTTTCATCTTTTAATGCTAGGCAATAGAAGAATCACCAGTTCCCCATTCCTGGGAACTTCATTGGCAGTGTTCATACACAACTGTGAGCCAGGGGCCCTTTCACACTACACAAGTTATAGTGCTATAACACCACTTTAACTGCCATAGTTCCTTCTATGGAATTCTGTGATTTCCAGTGTAGTGGAGGATGTTTAGAATTTTTCTCCAAAGTTCTCCTTCTAGTGCATCACCAAAATACAAATTGATAATTCCACAGGATGTCACCATGGCAGTGATATAACAGCACAGTGTGAAAGGGCCCCAGGACACCTGCAGCTGGTTTTATGCAAAGGGCTGATACATGCAACCCGTTTACTCCATCCTTTGAACAAGACTGAAGTGCATAGTTTATGGTGATACCTGAACACAGGATTGTGGCTTATTGCTGGTTTATTATTCTTCTTCATTTGGAAACAGCAACCTAGTATCTCAGGTACAAGTCTTATAATCAGCTATCCCTTCCTGCCTGGTTACTCTTGATTGCACAAAGAGAGAAGTAAAGTAGAATGAACAACTGTTGTGCATCCACATATTCTTTGTTGCCAGGAGTCCTGGTTTTTCACTGTGTATGACCATGACCTTTGTATCTATCTTCAGTAATTTGGCCAAGGTTTATGTTTACTACTAGTACATTTTTTTCAATGCCTTATTCGTGAAATATAGCCGTGGACTGCCTGTTGGTTGGGAATATGATTAGAGTTGCCTACATGCAAGGACAGAAAAAGCTTATAGGGAAATGTGTACTAGTTTGGAGAGATGAACACGAAGGCGAAAGAAAGATCTCTGAAGCTCCTCTTCCCTTCTGAACACACAGTAGTTCTGTTAGTGCTTGATTATATTTTGTGCTGTTTTCAACAGAAATGACAGGAGGCTCTTTACAATAGTATCCTTTCTGCCAGACATGCCTGGAAACCATAAGCAGAATAGCACTGTCTATCACACTACACTACACTGACCTCAGATGCCTGCCTTCTTTTCTACAAGGCCATTTTCAGTTTAGCTTCTGAGTGGAAACTGCTTTTGTTTCAGGCAATGCACCAGAAAAAAAACCATTTGGTTGATCTACATGTTGGCTGTAGTATGCATTATTTCTTCCCTTGATAAATGTTCTTTTGGTTTACCTTTTGAAAGTTCCATATAGGGACCTCTGGCCTTCAAGTATCATATAAAAATGATAGTATCCAGCCAGTGTGGACTGTTTGTAGCTTAGTCTAGCACCAACTGGCTGTACTTGTGGACAAATTTCAATAAAAATATTCTGTGAGAACTGGGCTAGCCATTTTGTAATACCTCTGCAAGTGAAGTACACAGGAGAGGATTGTCAGTTGGTCAGTTTAATTATGATCAAAATTTTGAATAAATTAAGTATCTCTTAAAGAAAAAATGGGACTGCATTGGCTTTAGCCTTGACATAAGGGGTGGCTAATGAGAGAATTGTGTATGTACTGAAGATATTTAAACAGATTTTTTCTAGAAAGGGAAAACCCTTCTTTCTGTTCTACCACCCTCATAAATACATCTGGTTGGAACATGTAAGGAGGCCTTCTCAGTGGCTGCCCCCAGCTGGGGAATTCCTTGCAGGGAAAGTTAAAGTGGAACTCTCCCTACTCTTTATTTCTGTTTCAACAAGCCTTTGAGGACTGGCTGTTTAGAGGGGATTGGCCTTGTACAATGTACTGGAATTTCTATTTGTTAGTTTTGTTGGGCTGTTGTGTTTTCTATGGTTTATGTTTTTAACTTGATTTAATTTTTAGCTATATTTTTAATCTGTTGTAAGCTGTCTTGAGTGCTGAACTAGGAAACAGAAGTTGGAATTAACAAAATTGACAGCAAAATAAAGATAGAAGCAATAAATTGCTGTCAAATGATCAAAATGAACCTCTGTTTACAACAGCCTGCATTCTGTGTGGAATCCAGGATTGGATCTACAAATAATCTGTGGCTTCCATGTGGGTCGTAACTGTCTTTTCACCTGCCTTGGGTCCTTCATCAGAGAAAGTGTATGTGTATATACACTTCATCTTATGGTGACCCTATGAATTTCATGGGATTTCTTAAGCAGGGAATACTTAGAGAAGATTTACCATTGCCTTCTTCAGAAATATAGCCTACAGCACCTGTTCCCCATCGAGATACTAGCCAGGCTGGGCCCTGATTAGCTTCCAATATCAGACAGGACCTGGAGCCTTCAGGGTATTCAGCCACTACATAGGAGAAAGGCAAGATGTAACATGTATATAAAATGTATATACTTCTCAAGCAGCACGCACTTGTTAACTTCTCCATCATCCCTTAATCTGCATCACCAAGTGAAACAAAGCCTATGCACAGAGTTGAAAGAAATGTTTGAAAATCTGTACACATAAAAGAAAGACTCTGTTACCCTCCTATATTATTCCCTGCATTCTCAGATTGTGTGCAAGCTCGTTGAGCCAAATGAGTTTTCTTTGTTTATAGTGCTGCCTAAATGGGCTGTGCGCCACTACATTAAGAATGGAGAATTCTTAGCCCCTGAGATGTTTAACTGAAGAACTGAGAGATGTATCTCAAGATTCTCAAAAGATGCAAATTTACTGATAGAAAAACGTGTCATGTTTTAGCCTTTTTGTGCTCTGGTGGTCTTCAAGAGATTATTTAAAATCATAAAAGGTATGACATGTGGTCACATAATATCACATTGCATAAAATTCTTATTTTATTTGGAAATTGGCTGAAGCTGGTATTTATTATCTGTTTATCTATTTAGAATCAAACTTTATACATTTCTGAACCAAAACTCCTAAAGCATTTATTAGACAATTGAAAATGTTGTGTGAACAAAGGCAGCAGGCAGCAGATAATGGGGGGAAATGCAGATAACATCAACTGTACATGGATATAATTGGGAAAAACTTGAAATGTTTTGAACAGTGAAAAATTTTTCTACTAATAACAAACCCTCATTTGAATACCTTGTGATCCTTCTTCTTCTGTGGTTGTGAATCCATGCTCCCCAGTTTTTGTTTTTGTTTTCCTTCAAATGTTTTAGATGACAGTTCCCACAGTCCTTTACCATTGGCTATGCTAAATACCTTAAAGGAGCTAGATCTTGTCTGATCTTGGAAGCTAAGCTGGTCAGCCCTGGTTGGTACTTGGATGGGAGACTGCGAATGAATATTGGGTGCTGTAGGCTATATTTCAGAGGAAAGAACTGGCAAAGTCACCTCTCGAATATTCCATGCCAAAGAAAATCCTATAAAATTCATGGGATCACCATAAGCCAACAGGAGACTCGAAGGGACATACACACGAACACCTGCTGATGGGAGTTGATGGGTGGCCAGAAGTTCAATATGTTTGCATGTGAGTGTGAGCATTTGTGACTCTCCAGATGTTGTTGAATGGTAACTCTTATCATCCATAGCTAGCATGGGCAATGGTGAGAGATGTGAACTGTAGTTCACAACTTTCAGAGGGGCAACTATAAGTTCTGCATACATATTTCTACTATTATTGTTGTTGTTGTTGTATGCCTTTAAGTTGTTTCCTATTTATGGTGACCTTAAGGCAAACCGATCATGGGGTTTTCTGGGGCTGAGAGTGTATAATGCCCCATGCTCATCCAGTGGGTTTCCATGGCTGAGCGAGGAATTGAACCTAGCCTGCCCATACCATTATACCACACTGCTCTATTTCTACATACTTGCTTACAGTGTACCTAGCACCTTACCTTTCCTACCTGACATGCGTGGGAATGTAGAGGCCAGAACTGTCCCCTACCCTCATGGAGCAAAATTTGAGCAAAAACATGAAAGGAAGTTAAATGAGGGCCCCCAACAGGAGTTAGAAGTCATTTGGATTCTGCTTCAGGAAGTATCATTTCTTGGGAAGACAATGACGAGTCATAGGGTGTCAAACAGAAACCTAGCTTTATCCTGCTTATGTCTCATTAAATAGGAATTCTACACCTGATATGTGATCTCAATGCTGAGAAGATAAGGAGAAAATCCGATAATATGCCACTGCATTCAAACCTTTCCATCTTCTACCTACTTGAGTAGAAAATGAGAGAAAAAATTGCAAAGCATTATTGATGCAGGAACAAAGTCCATCTCTCTCTCTTAATCTCTCTCTCTCTCATACACACACACACACACCATATCTGGATTCTGAGAATGATAGTTATATGGCAGTGTTTTTGATTTTCAGTGTGTCTTGGGCATTGGATACTATATACTATATATGATACTATATCATTGGATACTATATTTTTTCAGAGGCACTGGCAGATTTGAGTATTTGCTTTTAGTGTTTTTCAGCTAGTTTGTGTTGTCTGGGAGGAAATTAGAGGTGGTATATTTAGAAATATTTCTCCCATTCAGACATACATTACTAAAAGGGGTCTCCTTTAATAACATTAAGCAATTAAAAACTCAAGAGAAATAACATCAAACAAATATTACGTGCTTATTGCAAATTCATCCAGTATGGTTTTAATTCATCTTGGATTCTGTTCTGGCAACAGGCAGGATTAGAAATTATGTGTAGTGTCCTTGTGACACTTGAACTTGGTAGGTCAATTAATAGGCAAAACACTTTGGCGTGTGTGTGTGTGTGTGTGTGTGTTGGGGCCTTTTATTTGTTTTTGGCTTTGTTCTCTCCCTGAAGACATGGTATAAGGAGTCATGGCTTCTGATGAGTCACTAACTTGCTTGGGGGAGTAGCAGCCACTGCCTCTATATAACACTTCCTCAGTCTTATGGAGCTCAGTTTTTGAGGAGAAAGCAGAAGGTGAGCTATATTTGATGGGTCATCCTTGACCCTTTTTTTATTATTTTATTTTGAAGGCTTGTATGAGGACTTTTTTCCGTATTGGCAAAGGGGTGGGGCTTCTCCTGATTACTGACTTGCTTGGGGGCAGAGCTAACAGCAACTAGCTCTATATAGCTGCTGCCTCAGTCTTTTGAGGTCAGTCTCTGAAGGCGAGAGGTCTTGTGATGTGTACAATCATATATGAAAGTGTTATTACTGTCTGAAAAAAAGTTTTTAAAAATGCAGGCATGGAGGCAGAAGGAGCTGTCATTGTCTGCTTCAAAGTACATGCAGTGTTTGTTTTCTTGCCAGAAAAACCTCACTCACTACACAGTTGTAGGAAGTGCAAACCAGTGGCTCTCTTTGAAGAAAAGGTCAATGCATTGCAGCGACTTGTTGAGACTTTTCAATGCATCAGAGGACATGAGCACTTTCTAGATAGATCAGAGGGAGAAGTAAACCTATGGAAGCAACGGGAAATAAAAACTGCCAATGCAAACAAAGAAGGCTGCAACACTGAGGGAACATCCTGGGGGACAGTCATCACTGGGAGCATATACAAGGGATTCAGAACTACTTTCAGCTAAGCAATTTCTTCCTACCTCTTTCTGAGGATAAGGATGGTGAAAAGACACAAACAGGAGACCAACTACAAGAGACACTGTATGTCAAGGAAGGAGCCAACTTAACTTAACTGCAGCAAGATTAAAAGAAAGATGGGAGGGAATTCATTGCTCGGGGATATAGAAGGAACTGTATGCTATCCAGACTAGATGGATCAGGAAATGTGTTGTGTTCCTAGTGTGCAGTATCCCTTGGACAATGAAGCCCTAGGCAGGAAGGTGAAGAGGCACAAGTACTACATGTGAAAAGGACCTTGCGACTATTGCTGATCATAAGTTGAATATGAGCCTTCAGTGTGATACTGCAGCAAAGAAGGCAAATGCTACCTTGGCTTTCACATTAATAGAAGCACAGTTTCCAGGTTGAGGGAAGTAATAGTTCCATTATATTCTGCACTGACTTGGCTTCACTTTGAGTACTGTATTCAGTTCTGGATGCTTTATTTTATGAATGATATAGGCAAGCTGGATTAAGTACAGAGGAGAGCATCAGGTGTGATAAGAGGTGTGGAAAGCAAAACATATGAGGTGGGGTTGAAGGAGCTGGGGATGCTCAGCTTGGTGAAGAGAAGTGAGAGGGTTACATGATTATGCTATTTAAATACTTAAAGGATGGCCATAAAGAGGATTGTGCAGGATTGCTCTCTGCTACCTTTAAATGTGAACTAAGTTTAATTGTTTTAAGTTCCAGGAGGGTAGATTTTGACTGAATATTAGGAGGAACTTCTTGACAGTGAGAGCAGTGCAGGAATGGAACCAATTGCCTTCTTTGGATGTCTGGATGTCTTCTAAATAAATAAGCTTCTGCCTTCCTCACTTTCTTAAAACAAAGTGAATTTGTAATCAAGGTGACAGGTTAGAGCACTTCATGAATGAATCCAAGTGGCATCCATTAAACTGTTAAGTTCTGTTTGTTAATCACTCTTGTGTGTGAGAGAGAGGCTGACTGTATCCTCCTGGGATTCTGAACAAACTTGTGAGAAGTGCTGTTTGTTTATGTTTTTATCACACACACAAACACACACACACTCCCAGAGAGAGAGAGAAATATCCTTCAAGGCTCAGTTTGTTTTAACTTTGTTTCTTGTTTCCTTTTGATTTGTTTCAGAATGTTTCCCCTGCCCTGTCAAAAGGGATCCTGCAACTTTAATAATGCCCCTGGTTATGAACTATTTAGAAAGAGCTGTGTTTTAAAATGGTTTAGCTTGACCTTGGAAGTTCAGAGTGTTTCT
Organism: Ctenosaura bakeri; assembly: GCA_948474755.1. Taxonomy (NCBI): domain Eukaryota; kingdom Metazoa; phylum Chordata; class Lepidosauria; order Squamata; family Iguanidae; genus Ctenosaura; species Ctenosaura bakeri. Next base: position 47,469 of record CAOLHI010001304.1, on the reverse strand, counting down.
GTATACAGGACATTATGGGACTACTAACACAGAGCAGCACAATTCACAAGCGTTTATATTTTATCCAATGCAAGGCATGTGGGACTATAAAGCATATGGCTGAATATAAGAAATGCAGAGGGTTTAGCAATCTGTTTGACTGGCCATACTCGGTTCCTTCCTCTCTTTCCTCGTCCTACCTCTAGTTAGAGATGAATGTGCTGTCTGCCAATACATTGCTCCTTGAAGTCAGGGATGATTTTCACACAACCCTCCTGATGTTGATGAAGTCCATATTCAAGCAGCCCTAAGCAGCATATTTAATGCTGAGAAATGCTGGGAGCTCTAGTCCAACCACATCTAGAGATCTGAATGATTCCATCCCCTGCCCTAGAGTTAGGAATGCCTGTTATACCAGTCTCTTTTGCTTTTTTATTTTTTTTTAAACTTAAGATAAAGACCCTTTGCATGGATGTTCACTGCTAGTGTTTATTTCTATTTAACCTATTAAAATTAAACCTTGTACAGTGTAGAATAGAAGAAGAAAGTTTGGGCACAGACACAGTAGGTTGATAAAAAGAGACACATCTCCCTTTGCTTTTAAGTGAAAATTAGCATTTTTCCTTTTGTCTGTGTAATCAGATGCACAACATCTTATTTTATTGCCTCTTGTTTACTTGGGCTTGAGTTGCAAGGAAAATGTTATTCCCCCAACGGCTTCATCTATGTAATATTCAGTGACACTTTCATGACAGCAGAGCGATCAGATCCTCCATAGCACAGTGAACCGATATAATTGATATGACATTGGATTTTGTTTAGCTGTGCTTCCGCAACTTTGAATTTAAAGCAAGGAATATCATTTCTCTCAATGTGAGCTTAATGGAGGTAGCACATCAGGGTTTGTCACAGGGTGAAGGCATAGAGTGGTTATTTGTCATTTTCTGAAAGTAAATTCAGCATCTTATGCTATTACTTTTGATTTGGAGGTAGCTAGCAATCAAATGGAAATCAGATTGTATTGAAAACAGAATCAATTGCTTCTTGTATGCTAAAGTATTTTGGTGACTAATCTTATTTCATACAAAAACCTGGAAGTCTTCCATTTCCATAACATTTTAAGGGTACTTTATTGGTATAATAATGCCTTTCGAGTGATGAGAACTCTTGAGGTATGTAACAGATACAGGCTATTGTGATATTTTTATATTTAGATGCTGTTGCCCTAGATTTGTAGCAAGTAGGAGGAGATATAATATAAATAACATTTGCTGGTCATTTTGGTTGAGAAACCTATGTGGCTGAAATTAAAAATAAAGGCAAGAGTCACTGTGTGTTTAGACTCTAATTTATAAGCAAGCTTCCATCAGAAGTTGTTACGTTGTTACATGTTATGCAAGGTCTATTTGAAAGAATACCTTCACACACACCTGTCCAAGAACTGAGATCTGCAGGAAAGGCCTTCTTCTGTGTCCTACCAATGGGAAGACATGGGAGAGGACCTTCTTCGTTGTGGCTTGTGGAATGCCCGCTCTGTGGAGATTCAAATGATGGTAACATTGTTTTCTTTTCAGTGCCAAGTCAAAGTGTGTGTGTGTGTTTACATACAGTTTTTACAATGTTAATGTGCACGTGTGAAGGGAGGAGCTGGGCAAGCCTGGCCGAAGGCAGCCAATCAAAGATCAGAGAATTCTGGTGTGTTGGGGGGGCTGTGGGGAGGAAATGTTACAAAAACTGAGGCTTATCTCTTTCAGGAGTCATAAGGGAAACATGTGACACAGAGGCAGAGAATAATAGGAACAGATGGAATTAGAGACTGGGGAATCAAAGGAAAGAACTGATTATGATTTTGGGGAGCTCTACATTATTTAGTAGTTCAAGGCTAGTGTCTGATTTTCTTGAGACTTAATAAGCTTCTATTTGTTTGTTTTATCATTGTTTCTGTCTGTTCGTATTAAGTTTGGTTGACATCCTTACCATAGCAAACCCACTAAAACAACACAGCAGCTGGCCCACAATAGGGGATCACATTGAGACCCAAGTACCCAATCCAAGAAGGGATTGGTGGGAAGCAAAGTGAGTGACAGGAACCCAAGGTTGGAACTGTGGAGCCAGCCTGACAAGGAGATTTGTGACAGCATGGTTTTGAACTATTGTAGCTTTTAAAGTTGTTTTAATTATTGTCATGCTTGAAATATTTTTCTCTTGATTAATTTATGATTTTAATTATAAATTGTTTTAATTTGTTTATATTGTACACCACCCTGAGATCCTGCAATAAAGGGTGGGGTACAAACATTTTAAAAACTAACTAACTAATTAAATAAATATATATTTTGGCTGTACTTATACATACACTTGTTGTTGCTATAGCCCATTGTAAGGTAAAGCTGTGAAGAAGGAAGTTAAATGAATTTCAAGCTCCTGCTTCCTTGGGTCTAATGGGTACTTCCACATGCACCTTAGTGGTTTCTGTTTGTACATTGTGATGGCAGAGAAATTTGTTCAGTCCACATTTTAAGTAATGCAGACGTACCAACTTCTTATTTCCCTGAGCAATACAACAACTGAAACAAAGTTAAACATCAGTATTCATATATATTTTTTAATTTTTTGATGTAGTGTTCCAATTTTAAAAATGCACATAAAATGCAAGCAGTATGAAAAATATGCACAAAAATGCACATATTGTTGGAGATGTTGGAACAAGAATGCAGATGCTAGGGAAGATTGCATACCCAGGTGTATATTAAGCAAAATATCTATTAAAATTTGTATTTTAAAACATCACAAACTGATATGGAAACATGATGATACCCACTTAAGGTTGGACAAATGAGAAAGTGAGCAAAACGAAACAAAACTTCTTTGTACATTCATAGTAGACTCTGAGCATTCTTCTTGTGATGAAACCTAACAGAGCTCTCCCAGGCAGTTCCTTGCATATTAGAGAGGATGTACATGTTACACAAAATGTACAGAAGCTGCATGTCACAGCCTTTGCTTGGTGTCTAGAAGGATATAGTGATGGATGAACACCACACATACACATTTCACTGGAAACAATTTGACAACATACTCCCAACCCAGAATTATATGTCAAATTGGGTCATTCCTTTCCTCAGTTACTTGCCACTGTTTGTCTTTCCCCTAGACTGGAAGTTCCTGGGGGCATGCTGGGTGCAACTTGAGGCTGATTAGGCAGTAGTTACTTCCATCAATATCTGCAGTAGCATGAGAGAGGTGATGAATAATGGAAAATATATTTTCTATCTTCATCCTTCTGTGGGTTCTGAGCAACCTGGATCCTGATATATTTGTGAATGACAGCATCTGGTGCCTAACAAAATGATCCTACTGCCCTTTGCTTGCTTCTGCTAAGGAGATGCATTGTTGAAAGGAAAAAGTATGTAGTTAGGAGGGATCTAGCATGTCTAAAATGGATACTGTCAGTTCTTCAATCACAGGCAAGCCACCAGATGTTTTTTGGTTGTAACTTCTATCATTCTTCAACATTGGCTATGCTGGCTGGGCTGGTAGATACCATTGCCCAGTGACATCTTGAGGGCTACACCTAATTGCTAATCATTTCTGTCCTAAATGGGCCTGGAATGACCCCTCCAACAACCCCCCCCCCGATATTTAATTCTGTTTTCATCAGTCCATGTCCTGGAACTAGTAGTTCAGATAATTTTTCCATGCATCATACGTGCTATCACCACCAGCTATTTTTTGGAAAAAACACAACTTTTTTTCTTTGGTTCTATAGGTTTGGTTAGATTCTAGAAGTAGCATAGCAACCCTGTGTGTATGCCGGTGTTTACAGGAATGACAAATATGATGACCTGCATTATAAGTTACCTCTTTTCTGCTGTGTAGGCAAGCAGAGGATATTTTAAATGACTTTCATGTGCTGGATGTCATTTGTAAATGGTCCTTTTCTTTCCCCCAATGTTATAATAAATAGCATACAATGAACAAAGAAGGGAAAAATTACTCAGTTTATTTTCACAGAAATCTATGTTATTTTTTTCCCCCAGATAGCCATAGACTGTCAACAGAAAAGGAGACTGATGAGTTAGGTATTCATTCTTCACATTTATCCAATTTTTCTTCTGGAAGTTGTCTTAGATTCTCGTAGTATTCTCTCAAGGAGGTTAGCATACATGTAGTGATTGTCCCAGGGTCATCTAGATTGCTACTTAAGTGGTGGTGCCTCATCTAGTGTTGTTTCCTGAGCCTTCAGCTGCCAGTGAGTTTCTAGGAAAGAAAGAACAGTTTGTAACCAAGGGGCACAAACATGAGACTGGCCCCTGCCACACTGTGGGAAAATTGCCATTGCCCCATGTCAGATCCCTTGAAATGTACTGACCTACAGAACTTTATGCCTGAGCAGAGAGCAGCATTTAGGTGTCATCAGTCTAGGTCCAATATTCTGTCATTTCACCATTCTGTTTTTCAGTATGCTGGGAGTCAGGAAATAAAGAGTTCTAAACACTGAAGTAATTATACTAAGCACATAAGTAATTATACAAATCCTTTGTTGTAGTGTCTGTTTTATCATGTGACCCATCCACCAAGAATATAATCAATCAACACACTCTCCTGATTCTTGGAACACGCCTTCTTATCAAAGGATGAGACTAAGCATAGGCACTGGCACTGATGCAGTCCTTTGAACTGAGTGCTTCATGATCAGAGTAGTCCAGTGGAAAGAGTGCTGCACTTTGAGGCATTAGTGCACTCGTGTGTCTTGGGCAGGACAATCTGGTGGTGCAGTGGTTAAATGCCAGTACTGCAAGCCACAAGGTTGTGAGTTCGATCCTGCCCGGCTCCAAGGTTGACTCAGCCTTCCATCCTTTCGCAGGTCAGTAAAATGAGTACCCAGCTTGTTGGGGGCATGTATAGAAATGTTTCGAAATACATGCTATTTGTAAGTTGTTCGCCACCTCGTTCCATATGGAGAGGCGGGATACAAATAAATAAATAAAAAATTAAGTATCAAATTTTTCAAAAAGTAGCAGCAGTGTCTGAAGTGAGTAGCTTGGACCCAATTGATAGCACACTGAAACTATGGAGATATGGGCCTCATTCAACCCTGGGATAGATTTCTCTAAGCTTGATGCATTTAGTAAATTATGTTTAATTTAATAATTAGTCTGATATAAAACAAACCATTAAGAAGAAGGAGAAAATACATTGCATGGCTGTAAATTACTTGGTTGTTATTAAACATGGAAATATGGATATCCACTTAGAGTTTAGATGGCGGAATGAAAGAAAAAATGCATAGCTAGCTTAGCGATGCTGACCCAGTTTATAGACGGTCAGACCTCCAAACCATTGAAGAACTGCAGCTGTCATGCTACACTTGTGCCTGCCTGCCCTGCCTCCCTGCTGTCATGGTCTAAGCAAGAGGAGGGGAATATATTGCATAACTACCCCCTAAGCATTGTATTTGATGAGATCCTTAGTATGCATTTCTTTTCTAAGGTGCTGGACTCCTGTGGATTCAGGCAAAAATGAAACATTCATCAATGGAGACATATCTTGCTTGAAGGCAGTTTTATAAAGTGATTAAGCTGTCAGCCTCTTTCCTTACCAAGGATAAGCAGGCATAGTGGATGGAACAGATACTTCCTTGGGACAGTGGTAAAATGGCAGTTGAAGTCTGGCCTCCCATTACTGAAGCAGCTCTTCTGTAGTGAAACCCAGAACTAAAGATATTTACCTGTAATCCTAAAGATAAAAAGTTGTGCTTGGTGTACCTTCTTTTAAAACTATAACTGCAGACTTGCTAATAGCCCAGTCTTCTTTTGTTTTCTGTATCATCATTTTAGGATGAAAAACTAAGCTATTCTATGGTCTGGCTCACATGTAATATTAAATTGTTGTTATATCATTACATACATGAATCTCAAGGCTCAAGCACTTAACTCACTCCCTTACTGCTTCTGGTGCAGCTGTGAGAAAATCAGGAGCCCTCATTCCCATTTTCAGCTAACCACAGTTACATAGTAAGTCTGTGCCTGCAAAAATTGTGCCAGCTTCACACCATGTTTTATGACCCTTTGGGGCATTAGGGCTTCTCTGTCTCTCTGACTTCCCAAGTTATGATAATTTGGCTAGCTCTCAGGTTCCATAAAACTTTTTGTACATATATTGGCACAAGCTAATTTAGTTTTTCAGTTCTTGTTTTGAAATGCTTGTATGTTCAATTTTTAAAAAAATGTGCAAATATGCATACATCAAAAACTATGAACATATTCATTCATTCATTCATTCATTCATTCATTCATTCATTATTAGCAGCAGTAGTCACAACAGTGACAGCCACAGCAGAAGTAACAAATAACAACAAATATTGAGTGGATGTGAACGTATTTGCCAGTATAGCAACAGTATTGTGAATATGAATTTGGAAGTTTTTGTACTTTTCCCTCTAGTCAGTAGTTTTGTATGCATTCTTTCTTCCTGTATTTCACTGTACATACAAAAAGACCACTCACAATACTTGTTAAATGTGTATAAACGCAGAAGAATGGAATCAGCTGTATGAATCACCCTCAAGGCAAAGGATTAATGGGCCTTTGTATGTTGCATTATAATGCAGTTTTTAATTACATGATTAGCTAAAATCAAGAATAATGTATCAGGAACAAAGGGGGAGTGTAGCTTGACAGTAATCAGATCATACTATGCATGGATAGTACTCCTTATCTTGTTTATGTATGGGCATGAGATGATGCCTATTATTTTAAAGAAAGCAAATAGAATATTGACTGCAACCAATTAAGGGATAATTCAGATCTTGGATATTTCGCTTGCTCCTATGGCATGATTTTTATATCTAAATACCAACATAACATGCAACGTATGAAAATAATGTATTACACAGATATAATCCTCAATCTACATTCTCCCTTACAAACCTGCCAATGTTTTGAGATTTGCTGGGGAGGGCCTTCTCTCTGTCCCAGCACCATCACAGGTACATCTGATGGGAACACAGGAAAGGGCCTTTTTGGTGCCCCCCCAGCCTCTGGAATTCCTTTACCAGAGAGGTTAGATTGATGTTATCTCTAATTTCATTCCATAAACAGGCAAGGATGTTTCTGTATCAGCAGGTCTTTAGGACTGAGTGTACAAGCCCCATCGCACCTAAACAATGAGCTGGACTTCCTATGTGTTGTTTTTCTTGCACTGTTTATTTAAAAAAGTGTTTTATGTTTTTAACTGGTTTTAATTCTGTTTGATAGTCTATTGATCTTTTAACTTTTGTGACTTTTAACAATGTGGATTTTTTAAATTTTTTGTCAGCTGCCATGAATCGCAGACTGGGAAGAAGACAGGAAATAATATTGAGGAGGAGGAGGTGGTAGCAGTTGATGACAATGTCAGTTTTGTGGGGATGAATAGTCCTTACCAGCTGAGGAGCTAGAGTAGCTCAGACTAGAGTTTGATTCTGTGAGTGTATGGGTGGGTGTGCTCAAACACACATATGCACACACACCTGTGCATATGTATGCCATGTATGTACACATCTGTGCCTGTATCTGACCAGTGCATTCATTCATTATCTCAATACTAGGGGATGACTCAATATTTCTGAAATACAGTCAGCCTTCCGCATTTGTGGGCTTGACATTCACGGATTTGATTATTTGCGTGTTTCTCCAACCCCTGCCCTCCCACCTCAAGTGCTTCTTTTTGGGGGGAACCTTCTCTCTTGGTGGCTCCAATCAAGCTGCATAGCTCTTTAAAAACCCACCTCTGGTCCTCCTCTTCCTTTACCAGTGTCTGTCTGACCAGCGAAGGATGGCTCTCTGCCCAAATTCTCAGCACCACAAACCAAGGAAAGAGATGGGCAAGAGAGAGGAAGTACAGGACCACCATGCCAATCATTTCCTTTCCCTGACCTGGTTTAGACCCTGGGTAGCCAGTCTCCCCACCCATGCCTCAGCCCCCTTCCCACAAACACAAAAATTTTATTTGCAATTTTTTCACTTTTGTGAGGGTCCTGTGTCCCTAACCCTAGTGAATGTGGAGGGCCAAGTGTATTATAAATTATAACCAGTGGAACAAAAATGGCTTCATGTCATGTAATGCTGTAAACAGTAAAACAACAGTTATGCACCAAAGCTGTGGAGGAGTTTTGTGGGAGCAGATTTGTTGTTGAATTGTTCATCTGGACACACACTATGCAATCAGGAAAACAAAGCATATTTGGAAGATCAGCATATTGTTGACTGGAGATGATATATTGGGAAAGATATTTATAACAGCATGCAGAAAGTTTAAAAGCATTCATGGTTTAATAGGAATGAAGAAAAACAAGCGTTTGGGAGAAATGCAACAGCATCCAGAATCCACAAAACAGCCATACCTTTATTGTGCCAACTAAAAAAGCACAAAAGACATCATGCAAGCTTTCACAGCTCCACTGGCTTTTTCACCAGTGAAAGGAGGTTAAAATCATACAAGAGGACTCAAGAAATAATTCATGTGACAAGAAATAATTCATGTGAAATAGCAATAATAATATTGTTGTTTTAATTGTGAAACTTTAAAAAAATGATATTATAAAAAAAAATCATACAGGAGGACTTAAATATGATGACTATAGAGTCACAGGTCTACATTTTGTCAAGATGTTGCTTTTGTTGATGTCAGTTAAGAGGGTCAGGAGTGATATTAGTGCAGGCAGAGGCCACTCCCCTTTTTGGCCATGTGGGTCCTGGGGGACAAAGACTCGTAAAATCCAGGCAATAAAATTTCAACTCCATTTGTGACAAGAAAAGTAGCAGAAAAAGTGTTTGAGAGGTAACAATTTTGGACAGCAGGAGTTTGATGAGGCAGCTAGAATAGAGAGGTAATGTTGATACTGAACCAGGGCAGACTCATAAATGAATTGTGATACAGCAGATAAGAACCACTGATGGCTGTGTACAGAAACTGCCGCTGATTGCTAAACACTAAACAGGGATCAAGTGTGTATATTTCTGCATGGTTTTAGTGCAGGATGTCACTTGGGGTATTTATGTTGTTAGACTATGGTGGGAGGGGCTGACTGAAAGGCTATATAGAAAACACATCTCCCTCTCTCCTCCTCTTTCCTTTTCATCATTTTATTTATAGATATCTCCTGCATTTCACCTAGTCTAGTACTCAAAGTGGCTTACACCAGTTAAAAGAAACGTAGCTTAAAAAATTTAACAAAGTTCAAAATATAATTAAACTATCAGCAAAATTACAACCAGTTCCAAAATATAACTCTTAAAAGCAATGAATAAACAAAAAAACGACAGTACAGTACAATTCTGCAGGACCCAATCCCCTTGAACACTCAGCCTTCTTCAAAGGCTGAAAATCATCTTCTTCTTCTTCTTCTTCTTCTTCTTCTTCTTCTTCTTCTTCTTCTTCTTCTTCTTCTTCTTCTCTCCTCCTCACCTGCTTGCAGAAAGATACCAGTCTAACATCTCCTGGAAGAAGGGGTCCAGAGCCTAGGAGTAGCCACTGAGAAGTCCCTCTGTTGTGTTCCCGCCAGATGTACCAATGAATACGGCGAGGCAGAGAGAAGGGCTTCCTCAGTAGCTCTCAAAGTATGAGCCAATTTGTATGGAAGAACATGGTCCATCAGATAACTTGGACCTGAGCAATATAATGTTTTAAAGGTCATAACCAGCAATTTGGCTTTGAAACAAACCAGCAGCCAGTGGAGCCACTGCACTAAGGGTGCTGTGTGCTTCTTGTAGCCAGTCATAGTTAATCTGGTGGCAACTCTTTGGATCAGCTAAGCTTTCTGAACACTCTTCAAAGCAGCCTCACACAGACTATATTATAGAACTCCACATGGGATGTAACTAAGGTGTGTGTCACCATATCTAGATATGACATCTCAAGGAATGAATGCACAAGTACTCCTGGCTTCTACTGAGACCTGAGCTTCCAGGCTTGGGGGTGAATCCAGGAGTACACCCAAGCTGCAGACCTGCATCTTTAGAAGGGGTGTAATTCAATACAGCTCTGGCTGAATTTCTGTTCCCTGGACTCTCCTTTGTATCTCTTCGCAAGCAGTTTAAAATTGTTTTATTTTATTTTTTTAGCAGTCCTTCTCTGACAACAACAGACATGTTGAAGGAACTTTGTACCAGTAGTACGTTTCATATTAATAAAACCAGAGTGTAAAGTACTGGAGAAATCTTTCAGATCGTTGCTTCAGCTGCTGGTACTTCACCTACTGCACCACTAACTGTCTGGTTCTTAGCAAGTCAGGCACACCAAGCTCTGTGAATCAAGCATTCACTCTGTGCCTTGGGATCAGAGCTTGGAAGACTTAATTTTTGTGTTCCATAACCCTTGCTGACTGCAGGATTCTGGATGTCCAATCTAAGCAGAGGAACTTTTCCAGGCTTTGATTGGGATCAGCACTTGGAAACATTTCTTTTTGCCCTTTATCTACCTTGATGCCTGAGGGGTTCTGAGTAGCCTAGTTAAAAAAGTAACTTTTCCAAGCTGTGCTACAAATCATCTTGAAGACCTTCTCAGTTTATTCCATTTCCTTGCCAGCTGACCCTAAAACATACCAGGTCCTGTAAAACTCTGACATGCCAAAGCCAACTTACTAATGGCTAAAAGAGAAGAAGAAAAAAAGGGGTGTGAGAGAAAAAGGAAATGTACAAGAAAAAAAAGGGCAAAAAAGAATAGAACATTGGCATAAAATGTCCATAAAGATAATACAAAGCTAAATAAAATGTGCACATGCTAATTTCTATGTATAGATGCAGATATAGAAACAATTACTATAATTTAAATAGAAATACATTGCATCTCACCATAGCAGCAAAGACGGCCAAATGTAAAGTTGGCTGGCATTATGGGTTTGAAAATTTAATTGTAATTTTTTTTAAATCAGGGAGCATAGCAAAACCAAAGAGTTGTAGTATGTTTGTTAGTTCTTTGTTTGCTCATTCACTTTTTATTAATCCTGTCTCACTCTGGAACTCACAGTTTAGTGACAGCCCATTATTAAACAAAATAACAAATCAATTGTACAGTTCCCACCCTGATCTTTCTCAAAGTGTCAGATATCATTACCTAAACTCTTCTTCATGAGATTGGACTTGGCTACTAAGAACCAGTACATCCAAACCATTCTTGTGCCATTTTAGGCAGAGTCCATGACATTTCAAAGAATGGAATCAGTGGCTGAGAACAACCCTGTTCTTTTTTCTTTTTCTTGTTGTATGGATTTATATAGTCACCTGAGCAGTCTTAGAATTTTTTTTAATACCCAAATGTTTAAAATAACCTACACCAACCCCAGATAAATGAGTAATGCACAGGTAATAGTTTTGTGTGAGAGAGACTGGTAGAAGAAGTTCTAAAGGGGTTTATTACATCTTACTGTTTACAACCATACTTTGGACTGTTGTGGACAGTAATGATCTCACAAGAGATGTACAGTAACAAAGAACTGGCAACTTAAATATTTGGAAACTAGAATGAAAGTGTATGATATGGTGGAGATTTTCAAAAAGTGTGATAGGTGGCTAGGGTATCTAATGAAGAAAACTCTGTTTATCTACAATTGAATTCTCCATTCTGGAGAGCTGGTACTAGCTCTACACCTCATTGGAATGTAGCACACATGATCCTATGAAATAAATTTTAGTTCTGACATTCTAATTAGAATAGCAATGTGGAGAAAGACACTGTTTCCTGGTCTAAATCTTAAGATTCATGGCTGTTTTTGCTCACTCTTCTGCAGAAACTAATGCAGTTTTCCATTTGCTGGATTCTGTAGTGGGAGATGGGTGAAGAAAAAATGTAAGTCTGTAAAAGAAAACCATATTCAAGTGGCTACTCAACATGTGAAAGGCAGGATGGGAACCATTGTGAAATTATGAATGACTTTGGTATGTCAGCACAGTCAAAACCTATCCAAACTATTGAAAAAAGCAAAATCTCTTGGAACAGAAAGCTTCAGTTGTTACTGTTTGGGACTTCCTTGAAAAATGTTATCATCCACATGGCTTCAGCCAGTAGAGAGAAGAAGGAGGATGAAGGAAGCTGGGTAGGCAATTTGACCAGTAGACATTTAGATTTTGTAATTCTGTAGACAATTGACCAGTCATAGATCTCTACTGTGCAGAGCTCACTGTTGGCTTTAGGAACCTGGATGGGTTGGCTGGCTGGATTTCCTCTTTCTTTCTTTCTTTCTTTCTTTCTTTCTTTCTTTCTTTCTTTCTTTCTTTCTCTCTTTCTTTCTTTCTCTCTTTCTCTCTCTCTCTCTCTCTCCTTCCTTTCTTCCTTCCTTCTTCTTTTTTTTATTATTTTGACACAACATAAATTTACACTCAAATATCTAATTACAAGTATAACGTCCTACATATACTACATACAGACCTATGAACAACAATTACAATAGGCAACATATACAGCATGTGCAACATATACATTGTATATGGGCTTGCTATCTTTTTTAAAGGCATATTGTTACAAAATTTTTACTGTTCTAGAGTAAAGGCTCCTGTCCAGAAAGACAGCCACACCTTTTTTTCTTTTTCTTTTTTTTGCTATGATATATCTTGGACTAAAGAGAGCCGGTGTGGTATAGTGGTTTGAGCATTGGATTATGACCCCAGAGACCTCTAGGGTTCAGTTCTCCACTCAGCCATGGAAACCCACTGAGTGACCTTGGCCACATTACACACTGTCTTCCCCAGAAAACCCCATTATAGGCCATTTCCGCACTAGACTCTTCTAGTGCTATTATACCACTTTCAACATCCTATAGAATCCTGGGGTTTGCAGTTTAGAGAAGGTCTTTTGAGGCTTCTCCCTAAACTGCAAACCCCAGGATTACATAGGATATTAAAAGTGGAATAATAGCACTAGAAGAGTCTAGTGCGGAAATGGCCATAGTTTGCATTGCGGTCATCTAAAAAAACAACATGAAGGTACATAACAACAGTGGTCTGAGGAAAATCCAGTGTGGTGTAGTTGTTTGAGTTAAGAGCTACAGTTCTGGACAACAGGGTACAAAATCTCACTCAGACATTGAAAGCCGTCTTGGGAAGTCAGGCTCTCTCTGCCTCAGAGGAAGGCAAAGGCAAACTGCCTCTGAACAAATTTTGCCAAGAAAAGATAGGTTCAACTTAGGGTGGCCATAAGTCGGAAATGACCTGAAGGTATACAACAACTACAACAGCGGTCTCAACGTTATTCTGTACAAATATTTTGTCATAAGGGTAGCTACAGGAGAATATTGCAGTAACACATTTATAACATTGTCGTAACTTAAAATTTCAGTTGAGCATTTAGAAATACGGTTTAGACATCCGAAGAAAAGGAGTAGGCAAAGTTACCAAGGAAATATGAAAACAGTGCACATAAGAGTTCTAGATGTGAATAATATTCAATGTCTCACTTTCAACATTACTAGAAATTCAGGAACTAAAGAAAAAAATCATTTTGGGGATCAGAATTCATATTAGAGAGAAATAAGGATACACTTGTATTCTATGCAAATTTAAAATTAATAATAATAATACCTTCTGATGAGTAGACTATCAGTAGAAACTTTAGATCCTACCCAAAAGCAGGAGCTCCACCACTTTGTCCCTTCTCTGTGTACAGAGAGACAAACATGTGTACTTAAGAGGGAATATCTCATTGCTCAGGAGCAGAATTGAGATAATGGTAGGAGCAGTGGAAACCTCCTTTTTCAAATGGAGGAGTGATGAATCATGCCACTGGGAAGAAGTTGCTGTCTCATAACTCCTTTGACTAATGACTGTTTATGTACCTGGACTGTGGCCAGTCTTGGGTGCACTTTTTGGATGGTGCCTAAATGGCTTCCAACTTGTTCTTAACTCTGAGTGTGAAAGACTCACCTTCTTCTTCAGTCAGGGTCTGTCTCCACAGCAGCAGATGCCCTGCTCTCTTCTCAGGAGAATGTATGGGTACTGTCTGGCTTCTGCTCTTCTATAGGGACAAACGTCCAGCTTGACACCACTGCCAGCACCTTCCACTGTCTTTCTCCATTGTGCAACCAACAACTCCAGTACTACCACTGGTGGTGAAGTGAAGCAAACAGAGACACTCCATTTACCTCTCTTTACATGTGGACCCCTGTGACAATATTGTGGCCCTGGGGGTGTGTGTGGCATGGACCACAGACTGAGAACCACTTTCTTATGACATGCTTTCTTTTTTTTCAAGTTTTAGATAACTTGTATGTGGGCCAAATTGAAGCATAGGAAATACTTTGGAAGTGTCAGCCATACCCAAAAGCTGAAGTGAGAGTTGATAGGGCCATTTTGAAAGAATCACATGGCTGGCATAGGATTGGTAATCAAGATCAGCTTTAGTCTTCAATACCAGGTAGAATAGGACTGTGTAAGTCATATTGGCTCCAAATAATGCCCTTAATCTTAGCTATTTGAATTGCTAATGCATACTCAAGAAGGTGGGATGGTCAAAGAGGCTGGACGCATCCCACTTTTTGATGGGTGTTCTAGTTATTAAAATATCCTCATTATGAAGTAAAAAAGGGACTCAGATGTGACAGGAAAAAGAGTCTAGAAGGTTCTTTAAAGGACATTGAGCGTTAGTACAAAAAGCCTTCATTCACAGTTCATTTAGGTAAATGGAAAGTTACTGGCTAACTCAACAGAACAATGAAAGTCATTCTTCAGGCAGGTCACCAACAGTGACAAATTGTCTACATTGCACCTTTGAAGAGAAATCAGCAGCTGCTAAAATGTTGAAAGGATTCAGGTAGACACAATTCTCTAAGGCAACAATTACAGGCATGCTAAATTTATAATTAGCTGGTATTGCAGGCTTAGCTAGGAACTATTATTTAATTATTATTTATTTGCTCTAGGGCTTTCAGTATTTATAAAGAGACAAATGCTTTTCAAAGCTGTGACCATGAATGCTGTTCCTCAACCACAATTATAATTGTGGTGGGCTGCAAAAGCAAGTGAAGGAAGTCTAAAAAGCAACCTTTTTGAAGAGTGAAAACAGCGCTGATGATATGGAAGAGCATGTATCTGCATCAGTTAATATTTTCTCACTGGAAAGAAAATGTAGTGTGAATTTCAGAGAGTATGGATATTGCCTAGACTCAATTCAACTATGAAGCTAACAGGAAGGCCTTGAATGAAGGCATAGTTGGCTTCCTGTAAGAAAATGGGATGTTCCTATTAATATTGGAGGAATATTGCATACCTCAGGATTCCATAGGAGGTTGACAGTGGAATAATAGCACTATAATAGTCTAGTGCAGAAATGGCCACTGACTCAGGAGGAACCTGGACTAATGAGAATTTCAACAGTTTGGGACTTATTCTGCACAAAATTCACTATTTTCGCACAGAAAACAGCAATTCCAATGCAGAAAATAATATTGCACAGAAGTTCCTGACCACAAGATTTTTTTTTCTCCAGGAAGTAAACATATTCTGTAGAGAGAATAGGTTTTCTGTGCAAAAAAACAGTGTTTTGTGTTTCTTGGGCAGAAAATGTTGTTTTGTGTACAAACATAATACCTGTGAATTGTATGCAGAACAGTCCAAAACTAAATAATCTTCAAAAACAATTTTGAGACTTTTTTGCAGCAGGAAGAAACTTGCTGAAACTACTCATTGACTCCTCAGAGAACAAAACTAAGAAATAATTACATTCCTATGGTTAACTATAACTGATCAGGAGCAATGTAGGAATTGAACAGTTTCACAGATCTTTCATGATGATCCCCCCACCCCCTCCCACCCCAAAAAAGAATAGGAATTTGGATGCTGATGACATTTACACCCTGCCAATGCTTTTTCCTCCTTTCCACTCAGCCTTACATTCTCAAAGGATATTTAATGGCAGTTTCTGTCATCCTTTAAAATTACATAGCCACCAAAAAAGAAAAAAAGAAAAAAAAAGATGTCATTTTGAGATAGCTTCCTGGAATGGATGCTCATTATTCCATTCACACAGTTGCCATTTGAAAAAGAATAATTAAAGGGAAAAAAGATAAACCATGATTACCCATAGAAATCTGAAACAAATCCAGGAAAAAGAGAATGAGGGAAGCATAATCAGTTTAGCTTTATCTGCCAGACTTTATTATGAATTTTAAAGCCTACAGATGCGTTGCTCATATTCAATCTTCAGCCACTCCAGGAAGCAGAATGCTAATGTGCGTTACCAATATTTGTCTTTTTAAACATAACTTTCTGGACATGTTGTTGTATCCTTTATACATAAATGGAGACCAGCTAACTCACACATCCTACAAGCACAAAATGAGAGTTATTTTGATACACAGAGAAGGGCTACATCTCCAATATAAGATTGCCTCCGCCTCCCCTAGTAAATGAATCTAGTAAACTAGAATAAATATACAAAAATCGATAAATGAAATGTATACCAGCTGTTGAACTTGGTGGGACTTACTCACTAGTATACATTTGTGGGATTATAGTGAACATTTTTCTTGATAGTAAAATTGTTATCTGGGTATCCTTTAATCAGGAAAAGATTATTTCATACTATTTGGGATTTTATTCTTCTACAACATATATATGTTTATTAAGTAGACCAGATCAAGTACTTTTAAGATCTGCCCGGCCACATCACTGAGTATCTTCAGATGTCAGTCAAAAGGATCTCTTTAAGGGATTGGCTGATACTACTGTCTTATATGGGAATTTTTAAAAATCTCTAGTTGGTTACTGTTGTTGTTTGAATTTCTGCCAAAAATGATTGTATTCATCTGTTCTGCTGCTGTGCATTTGTGTTTGTCTGTCTATAGTATTTGTATATTGCTCAAAATTCAGAGGTGTAGTTCTCTGTAATACAAGAGGGTGCCATAATTACTTAGTAAGTGTAGGAAGTGTGTAGGACCTAAATCATAGTGACCTACAGGGGCGGAGCATCACCTCTGCTTGCAGATTGGAAAGGAATGACAAAACGTGTTTTGAGGTCTTGTTGTTGTTGTTGTTGTTGTTGTTGTTGTTGCTGCAGTTCTGATAAATCTCAGTGGGTGTGCTTCTACTAATGACAACAAACAACGGGGGCAGCAAGGGTACTGAAATGGCCGAGGGGGGCTTCAGCTCATGGGCCATGTGTTATTCATTTGTGATCTATCTATCTATCTATCTATCTATCTATCTATCTATCTATCTATCATCTATCTATCTATCTATCTATCTATCTATCTATCTATCTATTTCTATATATATATATACACATCTTATCAACTATCTACATCTATATATGAAAAAACCTATAACAGATGTATGAAAAACAGGTAAATGAAATGCATCTTATCCATGATCTTAGAACTCTTAACTGAGCTGGATACCTTGTTATACCTTATCATCTTGAATCAGTGTGTGTGTGTGCGCATATGTGTGTAAAATTGACTCTACTTGTAATATTATATATGAAGCCATTGAAATCAGAAAACAGAATCAATAAAATAAAACAGATTTTTTTGGAATTATATCACAGTAGAAGAGCCTTCTGGCCAGTGACTGTAGATTCATGAAGATAAAGAGTGTATCTACACAATCAAACAGAAACTTTAGATGACAGGAGAGCAGCCGTAGATGATTACATGATATGTTTAGAGTTGCCTTGACTAATAATGACAGCTAATTATTCCATCAGTCACTTCATTTTGATTGAGTGAAGCTAAGCTACTGAATATCCTGCTATTTGAAAACTAGCATAATTTAAATGTTAAAATACACCACTTTAATAAATGGAAGAGTACTTCATGAGCTATTGGTCTGATTTAAAACAACAGAGATGTATTTCTTCTCATCACATAAAATCAAAATGTACCCTGTTGGGCAAAATTATTTCCTTGAAATATACCTTACATCCAGCTTAATTTGAAGTTTGATTTTTTTTTTGTATTCTATTTGAAGAAGCTAATCAAACTGATTGAAAAAATGAAACTAATAAAAATTGATCAAATTAGGAGCCAAAACAGCAAACAGATTTTTTTTTTAATCTCAGAGGATCAATTATGGATGATCCCACTCATGAAAAGCAGTTGATTTATGTGCTCAGCACTAGGTACAGTGAATTCCATTTATATCTGGGCTTGGGCATACCAATTAGCAAAAAATGCATTCTCTTTAAAAACATGTTAAGGTCTTTCCAGTTTTAGTCAAGCTGGAAAGTTGAAGCTGTTATCGGAAACTGCAGTTTGCTGGTAACTATAGCAGATGTGTCATCTAGGCAATATGTATATGGTATGGTATGGTGGATGTAGGTATGGTATGGTATGATATGGTAAGACCCAGCATTGGACTATGACTCTGAAAACCTTGGTTTGATTCCCATCTCAGACATAGAAATCCACTGGGTGAGCTTGTATACATTACACCTCTCTTGACCCACAGAAAATCCTGTGATGGGTTTGCTTTAGGATTGCTGTTAAGTCAGAAACAACTTGACGGCACACAACAACATGGTATGGTATATGTGCTGTGGTTAGAATCAGATAGCTCCCCTATTATTTTAGAGCCGGATGGCAGTCAATGATATAGTGGTGGACCCACTTTTCAGATTTGTCTGTTTGTTCAACCAGACACATGGATTCTAGATAGTTGATGTCATCATCCCCTGGCAATCATTAAAAATATATGGGGGATCCCAGTCCAGCAGAAAGCTCACAAATTTATTGAAAGGAAATGAAAAATAAGTATTTTGACAGAAGTATGCTTAAATATCTTAAAGGCACCAGTTTCTGTCTGATCTTGGAAGCTAAGCAGGGTCATCCTGGGTTAGTACTTGGATGAAAGACTGCTTGGATAGTACTTGGATGGAAGACAAATACTAGGTGCTGTGGGGATCATCATAAGTCAAAAGGTGACTTGAAGACACATACATGTGGGTAGAAATGCTAACTGTGATAGCAAATAATTTCAAAATGTGCATTTGAAACAAAATATATCTGTGCTTGCATGCAATTTCAGTGTGCACTTTTTTTTAAAGTGTACATTAATGCAGATATTGGGATTGGGAATGTGAAAGTAGGACATGGATCAGAAACAGACATGATGGATGGAGACGATGGTCTTTTTAACTTCTTAGAGAAGTAACCTAACAACAATAAAGGTGAACCAAAACTCTTAGAGAAGGAGTGTAGGTAAAGGAAAATAGAGCAAGGTGGTGTTGTATAATAGCTTGGGGAATGACAATTTGCATGATGGACTGCCTAGCACCTGTGCTGCATGGCAAGAATCTGAAAATTACAAGCATGACTGCGGAAGTGTTTAGCCAAGGGACACTGAATATGTCTCATATATGAGTGCTGAATCCAGGATTGCCAAAAGTGAATGCCAAAACAGCTGAACTTTTCTGTGCATCCATGCTTCTTTGTTTTGATTTTTTCCCCCCACTTCTCTCTCAAATATCAATCCTGTCTGTAATTAACATTTCAGGCTGCAGTCCTATAATTTTTTCTTGGCAAAACTATTATTCTTTCTTGGCAAAAATCAATGGTGTTTACTGAGGTGCATCTGTATGAACTCTTAAATGTATTTATTTAAGGGGTATGAGTACTTATTTTGTTAGAATTTGACAAGGATTGAGATTTAGGCACATGGAAGCTGCACAGGACACATTGACAGAGAAATTTAAGATTCAGCCAAGGTTTTGGAAGTTTACATACTTAAGATGGGCAGGTGTATGTTCTGGTCCATATTTTAAATAACCAATCCTGTGCCTCATAGATACAAGTTTAGTATGATCAATGAATTTCTTGCTAGATTAGCAATAAGCAGAGTACAGCGGCCAACGGGAAAAATATACAGTGGTGTATACAGACACCTTGCTAGAGATGAAATGCCCTTACTTTTATTGGTTACAGCTGTTAGAGCCTTGGCACAGTTGTAGGGCAATAGATCAAGACATCAGTCAACCCTCCTACTAAGCAATGAAATCCTACATCCCTGCTGGGAAATATGGGGAACAGTAACTTGTATTCACAAATCATCTACTAAGTTTAGGGCCCCTGACAAGAAGATGCACGCACTAGCCAGAAGATGAAAACTCCCATGATGCTCCAACAGGTGGCAAATGGGCTCTGAGTAAAGAGTGGAACTATTGCTTGTTTCAGGTTCATGGCACTACAGTAAAATACATGATGCAGCTGGAATCAAAAGTTTATGAGAGCTTTTGCATATTTAAATTAGGAGAGAATAAAGTCAGAAATGTAATACAACAGTGGATGGAAAGGAAAGACAAATCATTTTGAAACAGGTATGCTAAGGGTGTGGAGCTGAAATAGGAAAGACAAGACAAGCACTGCAAAGATATTTTGATATTTGTCCATTGTTCCTGTGAGTAATTAAAGAAGAAATACTGTAAATACAGGGTAATTTTGTTGTTGTTGTGTGCCTTCCGATTGTTTCCAGTTTACAGGGAGTCTAAGGAGAACCTTTCATGTTTTATTTTGTTTTTGTTTTTTTTGACAAGCTTTGTACAGAATGGATTTGCCATTGCTTTACTCCGAGGCTGAGTGTGCATTGTTCAAAGTCACCCAGAGGGTTTCCACAACTAAGCATGGATTTTGTCCTAGTCCAACCCTTCAGCCACTATGTCACATTGGCTCTCACAGAGGGTTGCTACTGACACAAAATCCCTTAGTACATGAATGGATGTACATGAATGGATGAGCCCGAGGTTGAAGCTTTGGTAATGACAGAAAACCACCACCCATATTCATTAACAGAAATGACCACACAAGTGGTACAATGCCATGGATTCACTCTCATTTATTGCTAAAAATGAACTAATCGTAACATCCTACTAGTCCAATACATAGCTAATATTCCTCTTAAATGTTTTCTTCATTGCATTGTCTGTCATCATCTGCAGTGTAGCTTATCTGCAATACAGTAACATTACAAAAGAATAAAAGTAATGCTTTGTTGTAAGATACAGTCAAAACTGCTTCTTTATTATCCATCTGTTTCTCCCCTTAGAGATCTTCCACCAAAATCAATAACATTCAGATCAATAGAAGGAATGCTTCTTGAAAATGTAGATGATTTTGTCTTTATGACCCTGACTTGCTAATAATGATTTTTTAATTTAATGGCAAAAAGCAGAAGGCCTACTGTGAATTACCTCATTTCTTGAAAGGCATGTTGGGGAGGGAATAATAGTATGATAATAAACTGGATAATAACATAGAACTGTGGGCACAGCAGAAAGGGTGAAAGCAAATGGAAATGCCTTCCATAAAACCAAGTTTCTGCCTAGTGATCCTTCAGAACAAACAAAAATGAAACACTATTTTTTGGCACAAATATCCAGACCAGTTTCAAGAAAGAGTGTATGTGGTTGCATCTCTGAACTGGAAGCACTATAGTCTTGTCAATCACCCAGAAGCCATCATGTTCAGCTTCCTCCTCAAAGGAAGCTGTGGTGGATCCCAAAAGATGTTTGGTTGAAACTTTTAAATTGGTTGAAACGTCTCAATTTTAAGGAGGTGGAAATGACTTTTATTTTACTGGGCTTTTTAGTTTCTGCCTTTAATTACCATTAAAAAAAAAGAGTGAAATACTCACTTGAACAAAATTAGAAAAAGTTCCTTTAAAATTGCATGTAGTATAAGATCTATTTGTCTTGAGAAGATGTCAAAAAAGTGCTTAAAAACATTATTACAAAGACTGTGAAATTCACTGTTTTCATGTCTGCATTTTGACAGATGCCAGTCAGCATCAACTAAGTGCTTTAGAAAAAGAAGCTTCACAGAAGGAATGGCAGGCAGGGAGGGAGCATTGCTGTTCCTTATTGTTCCATGTTGTTTTTCTTTGATATTTGAGATGGTGAGGGTAATGCTCACTGTGATGATGGTGAGAGGTGATGATGATGTTGAATATACTTCACATGCATTAAAAAGTCAGTTAGCTGCACTCTTCAGACTGTGGCTGTGGGGCATAAGGCACTGTCTAATGAATTTGTGACAGAGGCAAAATTTGAACTAGGGGCTTCCCAAATGAGACATTAACACATATCTGATTATTAACACATATCTGATTAAAAATAATGGCTATGTCCATAGTAGCTATACATTTCAGTATGGAATACACTTGGGAAAACAAGCAAAATACATATGAAATCAGTAGTTGTAATAGTTGTTATTTCAATTTCATGCTCTACTAGATGTTAGTGAGTTTTGGACCAGCAATGATTCACATTCTTTCTAATAATCAAAGGGTCTTTCAGTCCTATACCATCCTGTAATAGTGCTATTATTCCACTTTCAACATTCTATGGAATTCTGGGGTTTGTAGTTTAGCGAGAGGCATTTAGAATTCTCAGGCAGAGAGATCTTTGGCCTCAGGAAACTACAAACCCCAGAATTCGACATGATATTGAAAATGGAATAATAGCACCGTAAGAGTGTAGAGAGCAAAGGCCCTCAGTCACAGTGAAGTATCATCAGATAATGTGGTGCATTTTAAGTAGGGTCACTTTATGTGATTGAAGCTATTGTGACACTTTTGTGATTTCATTTGGATTACCTATTGCTGTTGGAACCAGTCATTGTCTTCTCCCAGAGAAGATTATGATGGTGGAAACTGTGTCCATATTTTCCAACTTGTCTTGTTCTTCTTCTTTTTTCCCTTATTGGCTGTCAAAATAATCTGAACAAATTTTTAGTACCAAATGCAATCAAAAAATAGTATGCATACATTCTCGTATGTAAGATGGAAAGTAATTGGCCATTCACCAAGAGGGACCTAGGTAGTATAATTTTGATATTTTGGGCTACAGTGCTTTGCCTGCTAAGTTGTGAAAAGGGCCAATGGACTTAACATGAGTTCCTTTTGTATAGACCTATGTAAGATTGCATTGTTATTCATATTTATTCTTTACTTGGGTGGGAATTGTGTGGCCTTGAGATATTGGTGGGCAGTAACTTCCATCAGCCATAGCTAGCACAGCCTATGATGAAAAACGTGGGGAGTTATAGTTTAACAATTTGTAGAGAGCCACACAATTCCCACTCCTGTTCTCCTTTAAGAAACCAACAGTGTGATCTTACTCATTGTCCAGGAGTAAATCTCACCTTGTACAATGGAGATTTGCTTAGCTGCTGCTAGTGTGCATGTGGAGTGGGGCAACAGCAGTTAGTTGGGGGAAAACAAATATATTCAGTATGATCATGAACATGTAGTATATAAAGGCAGAGTCCAATCTGAATCTGGAGATTGAGAGAAACAGGGAGGCATGAGTTATCTGAAGAGCACAGAGACTGTTACTAGGAATTTGGTGCAGGGCTGCTGGATTTACTGACAGCTGTAGTACTATGCATTATGTTCAGATATTGCAGATGTTACAAAGGCAGTGTAAATCTCCAATAGTCTTTCACTGAATGTTAAACAAACTCTGAGGTTTAATACG
Source organism: Ctenosaura bakeri (assembly GCA_948474755.1). Taxonomy (NCBI): domain Eukaryota; kingdom Metazoa; phylum Chordata; class Lepidosauria; order Squamata; family Iguanidae; genus Ctenosaura; species Ctenosaura bakeri. The sequence goes on along the minus strand of CAOLHI010001304.1, from coordinate 24,051 downwards.
AAATAGCACTTTAGGAAAAGTAGTCACAATCCTATATATGTTGACACAGATAAAAGTCCCATTGAGTTCAGGGGCTATAGGATTCCAGTCTGCAGCAATTACTTCGATTCAAATATTTCTCACATTTCTGCTCACTTGAGGCATCTAGGAACTCTTACTTCATTGGGCCAAATAGACCATCAGCAAACCTACTCCCATTTCACTGTTTAATATAGTGAGAAAAATCTCAATGTTTGCTAAAAGAACTAATTTCAGTGCTGGCAGTTACTGTTGGCAAGTGTGATTTAAGATGTATTATCTGGAGGAATCATAATGAATTTTAGATTAAGATGAGGCTGCTGAAATTAGTACTGTTACTAAAAATGTCATGCCAATCATTCTTGTTTTGCAATCACACAACTTTATTTGAGGTTGGTAGATTTCCCTGTTGTAGTGATACCATTGAGCAAGGATGACAATTAATTTGCTAATGAATTCTTCAAGCATCTCATTCTGAGTAGAAATCGGATGAATTGTATTTACAGATATACATGATGGCCACAATAGCGCAATGATTCTTCCTAGGTTGGTAGTGATTGCTCAAAGGTCATGTTCATAGAAAGGATTTTTTTTCTAAATATTATTTCATTATTCGCCAATATGTTTCACTCAAGGAAACTCGAGGTTCATCTTTGACTTCTGTTGATTCTGACCACAAGGTTGTTTTCCAATCGAGACAGGATGGGCAAACACCTTAGCCTTGCCTTCTCTTCCTTTCCAATAGGAAAAGAGCCATTTAGTTCTGCATGCTACTCCTCAGTTTCCCAGAAAGTCAATGCTTTTTCCTTTGATGTTTGATAGCAAGAGCAGATTGGCAGTGGGAAATTTGGTGGCTGCCAATGAGTTTTGGCAGCAGCAGTTCAGCCCCCCACCCCCCGCAGTCACTAGTTTAGAAGAGGTCCACCCTGGCCCTGATTTATTGCCTGTGAACAAGACTACCTGCTTTAAGGTTTCTGTAGTATTATAATCAACCCCCTTTCTATATAGAGGACCAGGTAAAGATATTCTTTTTACACAAAGTAGAATGCTAATAAGTAAGAGTTAGCTGGGTGATCATCAAAAGGAGGTCACTGTAATGAATTTAATAAAATGGCTTTTAGTAGAATGTCTCTGTACTTAAAAAAAAGAAGTGCTTTAAAATTGTAAAAACAAACAAACAGTGTTTTTTTGTTTTTTACTATAAATCCATTTATCGCGCTTTTGGCATCATAATTTTTTCTGTTTCTGCTTTTATATGTTTTTAACTTTGTTGTAGTATGCCTTGAGGTCCAGTCCTAGGAGAATTGTTATTGTCTGCTGTCAGATCAGCTTTATCTTACTGCAACCTTAAGAATGAAAGACTTGCTAGAGTCTCAGTCATCAACAACCCTGGGATGTATCCACACTGCACAGTTATAGTGGTTTCACCCATTATAGTAGTTTTACACTGCCAAGTCTTCATACTACAGAATTTTTGGACTTGTAATTTGTTTAGGGACTTTGAGTTCATTGTTACTCTCTCTTGAACTGCAGCACTTAAGCTCTATGGCAGAGAATTCTAAGCTGCTCCCCAAACTACAAATCCCAGGTTTCCTAGAATAGAACTATCGTCATTTAAGTGGTATCAGCTTTCAATAACAATGCATGTTAATATACTGCAGTCCTAGTCCTGCAGATGCAATGCTATGACTTCATTTATTAGAACAATCCATCAGAATTCTAGTCTTCCTCTTTTCTTCTTGTCTTCTTTTCTTCCAACCTCTAATTTACTAAGCATTGGTGTACTTCCAATGAGTGATGGCATCTCATGATGTGTCCAAAGTATGAAAACCTCAGTCTGGCTTGCAGTGAAACTTCAGGGTAAATGAGGTTGTAGACCATTTCTTTGTTTTTTTGCCAGTCTTTGGCACTTTCCACATTCTCGTTCAGTACCACAGTTCAAAGGGATTGATATTCTTAGAAGAATGGTCCAATATAAATCAAATTATTAAATAAAGAAGGGACATCCTAGTTCAAACACCCTCCTCTTTTTCTTGATGCTCAGTGATACTATGTTCTCTGAATATATCAAGTGATTTAGATGAACAGATCAAATTTCTTCATGTCTGGAAATGGGTGTTTCATCATGTGGAATTGTCTAATACCAAGAACAGGGTTAACACTTTCATCACTTTTCCTTCTCCATCTGGTGCCTCTTGATCAATCCAGATTTTGCCATATTGCTGTCATAGGTTACTGAGTCAATGTTACCTTCACTAGGTAGAGGACAGGAGAAATACACACAATTGTATAAATGGATGGAGAAGTACTGAGGGGGAGGGAATGTGCATAGCTCATGTGCACTCTTAATAGTGTATGCTAACACATGTCTGTACCAGGTGTATTGAAGAACTGAAATTATTTATAATTGAGTTACGATTTACATGAAGAGTGATAGGATAAATTTCTTCCACTTGCTCTACACAGATATCTTACTGACTTATTAATAAATGCTGCTTATTATAGCACTACAGTATGCCCATTTATATAACCAGATGTTTGTTGTTTTCAGTATAAAATGGCTTTAAAAAAACTTCAATATAAATTAAAAAATTAAAACTAAGTGAACCATTTCAGAGTTATTGCCTACAACTCATACCAGGATAAACTTGAGGTAGATCACACACTCACTGTAACTTTCCTTTTGGAATATTAAATCATGTTTAATAAAATTTACAGCTAAATGAAAATAAAGCATTATAGCAATCTATAGCAAGTTTATAAACCTCTCAGTCCACTAAAATGGCGTCTCCAATGTAAACCTCCAGGGTCATTGGGTAGTATGCACAACTGAAGTTGCTGGTAACCTTTCTAGGAGGTTTCTAAGAAGAGAACTAAGAGGTTTCACTTCAGTTTAAGCCTCTGTGGATTTTAGTTTGAATTTGTGGGCGGTGGGAACAAATTCCATCACTCAACATTTTTACTGCCATCTATCTAGTCAGTTTCCCCCTACCGCTCCTTTTTGAGATTAAAAGCACTTTGAGCCTAATCAGAGCGATCTTGCCTTTTCTCTCCTGTCTTCTGAGCAGGAGGCATTGCTTCCTCTTTCTGCTTTCCCTCTGCTTGGGCTTCTGAATAAAGAGGATCCTTCTAAAGGAAATGTGGGAGGACAGAAGCAGTAGAAAGAAGGAAACAGCTACCACTAGGTAATAAGTGAAAGTTTCTCCTCTCTACAATTTTCCAAATGGCTCCCCAACTTCTCATTTTGTATGTATGTGGGTACATGTGTGTAGGGAGGTGGAGAGAACATTGGCTATACTTGTACAAGAAATGCACTTTTATTTGCTAGGGTTCTCTCTGAATTGAATTGTGGCAGCATACACAAATGACTCTATTTTTGTACATATAGAAAACTCAGCCGACAGTATCCACTCAAGTATGTTGCTTGGCTTTTTTGATTTAGGGTCAGTTGCATAGGGATGGGTAATGGGGGGTGGTTCGCCCTGGGTGGCAATGTTTTTGGGGCATCGAGGCCCATAGCCACACCCCTGCGTGCCTTGGTCACACTCCCAACCACCACAGCCCTGCTCCCATGCACTGCAGCCATGCCCCTTACTCCATAACTCCGTCCCTCTCTCCCCCCTCCACACACTCCAAGCTCTGCCACTGTTTAGGGTTCTCCACTGAAAAACATGCAAGTGAAAAGAATAGGGAAGAAACTATGTTTCCTATCACTAGTTTCCAGAGTGTAAATACTTTCCTGCCACCTTTGACTTTGGACTGCATAGTGGAAAGATCTCCATACATCTCTATGTGCATAGAGATGCTTGATGCAATGAGTTTCAGATTGGCCCAAAGTTCGTAGTTGCATGGAAGAACTCCACAGGCACACGTTAGTATATGTCAAGATCTGTTTATTGCACCATCTGAATGTACATGTGTATTTCTGTGTGCACACACATGCATACATGTATCTACCTTGCACATCCTCACAATCATCCCTTCTGCGTTCTTTGACTCAGTTTTGGGGGGTGGAGTGTGTCTTCTACTCACAAAATATACAGCCATGCATAATTTCTTGCATTTTCTGTTGCATTCCAAATGACATACAATGTTTCTTTAAAACTATGTATTAGTGTTTGTTTCCTCAAAATTATATATTGTAGGATGTTAAGTAAGTGACCGATTATTCTAAGACTTAGTAATTGTGCATCCATTTAGATTTAGATTGTTTATGAAAGTTTGAAACACTATTTATTTAGTAGAGCAGGAGGAATTCTTCTTATTTCCATTTGGTAACAATGTGGGATAATTGCTCACACCAGATGCTTTATAACAGATGCTGGGAACACAAATGGGAGCGCTTATGTTCTGCTTGTAGACTTCCCATAGGCCTTTGGTTTGATATAGCACAGCTCTTATTTTCTTATGTTCTTAAGTGAATGTTCATGAAGAGTTAAGCTTTTCTCTGGAGGTTTCCTTCATACACAGAAGTATTTGCATTTCTGCCACAACAGTCATACCTCTTATGTCTAATATCCAGTAATTCTCCAAATGTGTCAGAGAGTCTTTTGCACAGAGTAAACTTTAAACTGGAACGTTTGAACAAAAAGCAAGTCATTGTTCTAGAAAATACTGTTTATGTCTTTGTTTGAGAATCCTACTTCCTTTCTGTTGAAAAATACAATAGGCAAAGCTGGTTAATACAACTGAATAAAAACAATTGAAAATATTGAAAAGATAATATCTACCCCTCCTAGATCTAAAAGGCAACGGACAATTTAAAACCAGTTAGCAGTAAAATAAATAAATAAATAAATAAATTTAAACTATTCCAGAATGTTTTGCTCTCGGAGGCAGAACAGTGCATGCTTCCTACTCTCATGTAGAGATACGCGGTGACTAAAGCCACTCAAATATTTTACTGTATGAGGCAGAAAAGCCTATCAAAATGTCTCCTCATCCCTAACAGGAAAAAAAATATAATAACAACAAATTAAATCACTGACCATTTGCTGTCCTTTCATAATACCAAATGTGAAGTGATTGTTAGATGAGTCCTGATGAAAACTCTCATAAGCTGACAGGAATAAATGTCTCAGTTCAACGAAGGGAAGGGAAGGGACCTCCAACAAGTATTTAAAATGGAAAAGGGAGACATTTTATTGCTTGAGCATTTCAACAAGTTGAGACTAATTATGTGACGAGAACTATAAGCGTGAATTACTTTTTAATGGCCAATTAGTTGAATCCTTTACCAGATATGATGATGACACACATGGCCACCCCAGAGCCTGTTTTTAATCTTTATATTTCTAGTATGCATCCCATAGGTATTTTCACCACCATTAAATAGTGTTGTAAGGAACAAACAGATTAAAAAACTGTTTGTTTGTTTGTTTTTTAAAAGAAATGATACAGATGTCCCATTTTTCTGGCATTAATTTATAATGGAACATTTTTCCTAACATCAGTGGTGTGCTTGTACATGTTTTTATTCTATACAAGCAACTGCCTGCTCATTAAAAATCAAAGCTATCGTTGATTAAATGTAAGGATGTAATTCTTCATTGATTTCATTCTTGAATGAAGCAATGAGCCATTTTAGATTTTTTCTTCCCACTGTGAGAAAGTCTTGGAAGTCTTTGCTGTTTTTGCAGATTTGTCTGTGATTTTGTGACTTTTTTTTATACAAAAATTTTTTATATGGTATTTTTGTGCTGAAAACAGCATTTTCTGTGCAGGAAGCAACTATTTCTGTGCAGAAAATAATACTTATGTGCAGAGGGTTGTTTTTTTGTTTTTTTTGGCAGAGAAAATGCTGGTTTCTATGAAAAAAAATATGAACATTTGGCATAGAATGTGTCCCAAACAGTGAAGAATCTTTTCAGTCCAGGTTTCTTTCCATTGTAGTTTTCCAATCCACAAAAAACACATTTCTCTACCATTTTCTCAATATTTCCAAATATTCTTTCCTTTTTTAAATTAAAAGATGGTCACCAGTTTTAATGAGAAAGCAGATTTAAAGTGCCGAGGCTATGAGTTAAATCTATTAGTTTGTCCACTTGATTAGCCCTAATGAATCAGTGAGACTTGAGTCAATATTCATGCACATTCCATTGGTTCAATGTCGTTGGGACTAATGAGAGATCTATGAATACAGAGAATACTTATTTATATTTTGAGTGAATTTGGGTTTTTGTTTGTGTTTTCTTAAAAGGCAAAATTATATTATTCCTTAGAACCATTACTGGAAGCTTCCATTTAGTGACTTCTAAGCTACTTTGCATTTCCATTATTATCTCAAATTAATAAGAAAAAAGTGCCAAATATTCCAAACATCTACAGGACAGCAACAGTAGTTGGGGTGACACTTGCAGAAAATCTCTCAGAGACAAGATTTACCATAAAAACCCTAAATGTATAGGCAATCCAAAATCAAACAAGAAATAATGTCTCCCATCAGAAGGCACTCAGTGACCTAAAGGGGAAGAAAAGAGGACATGTATGAGTATCGCTGTGGCTAATGATGCAACTAGACTCAAGCCAAAAGAACATTTTATTGTTGATGTGCTCAGAGGTGAAAGGAAAGTACAAAACTGCAAAACACATATTGTAGGAACATGAAATCTGAGAAGCATGAATCAGGGGAAGCTTGACATTATAGAACAAGAAATGGAATCTGTAAACATTGCAATATATGGGATGAGTGAGGTAAAGTGGACAGGAATGAGACGTATTGAGTCAGATAATTACACAGTTTTTAACTCAAGAAATGGAAATCTAAGATGAAATGGAGTGTCATTAATAGTGAGGGGAGATGTAGCAATAACAGTCAAAGGATATAAATTTTATAGCCTGACAATAGTATCAATAAGATTTCAGGGAAAACTCATCAATATAGCCATAATCTAAAGCTACAGAAGTAGAAAAGGAAGAAATAGAAAAATTCTACACTGGAGTCCAGGAATAAATTGACCAAATATCAAACAGGATATGTTGGTAATCTCAGGCAATTGGAATGTAAAAGGAGGTCAAAACCAAATGTTGTAGGAGAATTTGGCCTAGGGTTAAGAAATGAAGCATAAGATCAACTGACTGAAAATTGTGAAGCTAACAGTTCGCAAACACAATCTTCAGGGAACCAAAGAGGTGATAGTATACATGGACATCATGTAATGGTGAATATAGTAATCAAATAGACTACATAATTGGTTGCAGAAGAGGGAGAAACTCCATTTTCTTTGCAAAAGAAATCAGGATCAGGAGCAGATTGTGGCACAGACTGCTATTATTAAAAATTAGGGTAAGGCTAAAGAATAACAATCATTTTGCTAAATACAACCTGAAGAATATCCCTTTAGAATTTAAAAATAATGTAAAAAATAAGTTTGTACTTTTCAACCTAATTAACCAGGGGTCAGAAAAATTCTGCACTGACAGCCAAAAAGAGAAAGCAAAAGGGGACAGAAATAGTGACAGAACCCTGAATGCAGCTGTTCAATGACTTGTGAGCAGGGCCAGAGAAATAGAAGATGACAACAAAAAGGTAGAACATTAGATTTCTTCCATGAGATCCAATAATTCAAAGCAAAATTTAAACCAAGAGTAGGTTCCATTTCATTTCAAAGTTTAAGCTATACATCCTTTGAATTTTATCATGTATTTCTTTCCAGAATTTCCTTGCTACCTTACAAGTCCACCACATGTGAAAAAAGGACCCTTCTTTTTCATCACATTTCCAACATTTTCCATTTCCATTTTTTGTTATTCCATGTTAGGGCAACAAAGAGAAATAAGATCTTATCAGAAAACATTGTTATATGTAATAACTGTTGCAAGAATGACATATGCACAATATTGGAAAGAAGGAAATTATATTGATATAAAAGAATGGAAATTAAAAGTTCTGGATATGATAGAGATAGAAAAGTTTACTTTTTCACTTAAAAATAAACCAATCCAGAACTTTGAAAGAGAATGGAAAGAAGTTTTGAATTGGATAAAGGAATGAGGAAAAGAAGAAACAAAGGAAGAGTGTTGGAAATGTTGGTAATGAAAATTAAGGATGTTATAGATTAAGTTGAATGTAACAATGTTAAAAGTAACATTAAACTAACTCTTAAATAGAAATAATGTATAAATGGGATGTAAACACAAACTCAACTGGAAAAAAGATGCTCGGAAGTGGGAGGGTATTTTTCTGTGTAAAATTTCAATAAAAATATATACAAAAAAAAAACCAAACTGAAAAAAAAAAAACAGCAACCAAGAGTGAGGATGCTCTACAAACAACAGGAGAACACATTGCATGATCAAAAAGAAATAAAAAGATGATGGAAACAATTCACTGAAGAACTTTATAAAAGAGATGAAAGGATGACAAATTCACTCAAAAAAGAACCATATGAAGATGAACCTGCAGTTTTAGCAAGTGAAGTAGAAGCTACACTAAGAACACTTAGGAGACATAAATCACCAGGAATATATGGCATACCGATAGAGCTGATTCAAGCAACAGAGGCAGAATTCACTCAAGTTCTAACTCAAATCTACCAATAAATGTGGGGGGGGGAAGAATGGCCCATAGAATGGAAACACACCACACATTCCAGGACCCAAAAAAGGGGAAACCAGGGACTGGAGTAACCACCACCATTAATGTCCCATGCAAGCAAAGTGATGCTCAAAATGGTACAACAAAGACTTTTTCAAATATGTAGCAAGAAATGCCAAATGTGCAAGCTGGGTTCAGAACAGGAAGAAGCATGAGGGATCCTACTGCAAACATACATTAGATAATGGAATATGTCAAAGAATTTCAGAAGAAAATCAGCATGTGCTTTACAGATTATAGCAAACCCTTTGATTGTGTGAATTATGAAAAACTATGGTTTGCTCATAGAGAAATGAGGATGCCACAACATTTTTGTTGTTGTGATGTACCTGTACTCAGGACTAGAGGCCATGTTAGGACAAAATATGGAGAAACAGAGTGGTTTCCAATTGGCAAGAGGTCAGGCAAGGGTGCATTTTATCACCCTTATGTGCCAAATGTATCATATACAAAGCTTGATTAGACTCTGAGGAAGAAACAACAACAATTTAAGATATGCAAATGACACGACACTACTGGCAAAAATTAGTAAAGGCTTGAAACAATTATTGAATAAAGTCGAGGAAGAAAAGGCAAAGGCAGGTTTGCAACTGGACCTTAAGAAAACAAACAAAAATGTAAAGTAGATGATGATGATATTGAAATAGTTCAAGATTTTCCATACCTTAGCTCAACATTAATCAGAATGGAGACTGCAATCAAGAAATCAGAAGAAGACTAGGACTTGGAAGGGCGGCAATTAAAGAATGAGACAAGATATAGCATTGAACACTAAAGTCAGGATTAACCATTTCATCATATTTCCAATTTCTATGTATGGTTGTGAAAGCTGGATAGTAAAGAAAGCTGATAGGAAGAGTATCAACTCATTTGAACTGCATTGCTCTAGGAGAGTGCTGTTGATAGCAGTCAAAAAGATGAATAAATGGTTCCTAGAGCAAGTCAAGACTAAACTCTTCTCAGAAGCAAAGTGATGAAAGTGAGACTGTTATACTGTGGACTTATCATGAGAAGATATGACTCAATAGAAAAAAGTAGAAAAGAGGAAGACGATAGGAAAAGTGGAAGACCGCATTACAAATGGATAGATTCAAACAAAGAAGCCACAGCCCTGAGTCTTTAAGAGTGCTATCAGATGGATACCTTTGAATTCTACCCACTGATTAAAGTAAAAAGGTATAACATCAGCCTGCATTATAGCTAAATTGCAACAAGTAGCTGATGGGGAGAAATTGCCTTAGTGGGTCACAAGATCTCATGTGAGGATGCAGTTTTTGTTTGATACAGCACTTGTAGCTCATGAAACACATGGACCCTTTTTTCTCTGGCAGTTAATAAAAAACAGGGTAAGGAGTTGTCTGTGTTCATGTATAGATTTCCTGGGCTCCAGGTGTGCTGTGCAATCCAACAAATAAGAGTAGCCTTTGTTGGTAACAGCATGATTTCTGACTACTTGTGTTGCAGACAGCATCTAATTTAAAGTACTTTGTGTTTTACTTATTTTACTTTTCAAGGGAAGTATTTCCCATGAAAACAGTGAAAAAAAAATGAAGCCATCAACACTGCTAGAGATAAAAACATATAATCAGACCTCAATGTCTGTAACTCAAGGTTTTAAACATCATTTTGCTGAACGGGAAAGCACAGAATGAAATGACAAATAACATTAAATTATTCTCAAGAGCCAAAGGTAGCAATCTGTTTAACAATTGTGAGCTGCTGGTAACACACAAATCTGTTACAATGTTATACTCTGTGAGAGTTTCCTCACCAAGTTTTTTCCGATGAGAACATCAGTGGTGTTTGATGAATGAGCAGCTGGTGGCATTCTTTTGAAGGGGGAGCATCATGCTACCTGTTCGTTCGTTTATAGTTCCTTTGAATTGTTATCTATGGAAGAAATGAATGACTAGAATATTCAGTTACTGAATAGCAATTCAAGTGAAGCCTGTGGAACTATCCTGAGAAGATGTAATCTGAGGATTGAAGCTGGTATGCTTCATAATAAAGCTTTCCACAATAGTGAAGACTCTGCTATCATTGCAGCATGTTATTTCCAGTACAAATAGTTAACATATACAACTCTTCTGAGAACTCTAGTGGAATTATTTGGCATCATTTCCTGGTCTTTGGGGACAGGGGAGTAATACAAGAGAAGGAAGGTGGTACTGTTTTTCACCTCGGAGAACACTTCCAAACAGATAAAAGCAGTGCACATCCTCATTCTCTATTTCAGTGAAGTTATCATGTCCTCCTTTTGATTTCCCTATGGATACACATACAGAAGGATTTAGTTTAGTACATCATTTGGAACCCTTTAAGAGAAGGAGGGACACTCGGTTCTAGCCTGTGGAGAATACATATCTCCTTGGCAGAGTTGGTCACACAGACAAAACTTGACTTATATCCTGGTCTAAAGTAAGCCTGAAATAGTGTGATCTGATGTTAAAGAGGACAATGATAACTTAAACTTTTAAGAACTGTGTAGAAGAAGGGATTTGTCATACAGTGTGGTTTGTAAGGTGTCACAGAGTCTGAATGTATGAATTTGTCATGCAGAGCCTGAACATAGCCACTAAGAACATGTCCATGTCTTTACCAAATGTGCATCAGAATATGTGGCAGCAAGAAATATCTTCCTTGAAGATCTCAAACCTTGAGCTGATGGTCACTGTTAGGTTCTATGCACTTTTGTTCCCAGGAATTTCTTAGGTTTCTTACGTTCACCTGTCCAGCTATACCTGCTGAAATTTTCTCATGTACCCAACTATTAAAGATACAAACACTCTACTCTTTTTAGTATATAACAACACTACTAGGAAGGCAGAAATGTGATCAATGTGAAACAATATCCCAATGAAGACTTTTAGGGTATATTACAGTTTCTGTAACTAAACCCTAAATTTCTAGAGCTCAAAAAAGGTAAAAAATGCTAGTGCTCAATTTAAAATGCTGCTGTTATTGTCATGTGATGCTTTGCTGGAGGGCAAGTGCAGCATGTATGTGGCTGTGTGAAGGTTGCTGGACGTGGTGCCTAATCATGTAAATGAGCTGAGGAATTGTATTGGGAAGGAGAAGACAACCAAGACAACTTCTGTTACTGTGGAATTATTTCAGAGGATAAATCTTCAGATGTTTTGGGCTTGATCTTCTGTAATCTCTTACCACTGTAATCTCTTACCATGGGCATGCTAGCAGCCATTTGCAGAAAGTGATGAGACGGGTTGGAGTCCATTAGGGGGACTGAGGCAACTGGGGGACTTGCTTGGGGGTGAAGCTAGCAACCACTAGCTATATATAACTACAGCATTAGTGTTTCAGGCTCAGTCTCTGAGGAGAGAGCAGAAGGGGAACTGTGTTATAGGGGTTATCCTTGACTCTTTGACTGTGTTTTTAAAGGCGTGTAGTGGGGAATTCCTATTTTTTTTCCATGGGGGCTGTGTTCTCTCTCTGAGCACATGGTCTAAGGGCTTCTGCTGAGTCACTGACTTATTTGGGTGTGGAGCTAGCAGCCAATTGCTCTATGTAACTACTGCCACAGTCTTTTGAACTCAGTCTCTGAGGACAGAGCAGAAGGTGAGCTTTATTTGGGGGTCATCCTTGACTCTGACTGGTTTTGTAAAGTCGTATGCAGGCTTTTGTTTGTTTATGACTGTGTGCTCTTTCTGAGAACATGGTCTAAGAGGGCAGGGCTTCTGCTGTTGCTGACTTGCTTGGGGCAGGTCAACAGTGTGTGTCTTGTGGCACAAGCAGTCATATCAGTTATTATAGTTATTATAGTCCAAAAGGGGTGGAAAAAATAACTGCAGGGATGGAGGAAGAGAGATCTGTTATTGTCTGCTGCAATGTGCGTGCAATGTTTGTCTTCTTGCCAGAAAACCTTACTGACTACACTTGTAGCAAGTCCAAACTGGTGGATCTCTTATAAGAAAAAGTCTACACACTGCAGCTATGCTGTTGAGACTGTTCATCATGTTAGAGAACATAAAGACTCCCTGGATAGATCAGAGGAAGAATTGATAATACAGAACCAACAGGGGGAAAAAACTGCCAATGAAAATGAAGAGGGGTGTAACAGTCAGCGTCAAGAGCAGACCATGCACAAGGGATTTGGAACCACACCAGCTAAGGAATTGCTTCCTACATCTTCATGAAGATAACAGTGGTGAAGAGGCACAAACAGGAGACCAGTAGCAAGAGACACTGCATGTCAAGGGAGAAAGCCAATCTAACTACCAACTGCAGCAAGAATGAAAGAAAGGTGGTCTGTGGTTCATTGCTCAGGACAGAATGGTGTGCCAGCTGGACTAGATAAATCTGGAAATGTCTTCCTGGTGCACTCTCTTCCAGGATGTCACTGACAAGTTGACAAAACTCATCAAAAACACAGGGCAGTACTCTTTTGAGCAGATCTCCTTTGACTATGAAGCTTGGGGCAGGAAAGTAGAAAACCAAGGTGATATTCTTACCAATTCTACAAGTGGAAGCTAGAGGATCATACAGGGACAGGAAAATACTACAACTGGCTATATAGATGGTGTTTCTAGAAGAGTTTTGGCTTCTGGGACCATCATCATTTCTTAGATGAAGTACTATTGGCTACAAATGGCTATACCTCACTAAGGCTGGAAAGAATGTCTTTGGCAAAAGCATGCCAAATCTGATCAAGGAGAGAATGGACTCTATAGGAAAAGTCACAGTAGAATGAAATATGAGAAAAAGGATGCTTTAGATGCTTATACAACAATGCACAGAGTTTGGGAAACAAACAAGGTGAGCTTGAAGTCCTAGTGCAGGGAGGTAAATATGAATGTATAGGTATAACAGAGACTTGGTGGAATGACTCCCATGACTGGAATATTACAACTGAGGGATATGATCTGTTCAAAAGGAATAGATGCAAAATAAAAGTAGAGAGAATAGCTTTATATAGAAAGACAAATTCACTTGTATAGAAATCCATGTGAGTGATCAAACTGCAACAGTGAAGAGAATTTGGGTAAAAAGAAATGGAGAGAGAAATAAAACAATACTGTGGAAAACTAAACTAAACTAAACTAAACTAAACACCAAACTAAAATGAGATGGTGGATGATGTTTTTATGACACAAGTCTTGGAAATTTTAGAGAAGCAAAAACTGATAGTAATGAGGGACTTAGATTATCTTGATATCTGCTGGGAGAACAGCTCTACTATGCATAGGCTCTCCAACTAATTCCTGACGCACCTTGGTGATAATTTCATCTTTTAAAAGGTGGAGAGTAGAAAAGGGGATCAGAAATCCTGGACTTGATCCTAACCAATAGGGAAGAGTTAGTCACTGGAATCACAGCAGTTGGGACTTTAAGGGAAGTGATAATATAATGCTAGAATTCATGATTGTGGGTCAGTCCAGGGAAGAATATAGTCAAACACAAACCTTTGATTTCAGGAAAGCTGATTTTATCAAGCTCAGAGAAGTAATGGACTGAATCTCATGATTAGAGATGCTAAAGGAAAAAAGACATGAGCATGGGTAGGATCTCCTGAATAAGGAACTGTTAAAAGCACAATCACAAACAACTCTGTGGAAGAAGGAAAAAGGAGAAGCATCTGAAAAAGCCAATGTAGTTGCACAGTAAACTCAAGGAGGAAGTGAAAAGAAAATAGAGAACATATAAAGGGTACATGGTGCAGTGGTTTGAGCCCTGGACTTTGACTCTGGAGACCAGGGTTCAAATCACTGATCGGCCATGGAAACCCACTGATTGACCTTGGGCAAGTCACACTCTCTCAACCTCAATGGAAAGCAAAGGCAAAACCCCCTCTGAACAAATCTTGCCAAGGAAAGCCTGTAATAGGTTGACTTTAAGTCAAAAATGACTTGGAGACACACAACAAGATAGAGTGCAGAGAGGAATGAATCATCAAGGAAGAACATAGATGTATACCCCAAGCTTTTAGGAATGGTGTAAGGAAAGCTAAAGCTCAAAATGAACTGAGACTGGCTGGGGAGCAAGGAACAACAAAAGGGAACTCAAGCTTGTAGAGCTAATAATGACTGCTGATGAACGTATGTGTCTAGAGGTGCATGAATATTTCACAGTTATAAGACTTTGGTACACTTTAACTGTCATGACTTTATCATGTGGATTTCTGGAACTGGCAACTTGGTGAAGGACTTCCTCATGTTTCATATTTCACAATGCACAATTACAGTCTTTGACACCAGTTTAACTGCCATGGCTATTCCTATGGGACGAGTCTGGAAGAGAATGCTAAAAATCTCACCAAACACATATCACAAGATTACACAGACTGGAGTCATAGCAGTTTTAAGGTGATATAGAAGTGCTATAATTGTGTAACATGGAATAAACCTTATAATTTTCTGCTAGGGTTCTCTAGTGCTGCAGTTCAAAGCTCTGAAACAAAGAAGTCAAGCACTTCAACAAACTACAAATCCCAGGATTCTGTTGGGTGAGGCCATGACAGCTAAAGTTGCATATCTAAGGGGTATTAAGCCTTTTTCAGGATGAAATAGGATTGTACATCATTGACCCATCTATTAGGAAATCTTTAGATTGTCCAAATCTGGTATATATACCAGGAACTTTTCCTTTTGCCTTCACTTTCCTGGACTTTAGTATCCACCCTTACTCTCCTGTGATTTCCATCTCAGGCTTCCCATGCTGAGATGCATACATGAGCATCCATTGCCCTGGTTTGGTCCTGACAGCTATATTACTAAAAATTACACCACTTGCCATTGGAGCAGTCCATTTTGTTAGCATCTTCTCAAAAGAGCTCAGCTTTGAAAAATGTAATGTAAAAAGCTACAGAATTGCAAAGTAGTAATAACAGTACTTTTTATTATCATCATAATAACAACTTCTCTATTGATCAATCGCACATTAGCAGATAATGCTCCCCTAGTGACTTGATCATACTTTATATATCCCAGATCTTTGGAACAAAGCACTAAAATTGGATTAGAGAGTGTGAATAATGAAGCATAATGGGAATTATTTTTGAAAAGGTGTGGAATGATTTTTAAAGCCACCTTTGTAATTAATGTTATTCTTATCATTAGGTAACAGGATTTGCCTCATTAATGCTAACATATCTTGGTGAAATATCTTACACATGCCAAGCCCCTTTTTTGCACAGAAAATAGTAGCAGAAAATAGTACGCTATAGCAGAAAATAGTACGTTAAAGTACATTTGCAAGAGAAAAAAGAACTGAGAATGACAGTCATCTGTCATGGCAGCAAAACTGAGAACAGGTCAGAAATATGTGATTCAGATTATAATGCCCTCTGTTTTGAAGATATTTAATTCTATGCTAGCAGATACTCACAGAACACATCAAGAGTTTTCAAGAATAATTATAATGGAATTCTTTCCCAAAGTGTCAAGATTAAATACAAACATTTCCCTATCTTTTTTTCATGGGGAGATTTTTAAAAATAGGGATCCTAGGGACTTAAATGGCAAGATAATGGGAATGTTGCAACATCCCCCTAATCTCCCAAAAGCAGCTCCAGGAGTAGAGATGTAAAAATGCATTTTTTAGTTTTTTTCCAATTCCCACCTCATCCCATCCTCATCCCTTTTTTTTTTTTTACATCATGTTGTGAAACCAGGGTTGGAATCTTATGTGAGTACTAGGTAGCATAAAACCCACTGTGCAAGTGCACTTTATGAGGAATTATGTAGGTGCTGGGAATGCAATTTTTCACTAATGTTCTTCTCAAAGGAAGCAATGAGTAATATTAACCATTTTCTTCTTGCTGTGAGAAAGTGTTTGAAAACTGTGCAGTTTTTGATGACTATTTGCAGTTCAAAACTCATTCTGTGCAAAATTTGTATGTGGTTGGTTTGTACAGAAAATAGGATTTTCTATGCAGGAAATAGTATCTTCTGACCAGAAAATATGCAGGAAGTAGAACTTTCTGCCCTGAAACTAAGTCTTGCAAAGATGCTTATGCTTCCAGGATTATGGTTTTTAGAGTGTCTTAACACTTGAGAAACAGGTTTTTCCATTTTTCAAACTTTTTTTTAATGTTTCCAAATATTCTTCCCATTTGTAATATGTGTGGTTTCCAGTAGAGCCCACTTTGTAACAGGACATACACACAACCCATTCTCCCATTGACTTTTGACTTGCTGACTGAGAGGGTAATCAGCCACTGCCCAATGAGTGTGTGTAAGGGTCATGACACTTGTGACAGAATCAGTTGCATAATAGCAGGGTTGAACCATAAGTTGCACAGCAGCCTATATTTATCCCACACCAATAATGTGTCAGACTTTGGTTTAGGAGTGTATCTGTACTATATAGTTAATAGCAGTTTGATGTCACTTTAAGTGTGGGTAAATGCCAGTACTGCAAGCCACAAGTTTGTGAGTTCGATCCTGCCGGGCTCCAAGGTTGACTCAGCCTTCCATCCTTCTGCAGGTCGGTAAAATGAGTACCCAGCTTGTTGGGGGCATGTATAGAAATACATGTTTTTTGTAAGTTGTTCGCCACCTCGATCCATATGGAAGGCGGGATACAAACAAATAATAATAATAATAATAATAATAATAATAATAATGATGATGATGATGATGATGATAATAATAATATGTTGTTTGATGACAGAGTTAGAATTCTGTGCTACAGAGGTCTACTGATGTAGTTCAGGGGTGTGTGCTAGAGGTGGGCTTTCAGACTTTGACCAATACTTTGGCCAAGCTGGCTGGGGCTTCTGGGATTGAAAGTCCAAAGCAATCATACTCAATACCTCGCCAAACCACACATTCATAAGATGGTGTCATGACAGTTAAAAAGGAACCAACCTGTGCCACTGTGCATCATAGATAAGCGCTTTGTTTTTAACACTTTAATGATTTTTTTCTCCATTTTCTATGCATATTTTTCACAGTGAATGTATTTTTGGGCACCTTTTTCCTGATGTGTGCATTTTTGTCCACACTGTCCAGGTAGATTAAAATATGTCTGTGCTCCCCTCCCCGCAAGTGCATATGTTTTAGCCATTCAAATCTTCAGAATGTATGCATGGTTCTGTTTATTCTTCATCCTTTGAAATGCACCACATGCTCTGTAGATACATGTCTTGTTGATATGTGCAAAGCAGATGCTTTCATTAATTCCTGTGAAATCTTTTTCCATTGTTATCCAGAAGGGTGCCATATATGCACACTTACTTTGTCCACCATGGGGAAGAAGAAAAGATAAAGATAAAGAGAGTAAGCTCTACAACATGTTTAGGCTATGAGTGTGAAGAGACATTATTTGAGATGAGTGCTCAAACACCTTGCTATTAACAACTTTAGTTGCTCTGAAGAAAAAAAGAAAACCTTTGTCACTTTTATGTCTGAAGTGACCATGAAATGATTAAATTAAAAGAGAATACAATCAGCCCTCCACATTTGCTGTGGTTAGGGATACAGGACCCTCACAAAAGTGGAAAAACTGCAGATATCAAAATGTGTGTGTGTGTGTGTGTGTGTAAGACCAAGGCATGGTGAGGAGAAAAGGCACCCAGGGTCCAAACTAAGTCAGGGAAAGGGGAGGAAAAGGAAGTGGGCTGGCACAGTAGCCCTATATTTCCTATCCCTTGCCCAACCCCTTCCTTGGGTGTATGTGGGGCATCAGAAGAGGGTTTGTGGTGCTGAGAAATTGGACTGGAATCCATCTTTAGCTAGCTAGGCAGTGGCCAGTGGAGGAGGAAGAGGACCAGAGGTGGGTTTTTACAGGGCTCTGTGGCATGATTGTAGCTTCCAAGAGGGACAGTTCCTCCAGAAAGAAGGGCTTCAGGTGGTGGGGGTAGAGATTGGAGAAATGCACAAATAATCAAATCCATGAAAGTTGAACCCACAAATGTGGGAGACCGACTGTATATTCTTTGGCATGATTTCTCAGAAAAAAGTTTCCTTTCTCACTTCATCCCTGAACAGATTGTCATCCCACTCCTGAGTAGTCACTGCATGATTAAAAGAAAGGCTTTGATATTAGTTCAGTTTAGTTTTACTTTATTGTATTTACTGGATAAACTTTCTCCAAGCTTCTATCCCACCAATCAATATGTTACAAGGAAAGAAAAAAGAAGTTAATGAGTCTCCACTTGTCATATTCATAAATTGGTGTTTGATACACTTACAGCATGAAAACTTTCTAATTGCACAACAGTTTACATTTAATTCTCTTTATTTTTATCGTATTATTAAAAGCCAACTTTAGCAGTGTCAGTATGCATTTCTATTTGACAAGGGAGTTGACCTTGGACAGCAGACATAGAAAACAGAGAAGAACGTATCTGAAATAAATGAATACATTTTAAAAAATTGCTGAATGATTCTCTCTCTTGTTTAGATAATCAGTGAAACAACAAATTGTACTTGGACAGTTTAAACAAATAGCTTTTATCCTACAATGGTAGAAAGGCATTTTGTTTTGTTTTAAAAACTAGCTACATTTTCAAAGGGAGCACTTTAGCACAGATGCATTTTTATTATGGGGTTAGCAACACCATTAATAAATTCCTTTATAGCTTTTGGTTTCTCATACTGAATGTTTTTTACAAGACTAATTTTGTTTTATTCAACACTCTATATTCTGAAAACATATGGGAATGAGAAGAAGTAAAAATGTTTTTAACTGTGTGGCTCCCCACTACCACCACCCCACTCTTAAAATTAATGCAGTTGTGGCCTCATGGCATTTACTGTCTGCAAGAAATAATGTTGCTTAAGATGATATAACAACCACAACAACTCCTCATCTTCCTCCCCCCACATGGTATGTTCTCATTTGTTCCACTGATCACCTTTTTGAGCTTTGGGAAAGTCTGAACCTATATTTAGAACCATATGGCTGGTGACATCACTAGAGGTCAATGCAACCTCCTCACAGCTATTAAAGTGTAATTATGTAAATTTTAACTCCAGCATACAAACAGAAATTGACCTCTTTATTATTATTTTTTTTCAGTAGCAAATATTAGTGTCCACAGAGTCACAGTGTAACATTTCAGAGCAAGACTTCTGTGCTGTATACCAGCACCATATTATTTCACATTTATTAGGAATGGGAGACGTATCTATTCAATCCACATTTTAATGTTAACTTCACATTTTAATGCTAACTTATTGAATCAGATTTCTTGAAGCAATATCCAAACTGAAGTATGGTTATACTTTGCTATTCTTTAGACTCCTTGGCTTGGCAAAGTGCCTTTTCCTTCTTCCACTTTGCAATCCCCTGTGGCATCTTGGTTGTTTTGGTAGCAATCTCTCTGCTTCAGCTTGGCTTCTGCCTCTGTCAGAACAAATTCCCTCTTCATCTTCAGTTTGCTTAAACTACTTGAGAATGGGACAGAGTCTGGATGGACAGAATTTGAAACTCACTAAGTAGTGTTCAAACAGCTTGACTTTCATAGGTGGTTGCAGTGTGTAAGGCAGGCTTTCCAAGCAGTGTGCCATGACACATTAGTGTGTCACCTGAAGTGTGTTGCCTACAATCTTGGAAATGTATGCTATTATTTATAAATCATGTATTTTTAAAAAATATATGAAAGGTTTTCATTAGATATGTTGTGTTTCCATATATTTTGTTAGAATTTGTGTATGTGTCTGTATAGAGATATATAAGGGGTTAGTTTAACCTCTGGTTTGCTAGTAAAACTGAATTACTGTGTCACAAAATGATGCATGTCTAAAAAGTGTGTCACCAAAATGAAAAGTTTGGAAAGCTCTGGTGTAAGGGTTAGCAAGATCTGGCTGGTAGATTTTGATATTGACGCTTCCTACGATTGACATTTCTCCAGTGGTGGCAGGGAGAGTGGAGAAAGCATATCAAATACCTATATTAGGGAAAGGTATGTCCAAAATGCATGGACAAGGCACAGTATATGAACAATGCATTATATCATTTTGACAAATTGCATTGTAAATTGATGTAGAAGTGGGATAAAATGGGCAGAAGGTTGGAAAAATGGGAAGCTTAGTAAAACTAAAACTGACAA
Organism: Ctenosaura bakeri; assembly: GCA_948474755.1. NCBI lineage: Eukaryota > Metazoa > Chordata > Lepidosauria > Squamata > Iguanidae > Ctenosaura > Ctenosaura bakeri. Next base: position 3,424 of record CAOLHI010001304.1, on the reverse strand, counting down.
ATTCAATCATCCCTATTGCTAAAGAAAGGAGTCAGCAATGTTAGTGTAGGTTCTTGGCAAGAACTACACTATAATTCCTTTTCAAATGACTATTAGATGTTATTTATTTATTTTATACTCCACCTTTCTCCTGACATGGGACCCAAGGCAGCTTAGAATATGTATTCAGTCACTGCTTTAACTACCACTGTTCCCCAGTGGATTCTCATGCTAGTATAACGTTCTCATATGTTGGCTTTGTATCTCATGACCAAATAGAGGAGAATCCCATTTCTCCCTGGAAATAAGGAAGTGATAGAAGCAGGATGTTTTGGGAAGCATTAGTGAAAATCTGCTCTGGTGGACTTGGTAGGGTGAATCTGAGTGACCTAAGCAGTGACTTCCAGAGATCACAGCCTTTTAGGGAAGCCCTATGTAAATCAGAGGGAGTATGAAGAAATGGTCTGAACTCAGAGCCTTTGAAAAGAATTCAGGGTCCTTGAAAAATTCAAAATTAACATATTGTAATATGAACTGTTCTGACACCAGCTCTGCAGACTAACATATGGGTTGGAACATAAGTGGCCTGCAAGGGATTGGATGGAAATCTTTCAGCAGTGATTTAATTGTGTATTCCTGTAGACCAGAGGGTTGGACTGGATGGCCCTTGTGGTCCCTTCCAGTTCTAGGATTCTATGATTCTGTGATTCTATGGCTTTGGGTCTTGTCATTTTCTTAATTTTGCTGTACAGGTCCTGGTGAAGAGTGTACCAAAAATCAGGTTCTGATTTTTTCCCCAATATATATATATATAGTGTACTCATCCTCATCATTCTTATCATCATTTATTTATACAGCACCATTACTGTACATGGTGCTTTACAAGTAAAAGAACAACAAAACATTTCCATGCACTCTAATTAAGGCATGACACAAGAGGAAAAGGGGACAGCAGTGTGGAAGTGGATTAAGTCCAGCAGATACTTCCTCTTCTTCTCTTCCTCTGAGGCCAGGGCAGTGGTAGCTGGAATGGAAGGAAGGCCTGTTATCTGCTTCTGGCCCTAGGCATGATCGAGCAATGTCTGCCTCTTCTCTTCCCTGCAAGGCCATAGCAGTGACAATTGGGATGAACAGATAATTTTATTACCAAATGAACACATACAAAAGAGACATGGACCAGAAAACAGAGTGATCCATCTATCTCTAATGAGACCTTTCTTGCTGTCATACAGATAGCCTTTGGGGACTTTAAGACACAGACATTAGGCCAAAGCTAAAAACTTAATGCACCAAAAAACCAAACCAAAGGAAAAAACAACAACTTAGCACTCAAAGCCTAGAATTTAAACTTACACCACAGTTTCTAGTAGAGACAGACACATCTGATCTCCTCGGGCTATGGTGTGAATAGAGGGGATATGGCTAATTAATCAAGAGCCTGTTAATTCTGACTGCCATGTTTTTATGGGCTTCATGTACAAAGATTTTATTTGTTAATTTTCCCCCTTTTGGAGTGGGCACCGAGGGTTGCTGTGTTGTGAAATGATTGAATCTTTGCAACTGGGAACAGTCAAAATAAAAAGGCCAGTTGAATAATCAAAGGATGCAGCCCATCACTACCTGCCAACTGTCAGAATGAATCAGCTACTCAAGAAATATTAATTACTGGAGACATGGCACCTTTAATTGCACTTGGGTAGCAGGAAAATAATTTAATCCCAGTTAATTGCATATCAGTTTAAAGTAATGAACAAGCATATTTCTTCTGGACAGAAGGCAGAGCTGAGCACAAATGAAGCCTATGGTACAAATTGTGCGGACTGCTGCATCTCATCGAGATGGCTCATATCATGTCTGTCATGCAATATGACAGGACAATAGTGATATCGCCAAATGTGATACATTTCCAGCAAGGAAATGTGACAAGATTTGTGTAAAGCAATTTTAAGGGAGAGCAGAATCAATTACTTTTTTTTCCCCATTGTCAAAAGATTCCCATTCCCAGGGGTTTGGAAAATGTTTTGTGTGTAAGGATTCTGTTTCAATTTGCTGTTACAGAGTACAGAGTTAAGTGCTGTGATCCAGTGGACCCTGCAGCATACATATGGCAAAGTTTGCCTTTCATTAGCTGCAAGATAGATGGGGGAAGAGCTTATTGTATTTCCAGCATTTCCTTTCTAAAGCCGTCAGTGGAATGTGGCAGATGTATTTACCTTAGGATGAGAGCTGCAATGTATTTGAACCTCTGCAAATGTTGGTGTTGAATACCCACAAGATATCAAGTGTCTGTCAAATATCTACAAAATATGTGATATCCTGATGGTATTTGATTTCAATATCTGATATTAAATCTATATGAACGAGAGCTGGTGTGTAATGGTGTTTCATATGTGACACATGATACGATATTTGCTGGAATTCATTCTTTTTGAATAGCTAACACAGTTTGATAGATGGTAAGGAAAACTCATTTATAATATACAATAGTATGATTTGTATCATGAAGTGTGCAAATGTTTGTGAATGAACATTTTTGGTGAGAAAAGAGTTTACGGGGGCTTAATATATTCTGTCGTTCATAGTCCTTCACCTATTGTTTGTTTTGCCTTCTTAGCACTACATTAGTGTCTTTCTCTGGCATGTTTTCTTCATAATTTTGTTCTGTTCAACCAGAGGTCTGCTGTGAACACATTGGTATCACAGTACCACTTAGCCAATCAAATATTATAAACTAAGACTTGTGGTACTGTTTCCTGTATCATGTATCTAGATTCCGGATAAGGAGGGCAAAAGAAGATTTGCCAAGCAGGAGAGTAATGGAAAATCAAGAACATAGCTTCTTCTTATGCCATTTCCTTAAGGCAGATTTAATTTAGCTCTTTCTGAAGTTCCCTTCAAAAATCAAGAAACTGGGAATATCTTTCTGTAGCCTGTAGATAGGACTACAGATTCAGAGATCTGTCTCAGTTGAGGTTTTGCATGTCATTTTTGAAAATTATCATTTTAAGGTTTGATTTAAAATACTCTACTGAGCACAGCACATTGAAATGGCAGCCAATTTTCAGCTACACTTTCATATTAAAAGGTCTGGGTTTAAAAACTGAATTTAAATTTAGAATGACAAAATTTAGTTCCTCTTGCAAATTTGTGAATGAGCTTTGGACGATAAGCAAAGACAAAAAACCTTTTCAATGTACTTACTAAACAGCTATTCAGGCAACTTAGTGTGAGCTTTTTCTAAATGAACATGTGTAACAGCTCTGGCCTCAAGTGTCCTAACATGAGCCCATTCAGCCTTCTAAATACCAAACCAATTTTTGTGTTGAATAGGAAAATCTACAGACCCAGACTACAGTCCCAGGTCATCTTCTTGTTCTTGCTTCATGCAAACCAGTATAATTCTTTGTTTGTTCAGAAACACAGGTAAGTGGATGCAAGTGTCATT